>JAQPPZ010016565.1:0-453670 GCA_028583015.1 Wollemia nobilis
GAATACTTACAAAATCAATTCTTTAATCAATTAATGTCTCATACCCCTAACTTCATACCCCTCACTAATTGAATACTTACAAAAACCACTTATTTAATCAATTAGTGTCTCATACCCCTAACTTCAGTATTTAGGGTTTAGGGTTTAGGTTTTAAGGTTTAGTTAAAGAAGTGGTTTTTTTAAGTATTTATTAGTTAGGGGTATGAAGGGGTATTAGACATTAATTGATTAAAGAAGTGGTTTTTTTAAGTATTTAATTAGTTAGGGGTATGAAGTTAGTGGTATAAAGTTAGGGGTATGAAGTGATGGGTATGAAGTAAGGGGTATGCATTTAGGGGTTTGAAGTGAGGGTTATGAGACCTTAATTGATTAAAGAAGTTGTTTTTGTAAGTATTCAATTAGTTAGGGGTGTGAAGAAAGGGGTATGAAGTGAGGGGTATGAAGAAAGGGGTATGAAGTGAGGGGTGTTAAAAAAGGGATATGAGGTATTAATTGATTAAAGAAGTGTTTTTTGTAAGTATTCAATTACTTAGGGGTATGAAGTGAGGGGTATGAAGAAAGGGATATGACACATTAATTGATTAAAGAAGTTGTTTTTGTAAGTATTCAATTACTTAGGGGTATGAAGTGAGGGGTATGAATAAAGGGGTATGAAGTTAGGGGTATGAATTTAGGGGTATGAAGAAAGGGGTATGAAGTTAAGGGTATGAAGAAAGGGGTATGAAGTGAGGGATATGAGGCCTTAATTGATTAAAGAAGTGGTTTTTTTAAGTATTCAATTAGTTAGGGGTATGAATAAAGGGGTATGAAGTGAGGGGTATGAAGAAAGGGGTATGAAGTGAGGGGTATGAAGAAAGAGATATGAGACATTAATTGATTAAATAAGTGGTTTTTGTAAGTATTCAATTACTTAGAGGTATGAAGTGAGGGGTATTTAGTGAGGGGTATGAAGAAAGGGGTATGAAGAAAGGGTTATGAATAAATGGGTATGAATAAAAAATTAGGGATATGAAGAAAGGGATATGAAGTTAGGGTTGTGAAGTTAGGGGTATGAAGTTAGGGGGTATGAAGTGAATGAAGTTAGGGATATGAAGTGAGGGGTATGAGACATTAATTGATTAAAGAAGTAGTTTTTGTAAGTATTCAATTAGTTATGGGTATGAAGAAAGGGGTATGAAGTGAGGGGTATGAAGAAAGGGATATGAGATATTAATTGATTAAAGAAGTGGTTTTCATAAGTATTCAATTACTTACGGGTATGAAGTGAGGGGTATTAAGAAAGGGGTATGAAGAAAGGGGTATGAAGTTAGGGGTATGAAGTTAAGGGGTATTAAGAAAGGGTATGAATAAATGGGTATGAAGTTAGGGGTATGAAGAAAGGGGTATGAAGAAAGGGATATGAAGAAAGGGGTATGAAGTGAGGGGTATCAATAAAGGGATGCGAAGTGAGGGGTATGAAGTTAGGGGTATGAGACCTTAATTGATTAAAGTTAGGGGTATGAAGAGAGGGGTATGAAGTGAGGGGTATGAATAAAGGGGTATGAATTGAGGGGTATGAATTTAGGGGTATGAAGTGAGGGGTATGAAGTGATGGGTAGACCTTAATTGATTAATGACTCATACCCCTAACTTCATACTTCTAACTTCATACCCCTAACTTTAATTAATTAAGGTCTTAGATTTTAGGGTTTGGGGTTTAGGGTTTATAGGTTTTAGGGTTTAGGGTTTTAGAGTTTAGGGTTTAGGGTTTAGGGCTTAGGGTTTTAGGGTTTAGGGTTTAGGGTTTAGGTTTTAGGATTTAGGGTTTTGGGTTTTGGGTTTAGGGTTTAAGGTGTGAAGTAAGGGGTATGAATTTAGGGTTATGAATTGAGGGGTATCTAGTTAAGGGTATGAAGTGATGGGTATGAAGTTAGGGGTATGAGACCTTAATTGATTAAATAAGTATTTTTTTTAATTGTAAAATTTAATTAAAAAAATTAAGAACTTTAAAATTTTAATTTTAACTATTTTTTTTCTTTTTTTCTTAGAAACTTTAAAATTTTAATTTTAATTTTAATTTTTTAACCTTAGAAAATTAAAAAAATTCATAAACTTTAGAAAATTAAAAAAAAAAATCAATGTTTTTTTTCAAAAAAATAGATGTTTCTTCATACCCCTCACTTGACATCCCTAACTTCATACCCCTAATTTCATACCCTTTCTTCATACCCCTAACTTCATACCCCTCACTTCATACCCCTCACTAATTAAATACTTACAAAAACCAATTCTTTAATCAATTAATGTCTCATAACCCTAACTTCATACCCCTCACTTCATACCCCTAACTAATTGAATACTTACAAAAACCACTTCTTTAATCAATTAGTGTCTCATACCCCTAACTTTAGGGTTTAGGGTTTAGGGTTTAGTTAAAGAAGTGGTTTTTGTAAGTATTTAATTAGTTAGTAGGGGTATTAAACATTAATTGATTAAATAAGTGGTTTTTGTAAATATTTAATTAGTTAGGTGTATGAATATAGGAGTATGAAGTGAGGGGTATGAAGTAAGGGGTATGAATTTAGGGGTATGAAGTGATGGGTATGAGACCTTAATTTATTAAAGAAGTGGTTTTTGTAAGTATTAAATTATTTAGGGGTATGAAGAAAGGGGTATGAAGTGAGGGGTATGAAGAAAGGGGTATGAAGTGAGGGGTATTAATAAAGGGATATGAGACATTAATTGATTAAAGAAGTGGTTTTTGTAAGTATTCAATTACTTAGGGGTATGAAGTGAGGGTATTTAGTGAGGGGTATGAAGAAAGTGCTATGATTAAAGGGGTATGAAGTTAGGGATATGAAGTGAATGAAGTTAGGGGTATAAAGCTAGGGGTATGAGATATTAATTGATTAAAAAAGTGGTTTTTGTAAGTATTAAATTAGTTAGGGGTATGAATAAAGGGGTATGAAGTGAGGGGTATGAAGAAGGGGTATGAAGAAAGGGATATGAGACATTAATTTATTAAAGAAGTGATTTTTATAAGTATTCAATTACATAGGGGTATGAAGTGAGGGGTATGAATAAAGGGGTATGAAGTTAGGGGTATGAAGAAAGGGGTATGAAGTTAGGGGGTATGAAGAAAGAGGTATGAAGTGAATGAAGTTAGGGGTATGAAGTGAGGGGTATGAGACCTTAATTGATTAAAGAAGTGGTTTTTGTAAGTATTCAATTAGTTAAGGGTATGAAGAAAGGGATATGAAGTGAGGGGTATGAAGAAAGAGGTATAAAGTTAGGGGTATGAAGAAAGTGATATGAGACATTAATTGATTAAAGAAATGTTTTTTGTAAGTATTCAATTACTTAGGAGTATGAAGTGAGGGGTATTTAGTGAGGGGTATGAAGAAAGGGGTATGAATAAAGAGGTATGAAGTTAGGGATATGAATTTAGGGGTATGAAGAAAGGGGTATGATTTAGAGGTATGAAGTTAGGGGGTATGAAGAAAGGGATATGAATAAAGGGGTATGAAGTTAGGGGTATGAAGAAAGGGGTATGAAGTGAGGGGTATGAAGAAATGGGTGTGAAGTGAGGGGTATGAAGTTAGGGGTATGAGACCTTAATTGATTAAAGTTAGGGGTATGAGACCTTTATTGATTAAAGTTATGGGTATGAAGAGAGGTGTATGAAGAAAGGGGTATGAAGTGAGGGGTATGAAGAAAGGGGTATGAAGTTAGGGGTATGAATTTAGGGGTATGAAGTGAGGGGTATGAAGTTAGAGGTATGAAGTTAGGGGTATAAGACCTTAATTGATTAAAGAAGTGGTTTTAAAATTAGGAACTTTAAAATTTTAATTTAATTTTAATTTTTTAACCTTAGAAAAAAAACAAAAAAATCAAAATGTTAGAAAATCAAATTTTTTTCAAAAACTTTAGAAAATCCAAAAAAATCAATGTTTTTTTCAAAAAAAATCAATGTTTCTTCATACCCCTCACTTCACACCCCTAATTTCATACCCCTTTCTTCATACCCCTAACTTCATACCCTTTTCTTCATACCCTTAACTTCATACCCCTCAATTCATATGCCTCATTTCATACCCCTCACTAATTGAATACTTCCAAAAACCAATTCTTTAATCAATTAATGTCTCATACCCCTAACTTCATACCCTCACTTCATACCCCTAACTAATTGAATACTTACAAAAATCACTTCTTTAATCAATTAATGTCTCATAACCCTAACTTTAGGGTTTAGGATTTAGGATTTAGGATTTATGGTTTATGGTTTAGGGTTTAGGGTTTAGTTAAAGAAGTAGTTTTTGTAAGTATTAAATTAGTAAGGGGAATGAAGTTAGGGGTATAAGACATTAATTGATTAAAGAAGTATTTTTTTAAGTATTTAATTAGTTAGGGGTATGAAGTTAGGGGTATGAAGTGAGGGGTATGAAGTAAGGGGTATGAAGTGAATGAAGTTAGGGGTATGAAGTGAGGGGTATGAAGAAAGGGGTATGAAGTGAGGGGTATGAAGAAAAGGATATGAGACATTAATTAATTAAATTTAGGGGTATGAAGAGAAGGGGTATGAAGAAAGGGGTATGAAGTGAGGGGTATGAATAAAGGGGTATGAAGTTAAGGGTATGAGACATTAACTGATTAAAAAAGTGTTTTTTTTTAATTGTAAACTTTAATTTAAAAAAAAAAATAGGAACTTTAAAATTTTAAATTTAACTTTAATTTTTTTCTATTTTTTCTTAGGAACTTTAAAATTACAATTTAAATTTTAATTTTTTAACTTTATAAAAAAAAAAAAAAAAAATCAAAACATTAGAAAATCAATTTTTTTTCAAAAACTTTAAAAAATTCAAAAAAATCAATGTTTCTTCATACCCCTCACTTCACACCCCTTTCTTCATACCCCTACCTTCATACCCCATTCTTCATACCCCTAACTTCATACCCCTCACTTCATACCCCTCACTAATTGAATACTTACATAAACCGATTCTTTAATCAATTAATGTCTCATACCCCTAACTAATTTTATACTTACAAAAACCTCTTCTTTAATCAGTTAGGGTCTCATACCCCTAACTTCAGGGTTTAGGGTTTAGGGTTTAGTTAAATAAGTGGTTTTTGTAAGTATTCAATTAGTTAGGGGTATGAGACATTAATTGATTAAATAAGTGGTTTTTGTAAGTATTTAATTAGTTAGGGTATGAAGATAGGGTATGAAGTGAGGGGTATGAGACCTTAATTGATTAAAGAAGTGGTTTTTGTAAGTATTCAATTAGTTAGGGGTATGAAGAAAGGGGTATGAAGTGAGGGGTATGAAGAAGGGAATGAAGTGAGGGGTATGAAGAAAGATATGAGACATTAATTGATTAAAGAAGTGGTTTTTGTATGTATTCAATTATTAGGGGTTTGAAGTGAGGGGTATTTAGTGAGGGGTATGAAGAAAATATTATGAAGAAAGGGGTATGAAGTTAGGCATATAAATTTAGGGGTATGAAGAAAGGGGTATGAAGTAAGGGGTATGAGACCTTAATTGATTAAAGAAGTGGTTTTTTAAGTATTCAATTAGTTAGGGTATGAATTTAGGGGTATGAAGTTAGGGGTATGAAGTGAGGGGTATGAGACCTTAATTGATTAAAGAAGTGGTTTTTTAAGTATTCAATTAGTTAGGGGTATGAATTTAGGGGGTATGAAGAAAGGGGTATGAAGTGAATGAAGTTAGGGGTACAAAGTGAGGGGTATGAGATCTTAATTGATTAAAGAAATGGTTTTTGTAAGTATTCAATTAGTTAGGGGTATGAAGAAAGGGGTATGAAAAAGGGGTATGAAGTGAGGGGTATGAAGAAAGGGGTATGAAGTGAAGGGTATGAAAAAAAGGATATGAGACATTAATTGATTAAAGAAGTAGTTTTTGTAAGTATTCAATTACTTAGGGGTATGAAGTGAGGGGTATGAAGAAAGGGGTATGAAGTTAGGGGTATGAAGTTAGGGGGTATGAAGAAAGGGGTATGAAGTTAAGGGTATGAAGAAAGGGGTATGAAGTGAGGGGTATGAAGAAAGGGGTGTGAAGTGAGGGGTATGAAGTTAGGGGTATGAGACCTTAATTGATTAAATTTAGGGGTATGAAGAAAGGGTATGAAGTGAGGGGTATGAAGAAAGGGGTATGAATTGAGGGGTATGAAGTTAGTTGTATGAAGTTAGGGGTATGAAGTGAGGGGTATGAAGTGAGGGATATGAAGTTAGGGGTATGAGACCTTAATTGATAAAAGTGTTTTTTTTTAATTGTAAACTTTAATTCAAAAAAAAATAGGAACTTTAAAATTTTAATTTTAATTTTAATTTTTTAACCTTAGAAAAAAAAAACAAAAAAATCAAAACGTTAGAAAATCAATTTTTTTTCAAAAACTTTAGAAAATCGAAAAAAAATCATGTTTTTTCAAAAAAAATCAATGTTTCTTCATACCCCTCACTTCACACCCCTTTCTTCATATCCTTAACTTCATACCCCTAACTTCATACCCCTCACTTCATACCCCTCACTAATTGAATACTTACAAAAACCAATTCTTTAATCAATTAATGTCTCATACCCCTAACTTTAATCAATTAAGGTCTTAGGGTTTAGGGTTTAGGGTTTATAGGGTTTAGGTTTTAGGGTTTAGGGTTTAGGGTTTAGGGTTTAGGGTTTAGGGTTTAGGGTTTAGGGTTTATGGTTTAGGGTTTAGAGTTTAGGGTTTAGGGTTTAGAGTTTAGGGTTTAGGGTGTGAAGTGAGGGGTATGAAGTTAGGGGTATGAATTTTAAGGGGTATGAATTTTAAAATTTTAATTTTAAATTTAATTTTATTTTATTTTTTCTTAAGAACTTTAAAATTTTAAATTTTTAACCTTAGAAAAAAACAAAAAAAACAAAATGGTAGAAAATCAATTTTTTTTCAAAAACTTTAAAAAATCCAAAAAAAATCAATGTTTTTTCAAAAAAAAAATCAATGTTTCTTCATACCCCTCACTTCACACCCCTAACTTCATACCCCTCACTTCATACCCTTCACTAATTGAATACTTACAAAAACCAATTCTTTAATCAATTAATATCTCATACCCCTAACTTCATACCCCTCACTTCATACCCCTAACTAATTGAATACTTACAAAAACCACTTCTTTAATCAATTAGTGTCTCATACCCCTAACTTTAGGGTTTAGGGTTTAGTTAGCCTTGCTCACGAAATCGCATGATAATGTTATTAACCCTTTGCATGCGCAATTAGAATTTCGAAGACTTACTTTATTGCATCTAAATGATATGGTATAAATACCATATCTTATTTTTGCTTGACGTCAGTAGGAATATATTAAAATGAAATATTTTGTGCTCAACCCTAACTTAGGGTTTAATTAAATTAATTTATATTATTAATTATAATATAAATATTATAATTAATTAACCTTAGGCTTAACTTAAACTCTTAATATTATAATAATAAACATTATAATATTATTTCCTTCGGGCCTAGGTAGTTTCCTTTCTTTAGGGTGTTTTTTCAATATTTTGACCAATCATGTGAAGTTTTAAACCAAATCTCTTGGGCTTAAAATATAAATATTTTAACCCTCCTTTTTCCAATTCCTTGTACTGACTTATGACATCACTAACACTATTTCTTAACATCAATGACAACACAACTACTCAAAATATCCAACAATCTCCCCCTTTGTCATTGATGGCAAACCTTTTTTCTTAACCATTCCTTTTTCCTTTTTCCAATTCTGCTTCCCTTGAGAAACTGCTCCCTCTGACTAAATGCTCTCCCCCTAACTCAAATCTCTCCCCCTTTGAAATCAATGGCAAAGGGCCATATTTGGGGCTAAATATAAGACTCTTAGCTCAGCCCCCTTCGCACCTCCTCTCCTTGAGGTGGTTAATTTTTGGGTGGGAGTAGAACTACTCCCAATTTTCCTCTAAGATACTCAAAAGTCTCTTTTGGAAGTGGCTTAGTGAAGATGTTCACAATCTGCTCCTTTGTAGTAACATATTCCAACCTGACTTGCTTATCTGTCACATGCTCTCTCAAAAAATGATATTTAATCAAAATGTGCTTGGTCCAGGAATGCATCACCGGATTCTTTGAGATATTTATAGCACTTGTATTATCACACAGTATAGGGATAGGGTGATCATGCTTTATCTTGAAGTCCTCTAAAGTTTACTTCATCCATAATACCTGTGTACAACAAGCAACTACTACAATATACTCTACCTCTACTGCGGATAAGGATATTGATGCATGTTTCTTGCTTAGCCAAGAAACTAAACAATCTCCAAGAAAGAATGCCCCTCCACTTGTGCTTTTTCTATCATCAATACTGCCAACCCAATCTGCATTTGTATATGTTGTGAGAGTGAAATTATCACTTTTGGGGTACCAGAGCCCAAAATCCATAGTCCATTTTAAATACCTGAGAATCCTTTTTATTGCTACTACATGTGTCTCCTTGGGTGCTTCTTGAAACCTTGCCACTAGTCCCACTGTCTGCATTATATCTTATCTTGTAGTGGTGACATACAGTAAGCTTCCAATCATAGATATGTACAATTTCTGATTTACCTTAGGAGATTCATCATCTTTACTTAACTTGCATCCTGTAACCATGGGGGTACTCACTGGTTTACAATCTTCTAACTTAAATTTTTTTAGCATCTCTTTTATATACGTGGTTTGTGAAAGAAATACACCTTTCTCTGATTGTGAAATATAAAGTCCAAGAAAGAAGGATAACTCACCAAGCATTGACATCTCAAATTCATTTTGCATGCTCTTTGCAAATTTTTGACACATATTATCATTGTTACCTCCAAAAATGATATCATCCACATAAACAACCATAATTAGTAAGTCATTACCTTCATTTTTTATGCATAAGTTACTGTCCACTATTCCTTTCCTAAAACTTTGTTCCTGAAGGTACTTATCCAGTCTTGAATACCAAGCTCTAGGAGTTTGTTTTAGTCTATAAAGTGCCTTCTTCAATCTGCATACATAGTCTAGTTTATCAGTTAAGTTGAATCTCTCTGGCTGCTAAATATAAACCTCTTCTTCTAGGACACCATTTAGAAATGTTGATTTAACATCCATCTAATATACTTTGAAGTTTTATCCGGCCGGCCCCCCAACCCCACCCCCCCCCCCCCCCCCCCCCCCAGGGGGGGGGGGGGGAAAAAAAAAAAAAGAAAAGGGAAAAAAAAAAAAAAAAAAAAAAAAAAAATAATTTTTGAAACTTGAGAAGGCTAAGAACATTCTTATAGCTTCAAGTCATGCAACTGGAGCAAATGTCTCATCAAAATCAATTCCCTCAACCTGTGCATAACCTTTGCATACTAATCTTGCTTTGTTTCTAACTACTTGACCATCTTCATTTAACTTGTTTCTGAATACCCATTTAGTGCCAATCACATTCTTGCCTTTTGGTCGTGGGACAAGTTCCCAAGTCTTACGTTTCTCTATTTGATCTAGTTCCTCATTCATTGCCTTAATCCAAAACTCATCTTCACTTGCCTCATTGAAATATTTTGGCTCAATTTTAGATAACAAAGAGAAATTTGCTTGTTCATTTGATGCTATTACCCTTCTCCTTGTCTGTCTCTCATATGGATTCCCAATGATTAGATCTCTTGGATGATTTTTTTGTACATACCTAGATGGAGTCTTAGGAAAAAGTCTTTGTGTTTCTTCTTCTTCTTATGATTCTTCACGTAACTCTTCTTGACAACTTTCATCTTCCTGATACACAATTTCTCGAGTTGGTTCTCTTGACCCTATCTTCTCATCAACTATTACATTTATACTTTCTATAATAGTATGTGTCCTTTTGTTATAGCATCTATAGGCTTTGCTCTTAGTGGAATAGCCAAGAAAAATACCCTCATCACATCTTGAGTCAAACTTGCCCAAGTTTTTCTTTTCCCATCTTATGTAACATTTGCTTCCAAAAATTCTGAAATATTTTATAGTGGCTGGTCTTCCTTTCCAAAGCTTATATGGATTTTTGTGATGATTTACTCTTATTTGAGCCCTATTGATGATATACATTGTTGTATTAACTACATCTCTCCAAAAACCATCTGAAACCTTGGATTCATTCAACATAGCTCTGGCCATATTTTCAATAGTCCTATTTTTTCTTTCGACTACTCCATTTTTTTGAGGAGTTCTTGCAACTGAGTATTCTCTTTTGATCCCATGTTGTTCACAAAAGTCTATGAATTCATTTGAGGTAAATTCTCCTCCTCTATCTGATCTCAAACACTTAATCCTCTTACCTATTTTATTTTCTACTAATTCTTTAAATGCCTTGAACTTATCAAGTGCTTCTGACTTTTCTTTCAAGAAGGCTACCCAAATCATTCTAGAGTAACTAAAGAAATTCGAGCGATCAGCAATTTGGAATTAATGTAAGGTTGAATATATACAATGCCATGGGTAGTTCCTCAAGTACCAACTACCCCAACTGAATTGGAGAGCGCTAAAGAGCTATTTTACCTATGCACACAATAATTTAATATATATATGTCTATAATTGCTAACATCCCCCCTTATTACATTATTGGCAAATACATAGAGCATTGCAAAATAGTTCAAATTTGACACGTGCAAGTGCCTTTGTGAAAATATCTGCAACTTGTTGATCAGTGGAAATGTAATGGAGCTGGATGTGGTGCTTTGGAACTTCATCATGTATGAAATGAAATTGAGTGTCGATGTATTTGGTACGATCATGAAATATTGGATTCTTGACAAGATTCAAAACACCTTGATTATCGTAAAACAAATGAAGTGGAAGGTTCTTTGGAAGACCCACGTTTGTAAGAATGCGACTTAACCATATTATCTTGTAGACTGCTCCACTTGCTACGTGATACTCTACCTCTATAGAGGATAAAGCAACCACATATTGCTTCTTACTGTGCCATGAGACAGGTCCAAATCCAATATGGAAAATGTATCCAGAAGTCGACTTGCGATCATCAATGGATCTGGCATAGTCTGAGTCTGTGTATCCCTGTAGATAGAATTTGCTATTCTCTTTGTACTCCAAGCCAAAATCTGTAGTACCATGGACATAATGAAGAACTCTCTTTGTTGCTTTCCAATGACTCACTTTTGATTCCTGCATGAACCTTGAAAGATAACCCATAATAAAACTAAGATCTGGCCTGGTATTTATCAGATATATGAGACTCCTAATCAGTTGGTGATAGAGAGTGCCATCTACCTATGGTGATTGATCATATCATGATAGCTTGAGTCCAGGCTCCATTGGAGTTGCCTTAGACTTACAGTCAATCATGCGATATTTATCAACCAATGTCTTGGCATACTTCTTTTGTATTACTCTGATATGATGCTTTTTTTGAGTCACTTCCAAACCAAGACAATAGTGAAGAAGTCCTAGATCTATCATTTCAAAATATTGTTTCAAATCATCTTTTACTACATCAATCATACTCTCTGAGCTCCCTGTTATGATCAGATCATCTACATATAGCACCAAAATCACTATGTCAGAACCATTATTCTTGATATAGATATTTGCATTTGAAGGACTTCTTTGGAAACCATGTTGCACTAGGTGACTATCTATTTTGATGTACCAAGCTCGAGGAGCTTGTTTCAGCCCATACAAGGATTTGATCAACTTACAAACTTTCTGTTCTTGCCCTTCAACAAAAAATCCTTTTGGTTGGGTCATGTACACTTCTTCTTGTAGGTCACCATTCAAGAAAGCACTTTTTACATCCATCTGATGTAACTTCCACCCAAACTGAGCTGCCATGGCACAAAGTACTCGAATGGTAGTCATTTTTGTAGTAGGGGAAAAGTCTCTTCATAATCTATGCCTTCTTTTTGAGCATAGCCCTTTTCAACAAGATGGGATTTATGCTTATCAATAGTACCATATGCTTTATACTTTACTTTGAACACCCATTTGCAGCCAATGGGCTTCTTTCCTGAAGGTAGATTTACTAGCTTCCATGTATGATTTTTCATGAGAGATGTATGTTTTGCTTCCATAGCAGCCTTCCACTGAGGCTCACTAAGTGCATCCTGAACTGTTGTGGGTTCATTTTCATCCAATGTTGTCATATAAACCCTCTCATCCTCCATATCTATTTCCCTATCTTCCTTTGCATCTATAGATAGTTCATCAAGTTATTGGTAAATCTCGTCAACCTTTGAAGTTGATGCCTCTGCTCTCATCTATTGAGTCATACTGCAAGTACAAGGTCGATCTAGAGTTAGATCTGGAAGTGATGTCAACTTGGAATCTCTCAATGTACTGGTATACCATTTTAGAATTTTGTTTTGTGGGGGAGGAGCCTCTTTCTTAGGCTCATCGTCCTCAAGGTATACAGTTGTAGAAGTGTTATTTGATGTGAAAGCTTCATCAAATACCACATCTCTACTTATATGTGTCTTCTTGGTCATAGGATCTATCAATCGATATCCCTTTGAATGCTCATCATAACCAAGAAAGATACACTACAAGGTTTTCTCATCTAACTTCTTCCATTTTTGTTTTGGTATGTGCATGAATGCCTTACATCCAAAAACCCTTAGATGAGAAATGGAGGATTTTTTACCACTCCATGCTTCTTGTGGAGTTTTACCCTGTAGAGCTCTTATGGGTGCTCTATTCAGGAGGTATGATGTTGTGTTTACTAATTTTTCCCAATACTCATGCTCAAGATGTGCTCCCTTTAGCATACATCGAACTATTTCCATAATGGAACGATTTCTCCTCTCTGCAACTCCATTTTGTTATGGAGTATAGGTTGTAGTCATTTGTCTCTTAATCCCATGTTCTTTCAGAAATGATGAAAATTCCTTGGAAGTATATTCCCCCCTCAATTTGAGCGAAGGATTTTGATGGAACATCTTGACTCCTTCTCAAAAAGCTTCTTGAACTATTGAAAGTACAAAAATACCTCTGACTTTAATTGAAGGAAGAAAACCCACATATTCCATGAGTAATCATCAAAAAACAATTGAAAATACTTCTTTCCACCATAGTTGGTTGGCATAGGACCGCATAGATCAGAGTGTACCAACTCCAAAAGTTTCTTAGCTCGTGAAGAGCTAACTTCAAACGGTACCCGATGTTGCTTCCCTACTAAGCAATCCGAGCAAACTGGCAATGTATGAAAGGTTGGGAAGACCTCTCACCATCTCATATTTGCTCAACTCGAGCAAATATCCTGAACTTAGATGCCCATATCTCTTATTCCATAGAGAAGTAGCCTCCTTGGTAGTTGCTACCAGGGCAACATGAGGTGTTGAAACGACATCTAAAATAAACAAGCCATGCTTGTATGAGCCTGTTGCTACATGTTTTCCTTTTTTGGTTATAAAACATCTCTTCTTTCCTTTCTCAACACTGAGCATAACATCCATGTCTCGATCCTAGATCTGAGGGACTGACAATAGATTGTTAGCCAATCCAAGAACATAAAGCACCTTCTCAATCTAACATTTGCCATCTGGAAGAGTGATAGAAACATCGCCTTCACCTCGCACTTGGTAGGTCTGATTGTCTACAATTGTTATTGGCTTACCTTCCTTTTTCTCAAATATCTCAAACCACGATCTATCTCCAGTCATGTGTTTACTGGTACCTAAATCAATATACCACACTGCATCTTTTTGTTGAGATGAAGTATGAGTCATGAGAACCTTGTGTGCTCACTCAAAATTTGAGTCTGAGTCTGATTCGACATAAGCAACATTCCCCTTGGGTTGCTTATTCTTTTTCTGTGGTTTGTATTTCCCTTTTCCCTTCTTCTTATGATCTTGGTCATTCTGTTGTTTTTTCTTAAACCAACACCTATTGGTGTCATGGTTATTCATATCATAAATCTTGCAATATTGTTTATCTTTTTACTGATGTTGTTTCCCTTTTCCCTTTGATGAAGATCCTCCTTTTTTAAACTGACCTTGATTCTTATCCCCTTATTTGGTGTAGAGGGCATTATCTAGCACTTCATCCTTCTAAAACTGATTTACCTCTTTAGTTTGCAATAAATTCACTAATTCCACAAAGGACACTTGTCTATCAGATACATGAAGTGAGGTTATCAACACCTTATAGGACTCTGGAAATGCTCTCAAGATGACAGAGGTCAAGAGAGCATCATTCACTGGTTGTCCCATAGCATTCAATTTAACTTTCAATTCTGCCACTTAGCATAGGAATAGGTCAACTATCTCACCAGATTTCATAATGAGTGTATATAGTTGATTTTGAAGGTGTAAAATAGTGGAGTGATTCTTACCTTCATAAATAGTAATCAAAGCATCCCAAGCTTCCTTACTAGTTTTGGCATCACATATATGAGGCTAGACCTCATATGTAGTAGAAAGAAGAATAAACATGAGATATATTTTGTCCTTCTTATCAAAAGCTTCTTGATCTACCCCTATTGTTGTAGGATGTTTTGTAGTGCCAGTCACTACATCCCACAAATATTCTACTTGAAGAATAGCACGCATCTTTGTCTTCCATGGTGCGAAGTTAGAACCTTTCAACAACTGTGAATCTGATAGATATTTGTGAACAATGGCCATTGTGAAAGTTCCTTATAACACCATATGGTCTCTCTTGCTATATACCTGCCATGCCTTTATACCGAACCTTCTCAAGATACCCGCCCTTACGTGAGGGAGACTATAGGTACTTTGAGAGTAGAACGGTAAGTGGTACTTAGGCGGTACTGAAAGAGAAGTCAATCAGATTGATGGCACCTACCTCAAAACCCTCAAGAAAAGGATAATGAGTTGGAGGAGTTTAATCCAAACAATCAAAAAGAATTAGGGTATAAAATAGAGTGAATATCAAAATTGGTTTACCTTATTTCTCCCCAACGATTGATAGAGAACAAGCTCAGACATCATTGTTGCAACTATGTTAGGTGGTGGATACAGTAGCCCAAAGCACGATAGCATTACTTGTAAGTGTGGGCCAGAGGTATCACAGATACCGAACATTGTTGTGCAATTGAATTGCACAAATAGGTAAAAATTTGGGGTATTTTCTTTGCTTGCTTGTTAATTTTACCTTATGATTGAAATGCACAAAAATAGAAAATTTAAATGCAAAAACAATCACAAGAACCCACAAATTTAAATACTTAGGTGTTGGTTACCACCAAAAAATGCACCTATACCAGTTTTAAAAGATGTCGGTTACCACCGAAAATGCATCTTTGTTACAATGATTTTTGCAAAAAAAATTGAATTTTTTTTTACTTTGCAAAAATAATGATATTCAAAACCACAGTTACAATTTTGCTTTCAATTGGCACAATTTCACAATTTCCTTCCCTCCCTTTGTATTTAGAATTTTGCAAGGAAAAATTGCTTGGTATCCCCCCTTTTTTAGTGCAAAATAAACAAGAAGGAAAAAATTGTGCTAAACACCCTTTCAAAAATGCAAAAAAAAATCCAAAGAATGCTTATCCTCCAAAATAGATTTGTTGCATTAGGGTTTGAGTGGCAAAATAGTTTTGTGTTCTTTGAAGGAAAACAACAAAAAAATGAAGTCCTTATCCCTCCAAAACAAAACTTGTGTGAAAATAATGCCACTTGTGTTTCTTGCTATTTCTTGCTAACAAAAATGAAAAGTTGCATTTCTTGCTAACAAAAAAAAAGTTGTTTCTTGTGAACAAAAATGAAAAGTTGCTTTTCTTGGTTTAGTTCTTGTAAAAAATGAAAAATTGCTTTGTTTGCCCTTATTACTCCAAAAAAACACTTTATGTGCGAATAATGCCAAAGAAATGGCAAAATATGGGTGAAAAGTACCTTTTAGAGCAAAATGTGGGCACGCATGGATTGAACCCTCGACTCTGCTTGGGCAAGCGTCTTAGCAAGAACTTTGGACCACCTCGGCTACTCAGTCGGATGAAGAGGAAAACATAGCTTTGGGAAAAACCTAAGCCACGTCACAAGATTATGTGTCCTCCACGAGCGTAACCAATCACATCTCATGCGTGGGTCTTGCTTCTGACAAAAACTACCTCCTCTACGTCCATATGTAAATCTACGCTGGAAACCACGTCACTTTCATTGGTTTGTGGGCCTCACTTCACGTGGCTTGGATACGTCAGCACAACAAATAGATACCTCCAGGTTGACGATGACAAAAGCATACATGAAACATGGCACATCCAAGTTTTAAATATGTGATGGAAATAAAACTTTAGGATATGGCCTGAAAATATACCTCCACCAATGAAAAACTCAAAATAGAAACTGCCAGTCTGGTCTGTCTCTGACGTAAAATGTGTGATGTCTACTACAGATTGAGCATTATTTTGTAGAGTCACCTCTCTTGGCACTATGCACTCGCTATCAGGGTCCTAGCCCACTTTTCACTGAGCGCTCGCTATCAGAGTCTCGGTGTGACGTTGTGTGAAGTCTCTCCCTCTCAGGAGGCTTCACGGTGAGGCATGCAGGTTGGGAACTCAACTCCAACGCACTCTCCAATGCATACAAACTGGCTCAAATAGTCTAGCGCATGCTTTTAGCCTCCAGCAATATGGGCATTGTGTCTTACAATGTGGCAGATGCAAAAAAATATTCCAAATGAAAATCAATGGATCTTTGTTGCCCAGTATTTTTTTTAGAATGCGATGGAATGGTAGATGTACCATATTATCCAAGCATATTATCTAAAAAAATTTACATGGCTCTGATACCATTAAGAAATTCGAGTGATCAACAATTTGGAATTAATGTAAGGTTGAATATATACAATGTCATGGGTAGTTCCTCAACTACCAACCACCCCAACTGAATTGGAGAGCGCTAAAGTGCTATTTTACCTATGCACACAATAATGTAATATATATGTCTATAATTTCTAACAGTAACTTTCACCTAGAATACTCTTTGTCCTAGTAGGACCACATAGATCAGTATGTATTAGTTTCAATGGCTCAGATGACATAAATCCTTTTGACTTGAAACTTGTTCTAGTTTGCTTTCCATGCTGACATTGTACACAGATTATGTTTTGTGGCCTTTTTAGCTTGGGTAAATCTTTGACAACATGTTTGTTGCTTATATTCACTATGTTGTCAAAATTCAAATGACCCATTCTTATATGCCACAACCAACTCTCATCTTCTTGTGATAGAAAACACTTTTCTCCTTTAATCTCACTTAGCATGTAGAGGTTGTTTGTAGTTCTATTTGCACCTGTAATGAGTTTTCCAATTTTAGACTTTCTAATCTCACATCTATTTGGATGAAATGTAATCGTGTGCCCTTGATCACAAAGTTGGCTCACACTTAGTAGATTGTGCCTCAACCCCTTGACATACAATACATTCTCTATTTTTGTTTTCCCATTATCTAAACTCAAAGTTTCTTTTTCACAAATTTTTGTTGATCCATTATCTCCAAATCTTACTGATCCTCCATCAATTTCTTTGAGTACAAGAAATTTACTTTTGTCTCCTATCATATGACTAGAACATCCACTATCAAGAAACCATTGTTTTCCCTTATCTTGAACATGAAGAGTTGTTTGTACTAACATTGATCTAACTTTCTCATGCCCTTTTCTCTCTTTCCTAATTGTTGAAGTTGTAGTCTTTTTACTTGACTCAAAAAATACCATTTTGCACCATCTAGCCTTGTGCCCAAAATTATTGCATTTATAACATATGATATCATCATTCATAAGAGGTGCAAAAGAATTGAAATTTCTATTAACATTATTTTTCACATAACCAGTGCAATGTGCAGCTCTATGACCATATTTATTACATGAAAATCAATAGCCATGGAAGAGATTATGTAACCTGTTTAAGTGCCTTGGAAAATATGGTTGAGTGCTTCTTCTTTTGTTGTCCTTGTGATTAACTCTCATCCATGGTTCTTCTTTGCCCTCTTCTTTCCTGATGTCTTTTCCTTTCAAAATATTAGTATGAGTCACGAGCTTATCTTTGTTTGATGTCTCTATTTCTTGAGAGCTTGACTCCTCTTTCTATTTCCCTAACTTTATATCTTATATCAAATTGGTCTTTTCAACTTCATTCCTTAGAGAGACAATTTTTGCTTCCAATATTTCACACTCTGTTTCCCTTGCTCTTAATAGATCTGTCATATCCTATTCAATTTTCTTTCCTTCTTCTACCTTTATCTTGAGTTCTGTGAGACTCTGTAGAAGTTCCATATTTGCTTCTTCATCCTCTTGAATTTGATCCTTCAAACTTGAGTTTTTTCTAACCTTTTCCAAGTTCCTGAGAGTAGCAAAGAATTCCTCTTTTATGTCGATCATGGTCTCTTCTTCATTTTTTGAAATCATGTGTGTTCCTGTCAGATCTTCCTCCAAGTTGTTAGTCTTTTCACGGAGAGACCTGCTCTAATACCAATTGAAGAACATGAGCTTACACTGAGAGGGAGGGTGAACAGTATAAGATAAAACTTTTTGCTTTTCAATCCATATGATAACATCAACAATATTAAAGTAGTAAGCATTACATAAAACATCACACACATGAGAGACATGATTTAACATGGTTCATCCAATATGGGCTACTCCATGAAGAAAATATTTCTTATAAATTTTCTCAATAAATTCTTTTGGGAATATTCCCTATTACAATGTTTATGGACCTCTGTCCAAAGGAGACACCAATTTCCTTGCTCTGATTCATGGATCTCTATCCATAGGAGAACTCTTTCTCCTCTACTATGGTTGATGCTCTTCTAGAAGACTTCTACCCCCACTGCACTGGCTTATGGATCTCTCCACTGAAGACCTTTGTCCTCACTACCCTGGCTAATGGATCTCTATCCACTAGAGACTACTATCCTCTACTCTATCACCACCAAAGCCTACTCTAAACTCTGCTTAATCTCTATCTCAAAGTTGCACTGATCACTATCCTCTGACTAGCACCAATCTACTCATAAATTTATCTCTTCTCTAGCACAAATCTGCTCTCAAATCTATCTCTACCCTAGAAAAAATACGCTCTAAAATATATACCAAATTTTATCCTCAAATCTGACCTCAAGTCCTCTCAAGAACTTGCTCAATCTGCTCTCAAGTCTTCACCAAGACTTGTCTCAAATCTGCTCAACAAGTCTTCATCAAGACTTACCTCAAATATATCTACAAGCTTTCACAAAATCTTGCTCAACTCTGTCCTTAAGCTTTCACAAAAGCTTACTCAAACTTGTCCTTAAGCTTTCACAAAAGCTTACTCAAACAACTACAAAACTTACATACAAAACTCAACTTAAATCTCTTTCAAAAAACCTCTTCTCACACAAACAAGTTTCACTCAGAATCTTGTTTAACCATAGGAACATATAGAGAATGATAAGCTCTATCAAGATCTCAATATGTTTCACACTCACAAGGTTTTTGTACTCAACAAAACAATCTATCACTTTCAAATTCTCTTTCAAATCAATTCTAAATAAAGTATAATTTATTTCACAAAACTTGAACTATCACTCCAATGCTTTCAATCAATAATGCTCAATCAACTCTACTCAACCATTTACTCAATGAAACACGACTTGCTTACAAACCCTAACCAAGTGTTTCACACTACTTCCAACAACACACACTATGGATCTCAAATCTTGACTCAAGATGATTCCAATGTCACATAATAATGATACTCATGTTCTTTCAAGCATTCACCAATCATGCATATGAAAACTCACTCAAACATTTCCAACAATGCTTATCAAACAATCCTTTTCACTCCACCTTTGCATTTCACAACATTCAATCCAACAACATTTTACTCATAAGGAATATGTGCCCATACCTTTTGTTTTGATGAAGATATATCTTCAAAACATGTTTTACTCACAATCGAAACCTTTTGCCAACTCTAGGTTAGATAGCAACAACCTATCTCAAAATCTCCACAGAAATATTTATCCCAACAAATATTTCACCATTCAAGTAATACACATAAAATGACAAATCACAAATACACCTTATTACTCCTTCCTTAAAAATCAATCTTCAATCAATGAATCATTCACTCACAAAAATAACTATAATGGCAATCTCTCTATAACTCCTTTTAACTCCAACTCAATAAAATATTTAAATCAAATTTCAACCCTCAAAATAAATTTCAAATTACAATCATAAAGTCCTTGAATACACCTTATCCTCTCCAATTCTTAACCCAACATTAATTCCAAATTATGCCAACAAAAATCCTTGCAAACCCTTATAAACTCCAAACTTTAATTAACACTTAGCAAAAATAAAATTATTAATTCATACCTTAGCCTTAAGCAAAAATTAATTTTTGTGCACCTTAGACTCCACAAAGCACCCCACGCGATTCGAACTTGTGTTCACCTGCCCACTAAGCGCCTTAGCCATGGCTTAGGCAGCCATGCGAGCTATGCACCCTTACAAAACCAATGAAGTGCCTTCCATTTCTTATTCCCTTCACCGGCATCAAAAACCAAACGTGCAAAAACCTTTAACCTCCGCTACCACCGGGAATCGAACGCGGGACCAGTGTCCTACCAACAACTTACACGCCAGGCCTTGCCACTAGACCACCCGATCAGATGGTGATGGGAGTGCACCCTCACTCCGCCTTATCCATTCATTGTCCGCTTCAACCTTTAAAAAAATTAAAACCTTTGCCTTGCTCACGAAATCGCACGATAATGTTATTAACCCTTTGCATGCGCAATTAGAATTTTGGAGACTTACTTTATTGCATCCAAATGATATGGTATAAATACCATATCTTATTTTTGCTTGATGTCGATGGAAATATATTAAAATGAAATATTTTGCACCCAACCCTAACTTAGGGTTTAATTAAATTAATTTATATTATTAAAAAAAAAAAAAAATTATAATATAAATATTATAATTAATTAACCTTAGGCTTAACTTAAACTCTTAATATTATAATAATAAACATTATAATATTATTTCCTTCGGGCCTAGGTATTTTCCTTTCTTCAGGGTGTTTTGTCAATATTTTGACCAATCATGTGAAGTTTTAAACCAAATCTCTTGGGCTTAAAATATAAAATTTTAACCCTCCTTTTGCAAATTCCTTGTACTAACTTATGACATCACTGACACTGTTTCTTGACATCAATGACAACACAACTACTCAAAATGTCCAACAATAGTTGGTTTGCCTAAATTATTATTAAATTTTGATAGCAACTAGACACTAGTTGCAGAATCGATGGATTTTGACTAAAAACTATCATCATGTTTCCAAGTTTCTAGCAACGAATCGAGGTCGTGTTTGATAAACGTCCAACACTCCTTCCACGTGCTCTGATGAATGAGTATGTGTTGTATATGGAAAGACTCTATAGAATGTGAATGATGGGTTGCTCTTGTCTAGATGATGTTCCTAACAACATCTAGATGACCTCAATTGATTTGATGAATTGTGTCTGCAATAATTATCTACAACTGAACAAATTAATGTAGCAATTCTGAAAAATGACAAACCCATCAATTTGCACCCTAGTAAATGATTTGGAGTTGCTATCGACATTCAATTGATTTCATCCCTAGGTCCATCAAAGAAGTCTTAATGGAGGAGCACAGTCGATCTTTGGTTATCGTGTGGTCTCACAGCTTTGAAAGTCAAATTCTAAGCCATCACGGCTACTGTCACACACCTGTCCAAATTCGATGATTCACATTTTGTTTTTGAAGTAAAATCCTTAGTCTCACATGCGTGGGGGTAACGTATCCATTGATGTTTATAAAGCGTAAAGCACACAAGAACTCATAGCCAAGCACAGGCTTGGCTAGTCTTGATAAGTTCTTATCTTCCTAAAACCCTGCAATGTGACATGTTACGTATTTTGGTAATCTTGGTTGGACTTGTTATTGAGGTTAATAGGGAGATTTTAAACCACATCTTGTTAGTTGGGAATTCAATTGCCCCACATGCTCCGAGGGAAGCAAGTGTTGACATTTATAAGAGGGAAGACATCCTTATTGAGATGATTACATGTGGTGGTCAGGTTAGAAGGAACTATGGCCCCTCCTTGGGTGAGGCGTATGTTGCGTATACATATTTTCCTCCCAATGCGTGGACTCTTCTCTCCATGTAGGTTTCCTTGTTGACCAACTCGACTGATTGTGATATGTAGGTTTGACTGTTGTTGGGTCTAAAATATTTCGATTGACTGTGTAAATAACTTTTGCAATGACTAACCTATCCTTAGTTGAGTTTCATCTTTGACTAGAAGGTTTATACCTCCGAAAGGGATTAAACTACTATGATTAAATCCTTGGAATAAAATTATATTAATGAGACCGTTGGAGGATTAAGTCGTTGGTTACCTATGTGACCGTTGGAGGAAAATTGAATGTAACCGTTGAACTCTATGGGTAAAATGACCATTGGGTCTAGTGTAATTAAACCCTTTAATTATGGTAGTTTGGGAAGTTAAAGAATACTTGACATAATAAATTATACTATGGAGTAATGAATTAGTACCCTTTAGCAAGCTACTTTTAAATAATTAAGGGAAAGGATTAACGGTTTGTTTTGTAAATTAAAGGTATGGGACTTTAATTTATAAGATGAAAGATAATTATGATTATACTAAGAGGGAGGGTCAAAATGTTGTTTTACTAAATAGAAATTGGTTCACTAGATAAACTAAAGGTTTGGGAACTTTAGTTAGTTTAGTAAATGGAAACCAAACTATTAACTAAAGATAAGGAACTTTAGTTAGTTGGAAAATTAATACATTGAAAACAATATATAATATTCTCAATACCTTTTAAAGAACTATAGATTATTCTTGACAAGAGATTGGTTAATAAATCTTATTGACTAGTATTGTGTACCTATAGTATGCTTCCTGTAACAAATTAAAGGTCCAAGTTTGTAAACTATAGTGTAATCTTGTGTGATAGATTACAGGTAGAGTTGTAGCTAAACTTGAGTAATCTTATTGGTAGATTGCAAGAGAGATTGTAGCTAAACTCGTGGAACTATAGTACGATCTTATTGATAGATCCTGAGACAACTTGGTAGCCAAATTTGTGGAAGAACTATAGATTATAAGAAAAACTAGCGAACACATTTGTAAAGGAACTATAGTGTGACCATAATGATGGATTGTAGAATAAAACTGGTTTATGATCTCGTAGTAGATTATGACTAAACCCTTGGAAGGATTTGTAGATCTACAATTGAATCCATTAGTTTAAATGATAAGTTACTTGAGACTTTATGAAGTTGTTTAAATGTTATTTCTGGTTGAAAGAAATATGAGTTACTTGAGAAAGTATGACTTGTTTAAATGTTATTTTTGGTTGAAAGAAATATGAGTTACTTGAGAAAGTATGACTTGTTTAAATGCTATTTCTAGTTGAAAGAAATATTTTTTTATTGATAATGGGTTTTGAAAGGGACCCAAAACCTTCTAAACATGTTGTAGAGAGGATCCCGTGAAGGTTCAACTCTCTACAGAACAAGCCAAAAGTGGACCATACATTGAGTCCATACAACAAAAATAGAAGCAAGGAAAACTATGATGATAACGGCCCACAAGCTCAAGCAGAACAAAACATAAAACATAGTAGAGGCATAGAGATAATCCCGATAGCAAAATAGGACAATCCAAAAGCAAGGGGACCACCTCAGGATCATCTTCTCATTCTAGGACATAGTCTTCATCCTCCTTGGGGTTGTCCTCCACAAGGATGGTATTTTTTTGTACATGCATCAAGGTTATAATTTTGCTTGCTCTAAGAAGCATTGAAGTGTCCAGGGTGATGATGTCCTCCAAGTTGGTAATTTGGTCCATGTTGCCCATCTACTAGACAAAATAAGATCTTGAAGAAGGTCCAGACGTAGTCCTCTGAATCTTACAAGTAGGCGATGGGCTCTTTGATTTATCGTTTGCATTTTTCAAATGGACCGAGCACCTCATGGGGGTTACAGATGGGCCTACAAAAGGTAACCCATTTGGTCTACCTAGTATACTGGGATTTTCATTGTCCACTTCGATCACTTGAGCTTCTTGGATGATGTCCAAAATCACCAAGGATTTAGGAATAGGTTCAGGGTCACCACCCAGTCTATCAATTTCCATGACATGTTGGTCAGGGTTCTGGCTTACATACTTAAATATAATGAAGTGGATGCCCTAGTGCTTAGGGTGAGTGGATTTTCCCCACCTAACACTATCAACTGAAATCTCCATCGACCAAAAAAGGTACTTCGGGATGTTGATTTGCTTGACATCCTTGAGAAAATTTAGGAATGCCATATGGAAGCTTCGAAGGGGCGACGATGGCTCATCCACCATCAAATACTACATGATCGACACCATGACCTGGTTCCATGGTGGAGGGAGGCCTTCCCTAACATAACCATTATGCTTCTTTGTTAAAGACTTTCCTTGTCTCGAAGAAGCAACAGTTCACCCACCATTGAGTGTTTATCCCTACGGATAATCTCTCCTTCATTGGGAAGCTCAATGATTTTCGCCAATATGTCAATGGTGATGGCAAATGTTAGTCCCTTTAGGGACACAATACCATTATCCCAACTCTAGACAAACTCATAGGATATTTTAGGGTCATGTCCACTAAATTTATTTAGAAAATTAAATATCCTGCAAGACACCAAAATCTCTTTGACCATCGGGTCCAACTATAGTTGATTAGGCTGAAGCAGTGTCATCTTCCACCACACCAAAAAAACACTTTGTGCCACTGACCTCAACCTTCCACTTTTCTTGAGGATTGCTTTGGTTCTCGCTGCACCTAGGTAGAATAAAAAACCTTCCTCCAATAGCCAAAAGAATTCATGCTGATATCCTTGGCCTTGGCACTTGCCTTAAGTCATTGATTGGGTTGTTTAGGCATGAGATATCTTGATGTGCGGTCCATTCTACTTCAAAAAATGATTTGGTTTGTATGGAAAGCATGCACCAAAAATGGAGGCAACTAGAGTGAGGAGTATAGTTGGTAGTAGTAATTGGAAATATTAACAGTGGATAGGGTGTACCACTAAAAACCTGCCACATTCACAACCTTCTTCCACTGGTGTGTCTTTAGGGCAACTGACACCACCTTGATATCCTTAGTGAACATGAGGTGGATGAGTCTATCATCGTGCTCTATGAAATCAGCATCTTGGCATGAGGTGGCAGCATTATTAGTCCCAAGATCACTATTTACAAACATGTGAAAAGGATCACATTCTCTGTGGTGTAGCTCAGAATTAGCCCCTTGCCCACTCGCCCCTTTCCAATGAATGGAGATAACATTGACATTCCTATTGAGAAAAGTGTTGCATTTAATACCGAGTTGGGATATTATTACCTTAAAGCAATAACCATTGCACTGAAAGGTGCAGACCTAAGGAGTAACATGAATATTCTCAGGGATCTAGTACTGGCTAGCAACTGGATTCCAACTCATCATAATAGTGTAAGAGAGTCCACCATCACTCCCTATGTGGTGGTGTATATCAAGATGCCATCTCATCACTATGGTGTAGTAGGGTCCATCAACACTCCCTACGTGGTGGGGCAAATTGGTCCTAGACTTCCTAACGCTAGTCATAGATGGCAAATTCAGATTCATGGTAAATTCTATGATTGAGAAAGTCCTATCCCACTTGAGAAAACTCATTAACCCAAAATTGGCCATGGCATCGACAACTTTATTTTCTTCCCTATCCATGTGTTGGATAGAAACATTTTTGAATGCTTGAGGTGGAAGATGGTTTCTGGATGAGAGGCCAACATTCTAGAGTGGATTGATGATTTATGTATTTCTATGTTTAATGAGTCACCTTCAATCAATTTTGATTTGGACTCTAAGCCATTTGGATGCCACGATAGATTTCGCCTCACAAATTATTTGATTGATTCCCCTTTTATAATCTAATATTCTCCTTTTCCTACTCACCTATTGCCTCACGTTCTTTGGACATCTTGCTTAACACTAGGGAGGGAAATCAAGACACTAGGATTATCCAATGGATGGGTTGCAGAAACCTCACAAGAGGTTAAAAATTTACATTGATCTCAAAGGGACTAGGACAAACCTTGAGGAATAAGTTGGCATTTTTGGAAGAAAGGTGATATTTCAAAAAACTGTCTCAAAAGAGAACCTAAAGCTCTATTATTCATTTCTGTTCCATGAAGTGAGGAGGTAACTACCACAGTACTTAGGTGGAGTGAAAGGGGTTGGGCCATTGGAGGATGAGGTCACTGACACACTAAGGGGTAACCCATGAAATGGACATGATGGAAAGAATAGAAGATAGGACATAACCAGTAAAGGAGCATTCTAAGAACAGGTGGTTGACTGACTCCTAGGCAAATTTATAGAGGAAGCATCTATTCGAGAGGATCATGCCTGGGATTATCAGGTTATCTATAGTTAAGAGTCTATATTTTGTGGCCAACCAATAGAAATGGGCTATCTTGAGAATGAAGTTTTTAATCCAAATACTCTTTGTAGGAAACCAATCATCCTCGGGTTCACTCATCGACATATAAGTTGTTTTGATAGAAATGACCTAGAATCACTAAGCTACCATAAAGGAGAATCGAGTGGTTGGGTACTTGGAATTAACTGGGTACAAAGAAGCTTGGATAGGTGGAGACTCACAGAGTGAAGCTCTAGCGATCCTAGGTCAATAGGAAAATTAACCCATCTGGGGGGAACTACTCTATGGAAGATAAAACTATCAACCTTGGAACCAAACATCTAATCAGTAATGGGTTTGAAAATACTTACAAACTGATTTTGAATCAAAGGTTGAGTCATAATCCAGGGGTCTTCCTAGAACCTGATTCGTGATCCATCCCCAAGATTCCATCAACAACCCTTTTGGAGGATAGGTCTGGTATGGCACATAGAATTCCAAAATGCAGAACAATATGGCATGAGGGAATTGTCCATAAAAGACCCTTGCATAAGATATTTGCTTTTCATTATTTCCACCCATTGAACAGGGGAGTTGGTGACAATTTTCCATCCCTGTTTGGAGATCATTGCCATATTCATTTGGTGAACTCTTCGAAGGCCTAGCCCACCCTACATTTTGAAAGATAAACTTTATCCCATGCAACGAGGGGAATATTCCTTTGTTCTCCATTCCTGACCATAAAAAATTCCTTTGAATTTATTCCAGCTTGTTACACACAACGATTGGGGCTCTAAATAAGGACATAAAGTAAATTGGCACACTTTGTAGATAATATTGAACTAATGTGAACTTACCTACACTATTAAGAAGAGCTCCCTTCCATCCTGCTAGCTTTTTCATTACCTGTTGAATGACGTTATCCCACATTCTCTCTAAGGGGCTTCCTTGGAAAAGAGGAAGGCCAAGGTATGTCACAAGAAACTCAACAATGGCACATCCCAGGATTTGAGCAATTCTTGTCTTTCTTTGAGCCAATGTGTTGATGAAGTAGATACTTCTTTTAAGATAATTAAATATTTGGCCAGTTGCTTGCTCGTAAGCCTCCAAGATGGATCTAATGATTTTAGCTTTTGGGATGCTAGAAAGGTTAGCCAGAATGGTGTCATCAATGAACTATTGGTGAGACACTAGGGAGATGCCAGTTAAAGCTTTGATCCCTAAAATATCTCCTGCTAAACAAGCAGCCTTGAGGGCCCTTCCAAGACTATCAACCACCAAGATGAATAAAAATGGTGACATGGGGTCCCCCTATTTGATTCCACATCTACTTTTGAAATATCCAATCGCTACTCCATTGACTATGATAAAGAACCATGCTAAAGAGATGTAAGCTTTGATCAAGTGAACCCATCTATGGTGGAAGCCAAATCGAGTCAGGACAACGATGAGAAAATCCCATAAAATTCTATCAAAGGCTTTACTAACATCTAGCTTTAGGAAAAAACTTGGCAATCTTTTGATAGTTACTATATGGATGAGCTCGTGAATGGTGATCACACTATAGATAATGACTCTTCCTTGGACAAAGCTTCCTTGGCATAGGTTAATAACCATGGGCATGATATATTTCATTCTATTTGCCATGGTTTTGGTAAGGATTTTATACAAAATGTTTTAAATACTGATAGGATGAAAATCGGTCATGGATTGACATTCATGGGATTTCAGGATGAGGGTAAGGAACGTGGAGTTAAGGTCTCTCAAAAAAAACTTGGATCTTTGGATTTCAAGGATGGATTCAGTCATATCTTCTCTGATGATGTCCCAAAAGGTTTAAAAATATCTTAGTGGGAACCCATCTAGGCCAAGGACCTTGTCAATTGACATGGAGAAGAGAGCCTCTTTGATTTCATTATGGGAGAAGGGCTGAAGTAGAAAATCATTGTCAGCTTGAGATATGAGGGGCGAAATGTGCTGAAGAAGGGATTTCAACACATTAATCGAGCATGCTTGGGATGGGCCAAGGATGATGCAAAAATTATCCATTGCCTTAGATCTGATGTCTTCGGTACCTTTGAATAAGGACCCATCATCTTTGCAGAAACATCTAATAACTTTTGCACCTCTATGTCTCATTGTAGTTGCATGAAAGAACTTTGAATTTAAATCACCTTCTTTAAGCCACAATGCTCAGGAATTTTGCCACCATAATATTTTCTCTTTGGCTAGCAAGTTGTGGAACTCGGATAAGAGTATCTTCTCCTCTTATAACATCGTTGGTGCCATTTCCATTATGTACCTGATCTTCTATATCTTTCAATTGGGAGCATATTACTTTGTGCAATTCAAATATATTCCCAAACACTTCCTTATTCATTTCTTGAGCTAAAGTTTGAGGAACTTTAATTTTATGCAAACCTTGAAAACACATGATCTGTTGAAATGTTGGTTCCACCATTCAATGAGGTTTAACCTAAATTTTGGGTGTTGAAGCCACATAGACTCAAACCTGAATGGAGGTTTGTGACTAGGGTCCGGTCTTGAGACTTCAAGAAGCAACGGGTTGAGGTCAGAAGCTATTCTCGACAAGGATGATAGTGTTGCATAACCAAGGATCAATATGGCTTCTTTGGATAGCAAGAATCTATCTAGTCTCATTTGGATGAGTTGGTCTCCCTCATACTAGTTTATCCATGTAAACAGTGAGTCTCGTAGTTCAACGCCCATCAATTCATTGGCATCAATAAAATTAGCAAAATACTCATAGCTCTTGGAAGTGATTGGAGCACCTCCAGCTTTGTTAGTTGGGTGCAAAAGGTTATTAAAATCACCTGCCAACATCCATTCTTGATAGGGGAAGGTCCTGCACATCTGTGTGAGGTTGTCCCACATTGAGATTCTTTCATTGAAATTGTTTGGAGCATAGATATTGGTTAAAACCTACTTCTTGTTTGTTTCATTGCATTTGAAGTAGATGTTGATAACTCTGTCATTGTGAGATATGAGTTCTCTAGTTACCTTGATTGGATCCCCCAAGCACAACAATACCCCCGAGGCACCATGAGTGGCAATTACAACAAATTTGTAGTTATTCCAAACTGATTTGACTATTTTTTTATTCATATTTTCCACTTTTGTTTCCTAGATTATGAATATTGAAGGTCTCATTTCCTTTCTCATGGAATAAAACACCCTTTGTTTCATTCTCTTTAGGCCTCTCATTCCGATAAACCTTCTTTGCATATTTGGACAATTTTCCCTCTTTATTTCATTCTTTCCTTCTTCCTTTCATCTCCATAATAATAAGATAATATTTTTTATCCATAGCTATTCTCCACCATATCTTTTCCGATCTTGAATACCTTCTTTATTTCCACCACATCACATTGGATTTTTTCTTATTTTGTTTGGTAGGTTCTCCCCACAGATAAAAGGGCTTGAAAGGACCCCGTGAAAAGCTTCAACAAGGGAACCCCTACTCATGGAAGAACACTGAAAATGAAAACAAGGGGTACAAGGATGAGTGAGAAGGAGACACAGGTAAGGAGAGTTGGGTTGAATGGGACAAGGGGTAAATGGGATTGAGGGGGGAGGCCAACGAGGAGGGAACAAAGGGGGTTTTAGAAATGCTCTTGAGGGGAAACAAGGGGGAGGCGGTAAGGATGGGGAAGAAATAGGAGAAGGGGTGGTAGAAGGAGATGCCAAAGGGATGGGAGGGTCAGGAGGGATTCCTTGGTTTGCAAGGGATGGATCAAGATGAGAAAGTTGTTCAACAACAAAATCTTAAGAAGGAATTCATTGTCCTTATAAAATTTTGAATTGTTAGCGAAGAGAGATAATACCTTATTAGTACCACAGTTTAGTCCTTTGGATGATGATTCTGGAGGAGCTTCTATTTGTTTTCCTTTCTCCATATGGGCTTGTGAGTTTGGCTCCTCGTCATTGAGGATGATTGACATTACAAAATTGCTTCCTGCTAGGGCATGCTCCACGAAAATATTTCTTAGAGGATGGGCATTGCTCCTTGAGGTGGTCTTGGATGTGACACAAACTACATGCTCTATTTTTAACTTGTTGGACCTACTTTATCAGAGGATATTGAGATATAAATAACCCTATTTTTGGCACTCCACACAAAATATGGGTTTATTCTCATATTCAAAAGCCTACCTCTAGCGGTATGACCCATAGGTTAATTTAATGTATGTTAGAAGCTAGAAATAAAGGTTTGCCATAATGTAAAACTAGGTGTAAGGCATTTGGGACTGAGATTTGGTGGCTGGATCGAAAGCAACTAGGTCACCAACTACACGGGTAATACTTCAAATAATACCTTCATCCCAAAACTAAAAGGGAAGCTCAAGTAGCCTAACCCAAATTTTGGCCATGTTGATGCTCTTAGTCCCTAGGTTGAATCCAGGGTTCCATCACATGATGAACAAGGATCGCCTCCCAAAGAACCAAGGTCCTCCCATTAAAATTCAAGTTAAATCATTTGAATTATTTAGACAAATAATAAAAAACCCATGGGTCAAAACCACAAGATCCATGTGGTCTTTAGGTTTCCATTTGATCATTGCCCATCGATAGATGGATTTGATTTCATGTCATGATCCAATGAACTTTCCAAAAAAGGAAAGGAATTTTCTACTCAACATCGAGGTCATGACATCTTCAGGAATACTAAGCTCCTTAAAATTGTCAAAGAGGGTTCCGATGGTTGGTGATGGGTCTGTCTGAGTTTGGTAGATATTCCTTTTCACTTTATCCATGAAAGAATTTTTTGGGCCATGAGGAGGTCTTGGGCCCTATCCCACTGCACTAGGGGGCCTATAAAGAGGAACCACATCAACACTGGACCCATCAGGGGATCTCTGAGGAGCTCCACCGTAGAATCTTCATCAATCATCTCTTCTTGTCCACTGTCAACCTCAATAAAACCAGGATCAACCGCACCATGACCCCATAGGATCAACTCATGACCACCAAGAGAGCTTCCAACTTTTTTGCCTTAACTAGATTCAAAATTTAAATGCCTACACTACTCCCACTCTGCTCCGCTTCGCTCCATCCAAGTTGAAAGAAATATGAGTTACTTGTGGAAATATGATATGTTATGATTGAATCTTTGGCATTCTCTTGAAAGGGACTAGCAATATATGATTGTAATAATATTTATTTCAAAGACATATCTTGGAAAAAATGATATGAAATGAAAATATGATTTTCAGTCTTAGGAAAGTATGGGATTTCCTCCCTTTGAATTATGAATGCTTTAGACAAATACAACAGGATATTGTGTTTAGGTGTATTCAAATGGAAGATTATTACAAGTTATTGCTTGCCTAGAATGCATTTTCATATACATGTAATGGGTTGTCCTGATCCCGAAATGCCTACAATCTAGTACTAGTGGCTCGAACAGAGTCAAGTGAAGATTGGATCTATTCGACTTTTGTTGATATTGTATATATAATGTAACAAGGCCGCTTTAATGAAATGTCTCCATTATTGTAAAGTATCTCCTTTGAGATCAATTTGTAATAGGATTGTACCACTCTTTAAGAGGATTGTAAACAATGTAATTCTCATTTGTAAGTAAACATGGAAAGAAATGCAAAGTTATGTCATGGCATAAAGTTATCATATGTTAGGGTTTAGATCTTTAAATGAGAATTAAATATGGTGGTCTAAATGACCTAAAGTAATCCCTACACTACAAGAGGACGAATAAACCATACATGACACTTAAAGATGTATCTTTAGTGAGTAAAATATGGAATGAACATAAGGGATAATGTGAAAGTTCTCATTTCATGGATATTATGGTTGAATAACTCAAATAAGGGATAATGGTAGACATTCACAAGTCTATGTGGGTTTGTGTGATAACCCCCTTAGCTTCCTATTGTTGATATGGGATAGTTAAGCATTGCAATGATTGTTGTTCTATCCTTCAGGAAGAGCAAGCAAAACTTCAAGGTATACGCCTAATGTATGGGTTGAAATAGACCTAACATAAGGACTAGTTTAATGTTTGATTTAAACTAGTAGGGAAAAGGGCATTCCTATTGAAATAGATGGGAGAATTCCTAATTGCAAGGTAAAGAAACCTTACCTGTAGGTCATTATAGGGATTGGCCACTCCTATCCATAGGATAGACACTGACCATGTTGAATTCCTATGAAGTGCAGCCTTGGACTTACTTAGATATTCATCTATAAGAGAACCACATGAAGATACTTGAATTCACTCATGAGCTAGAAACATTGATACGAGCTGATAAAAAAAAATTCCCTAAGTTTGGTTGGTTATGAGATAGGGTAATTACATATATGTTGCTATGGATATTTCAAATTCTTTCCCTTAATCCATTAAGATCAAATCTAAATGAAGGGAATAAGATGAAGTGGATTATAAAAATATTATATTTTTGATGTCGAATTGCTATGATATTGGACACATGGCAAGAGATTACAAAGTGAAAACAATGAAGAAAGATAAAATTCTAATCATGAGATAAAATTTAAGACAAATCAAGGAAATCATATTGTAATAAAAGTTAGACTAGATCAAGCTTTACAACTCTAATATGATAGTTTCAAGGTGATTGAGGAGGGAGAGCTCTGGAAGAGAAAACTAGGGCATCAGTTGGGTAGCCGAAGAGATTTCTAGTTATTGTGGACTTGAAGACAAGATTGATGCCCCAGGAGGGCCCAATGGGGACATCTTTAGATCCTCTTTTAGAGAGACATAGTTCTTTTGCATATTTATTAAAGGATAAATCTCTATCATAGAATGAAGAAGCACAAAAAATTGTATTAAAAATGCTCTTTACGATTGTTGGAAATAGATCAACATCTCAACGAGTTAATGGATGCTTGCCATAGTTAGAATCAAGGCCAAATATTGTCATTGAGCAAAGGATGGTTGAAGAAATAATTTTATATAGAGCCAATCATGATTTGATCTATAAATTCATGGGTATTCACCTTACCCTAAATTTTTTGCATTCCTGGGTCCAACAAGATTGGGAGCCTCTTGGTGAGTATTCTTTATGGTTTATTAGCAATAAATATTTTATTGTTAGTTTTTCTTCACTTGTCAATAGAAATAGGGCTTTCAAATTAAAAAAGAGGAATCATGGTCCGATAAGATTATTTGTTCAACCTTGGAGAGTGGGATTTGATCCTCGAATTGAACCCACTGCTATCCCGATTTGGATCCATTTGTATGCACTTCCAATGGAGTTTTAGAGTGAACAAGTATTGGAAATTATCGATAATTCCCTTGGAAGACATTTGGGTGTTTCCAAAGACACAATGGAAGGAAACACAATTGTTTATGCAATATTATGTATGGAAATGGATCTTAGCTAGCCTTTGCCAGTAGAGGTGGAACTCGAACTTGTAGGACTATCTTGGATTCAACAATTGGATTATGAGGCATTGCCCTTCAGATGCAGAGTTTACCATAAATATGGGTATTTGGCCCAATCTTGCCCAAATAATATGAACATAAAAATGGAGGCTCCTCTAGGAATGTCAAATCTTCCTAAGGAGGTTAAGTCAACAATTAATAAAGAAACAACCAATATTTCTCAAGGTAAAGAAGCATAGGGAGATGGTTTTGAACAACCCAAAAGAAGGAGAAGGCAAAAGAAAAAATATGGTAAAGAGCAAACCCAACTCAAGCCCTCCAATAGGTATGAGATCTTTAAGACACTAATGGACCAAGAAGAAGAACAATTCATGGAAGGAGTGGATGGGAATAATGAAAACAATAACAACCATGTTCAAGCCCCTCTTTCATCTCCTCCCATCATAGAGTAGGTAATTGAGTGCAATGAGTTACCCCAATTAGAGAGTGTAGGGGCATTGATAGTGCATAACCAAGAGCAACCGATAATTAAGGACGTCATCATGGGCATAGCAGAAAAGAACAGAGAAATGCCAACTCTAGGGATAACTCAGGTGGAAAAGAGATAAAAAAATAGCAGCTCTCAAGGAGTGGGTAGAAAATCAAATAAGGAATTGATAGCAGTTCAAGGAGACAAACTGATCACTGGAGGATTGGTGAGGCCAATAGATTTTTATTGCTATCAAGGTAACCAATGATTATACAATCATGGAATGTTAGGGGTTTAAACAGTAGAACCCATCAATTTGTTGTTCGAAGACTCTTAGAAAAATGTAAAATAATTTTTTTGCTTATCCAAAAGACAAAAATGTCATTGATCTTATGTGTAAAACAATAAATAGACTTTGGAGGGGTGTTGGTCATATGGAAGTGGTTGCCCAAGGGGCCTCAGGGGGGATAGTTACTTTTTGGAACTCTCTTGAATGGATTGCAATAGAACATATAGCTTGGAGGGGTGTCCTCACATCACATTTTAGGAACAATGTCATAGTTGAACATGTTTTAATCACAAATTTTTATGGGGCTCAAAACCTAGATGGTCAGATGCATCAATGGAAAGTTGTGCATAACATGAGAGTCTCAAGGGAAGAGTTAGACTAGATTATTGTTGGGGATTTTAATGCTAAATTATCCTCTAGATATCAGGAAGGGGGAACCCCAATTTTGGACCCAGGGGATCGACTTATGATTGCCCAAGTCCAGGCATTACACTTGGTGGATATTAAATGCCCTGGAACCAACTATACTTGGACTAATAAGAGGAGGGAGCCACATAGTGGGAAGGTGAAGTTAGATCATTTTTTGGTTTCAGAGGAGGCATTTGTAAAATGGAATATAAAATTTTAGATTTTGGAGGGTCCAATTTCAGATCACTTTTCCATTTTGTTGGAAGGGGGATCAAGACAGTGCAGCATCACAAACCATTTAAATTTGAAAACTTTTGGTTACAAAAAGAGGAACTTCAAAATAAAATTCCATAGTGGTGGGAAGAAGGCCATCCAATATATGGGATAACAATGTTTAGATTCCACAAACAACTTCATTATGTCAAAGATCAACTGAAACAATGGAGGCGAGCTAACAAGACAAACTTCCAGGTCCATAGAGCTCCATTGGTGGCCAGATGGGATGAGGTTCAAAAACACTTTAGGGAAGGAAAAATTACAGAGCAACTCAAAGAAGAGGATGATGCATTGCATAAAGTGGTTGAGGACATTGACAACCAAGAGGAGACCTACTGGAAATAGAGAGCAAGAACCACTTGGTTATTAGAAGGTGATAAAAATACCAAATTTTTCCATCGGGTTGCCTATGCTAGGAGACAGACGAACAACATGGAAGCTCTTCAATATGAGAACAGACACTCCTTTGATACAATTCTAGGTATGCATTTCCATTCAATGGATTATTTTTCTAAACTATTTAAGGAAAGTATGGTGCAAGATGAAGAGGCTCAAAAAGAAGTTCTTGTTGTCATACCCTCTATTATCTCTGAAGAAGAAAATTAGGCCCTACTTAAACCCATTGATAGAGAGGAATTGAAGAATGTAGTCTTTGGAATGAGCATCGAAAAAATACCAAGTCTAGATGGCTTTCCAATTGAATTTTTTTAGGCCTTATGGGATAACTTGGAGGAGGATGTAATGGTTGTTATAGAGGAGTCCAAAGGTAGTAAAATAATTCTTAAAGCATTAAATCATACTTTCATTGCCTTAATTTCAAAAGGGGAGGAGGGGTGCATATTTTATATTATAGACCTATTGCCTTATGCAATGTCATATATAAAATAATCACAAAGGTAATGGTTGAGTGACTAAAACCTCTTCTACATAGCATTATCTCCTTGGAGAAAGGGGGTTTTGTAGAGGGTAGGCAGATCTTGGATGGTGTGGTTCTAGATCAGGAGGCAATCCATTTAATGCAAACATCTAGTAATAGAGGAATATTCATAAAATTGGATATGTCAAAGGCTTATGATAGGGTGGAGTGGAGCTTCTTGTCAAAGATGATGGCAGCCATTGGTTTCTCTCAGGATTGGATAGAATGGGTCATGAGCTATGTTTCTACTTTGACATACTTAGTGTTAATCAAGGGTCTTCCCTCGCAACCATTTGGAGCTACTCGAGGCCTTCATCAAGGAGATCCTTGTTCCCCCTATATTTTTCTCATATTGGTTGAAGGCTTGGGTAGACTCATCTTGAGGAGAAGACAACAAGGTTTGCTAACAAGTATCAAGGTGGGTGAGGAAGTTTTGACTCACCTATAGTTTGTGGATGACACAGGATTGGTGGGAGTGGCCAACTTCAGGGAAGCAAGAATGATTAGAGATACACTTAATGTCTACCTTAGGGCTACAAACCAAGTCATCAATGATAAAAAAATCCAAAGTGGTCTTTTTCAATCTTAATCAAAGGCTTCAGGATAGAATTTTAGAGATCTTGGGATTCACAAGGACTTCTCTCCTAGTGGTATACTTGGGGGTCCCTTTGCATTTTAAAAAACTAAAAATAGATATCTGGAGGAATATTTTGGATTGTATCAAGGAAAGAATTAATCATTGGTCTCACAAATGGTTAAGCTATGGGGGTAGATTAACTTTTTTACAGTCAGTCATTCAGGTCATGCCAATTTATAAATTTTCTATCCTTGCTACCCCACATACCATATGGAAAGAGTTGGACAAGATGGCTAGAAAATTTATATGGGAAGGAGTAAAAGGAGAGAGGAAATGGGCCTTAGTAGGTTGGGAGAAAGTAAGCCAACCCAAGGTAAAAGGAGGTTTGGGACTGAGAAGATCAATAATAAAGCTTTGGTTGGAAAGCTTTACTAGAGGTGGATTTCCCAACCAACTTCTTTATTTAGTAGAATTTTAACTAGTAAATATTTGGAATAGGATAAACCCAAATGAGGTGGTTCATTTCCCTTTGGATGGTAATGGATCCTTAGTGTGGCAGGCTCTTAAGTTAGGATCTCAGGTAGTGAAATATGGATTATTTTGAAAAGTGGGGAGAGGGGAGAAGGCATAATTTTGGATAAATTCATGGGATCAATACCCACCTATCATTGTTGAATTCCCTAAATTACAACCAATAAAAATAGCCATGGAAACCAAGGGTTGGGTCCAAATTGAAATTTATTTCAACACTAGTCAACTGGGGGATTATAAGTTCAAGCAATTTAAAAAATTGGATGAGTGGCCAATTTCAATCCCTCTATATTTGAAACCCATCATGACTAGAATCTTGGAAGAAATATTTCTCACAAGTAGATATGAGGAGGATGAATTAGCTTAGGGATATGGGAGCCTTGGTGTCTACACAGTGAAGGAAGGATATGATAAGATCCTTCTAGAGCCTCCTCCTCATGCATATCAGGTTGAGGATTGGAGAAATATTTGGCAGTCCAAGGGTTGGTCGAAAGTAAACTTTTTGTCTAGTAGTTCATGCATAATGGAATTATTACTTTTGATAATCTCATATGTAGGGGAATCATTGGTCCATCTCAATGTGTTTTATGCTACAAGAGTGAGGAAACATTTGATCACATGCCATATTTGGGAGAGATGGTTTTTATATTATAAAATTTGAGTTAATAGTGATTTGAATCAGATTAATATTTGGGAAATATGGAAGAGGGGTAGATTTAAATCTAAAGCTCTTTGTATTGGTTGGAAGCTTGGATTAAACTTCATTTGGTGGCAAGTGTGGTTGGAGAGAAATGGTAGAATTTTTAGAGAAACCTTTTCATCTTTAGATGGAGTTTGGCATGTCATCTGGAGCAAAGTCATAGAAAATGTGGTAGTGTATGATAAAGAGGAAACTCAGGTTGTTATAGGGACATTGGAGAAGGAAGTTTAAGTGCAAGAGGGGCAGGATAGAGCTAGTTGGAAACCACCCCCAAAAGGTTGGATTAAAATTAATACTGATGGAGTTGCAAAAGGCAATCTAGGTAGAGCTAGAATTAGAGTGGTTTACTGAAATCATGTTGGAACAATACTCTATTGGGAACTGCAAGGTTTGGAAAGGGCCACAAATAATGAAGCGAAAGCCTTAGCTATCAAATATGCTTCTATTTGGGAAGTAAAACAAGGTTATAGGAGGATAATCCTAGAATCAGATTCTCAAATAATGGTTGGAGCTCTAGATTGCATGAGGAACTTTGCTTTGAAGACATGGAGGTTGAAGATTCTTGTCACTCAAATTAAGGAATTATGGAGGGAATTAGATGATGTTATTCCAATTTATGTGAGTAGAGATCTAAATAAAGTGGCAGACTTCCTGGCTAAGATGGGCACTGAGAAGGAGGTAGGGGTTCAGTGGCACAATGACATGGCTATTGAGGATGAGATGATTAGGCAGGTTGATGAGCAAATCCAGTGTTTAGCTAATTTGGACAACCATTCCAAAAATATGGTTTAGGATATTTGTGCTCCAATGTAGATCTTCTTTTATAGTTGTAAACAGGTGAACAACCATTGTAGAAATATGGTTTAAGAGATTTGGCTCCAATGCAAATCTTCTTTTACTATTGTAAACATATGTTCTCTTTGGCTAAGGTTGGGAGAAGTCTCATCCGAACTTGTAAATGATCTTTGTTTTAATCCAAGTTTTTTCAAATTATTAAAAAAATAAATTTGGACTAGATCAAGGAAATTCCACTCCAAACGAATAGGCAAAGAAAGAAGAAACAAAGAAAGATATAAAGGGGTGAGAAAGTACATTGTGCAAGTTCAACTTTAGAAGGAACTAAAGGTGCAAAGGAATATGTGGAGGAAATTTTTTAAAGTAAATATGATAGAAGAGATCAAGTTTATTCCAGGTAAATTATCTTAATTTTCATCTAGTATAGATTCCTCTCTTCTCAATAGAAATGGAAATAGTGTAGAGGTTATCCCTTGCACTTTAGGGTTTCAAGAGCAACACAATAAGAAAATGAGGATGAAGAATGTAATTGTGATAAAAAGGAAAGTGTTTTTGAGGTTATTCCTTACACTTTAAATCCTTCAAAGCAAGACAAACCCATAGATGATAAGTCTCACTATGAGAAATATACAAAAATTGAAGAGATTGATGAAGATAAAAGTGTTGGTGGGAATAGAAAAAAATAAGAAGACCAAAGAAGAAAAAACAAAGAGAAAAAGAAACTCATAGGTATATTAATATGGGAAAACAAAAGCAAATACCACAAGTGGTAACAAGAAGTGGGTCAAAACCACAAATAAAAAGTGATGATAAAAATGATATCTTGTAATATTAGGGGCATGAATAAGACCCATACAAAATTAAGTATTAGGGAATTGACAACTTGTCATAGATAAATTATTAAAAGAAATGGAAACTGAGTTGCAAATATTTTAGCCATTTGCAGTGTTGATTTACATCTTGGCAAAATTTAAATTTTAGAAAGCAATTGGATGAGTAAGGTTTTATCTCTTAATATCAAGGAGTTGATTGTGGAAACATAATAGTTTGAGGAAGATGAAAAATATATTTTATAGAAAGGCAAATGAAGAATATCTTTGATTGGAAAACAAGTTCAATATGGTTTAATTAACTTTATAGCAATATAATAAGAATAATATTGGATTTTGGTTATTTTAATGGGAGTGACCCCCAATAGCAACCATACATAACTTAATAATAATAATAATAATAATTATTATTATAATATATTAATATCATAAGTAATATAAAAAGGAGTCTATAGTAAGTAGAGGGAGAGAGTGCAAGCTAGGAGCAAGGTGGAAGTGTTAGTAAGAAGCAAAAAGCATGAGTAGGAAGTATGAAGCAAAGTGTTATCAAGGAGCAAGTACCACTTCTCTTGTTCTAGATCTTAGGAGAAATTCAAAAAGTAAAGGATTTATATAAAGAAAAATCTAGATAACATGGTAACAAATTCATTTTTTAAAGTCCTTACTGGAAGTAAGGATGCCCTAGATGGAAGTAAGGATGCCTTAGGTGGAAGTGTGGATGCCCTATTTAGCGATAAAAAAAAAAGTAAGTCTATGAAAAACACTATCCAAGTAGCAGATACTACATCAGAGGTGATTATTAGGTATGAGATGATTGATCATGATATAATGGTTCTTAAAACTAAATGGTTAATATGTAAGTTCCATAGATATTGGCCAGGTTTTTTGAGATTCAAAATTGGATCAAGTGAAAGTGGGGATTGAATTCAAACTACTCCATGACTTTTCTTTAGAAAGGATTTTTTTCTCATTATCTTTTCTAGTTCATAAATAAGGGATAAAATAATGGATGGAGTTCCTTGGTTTAGGGTCAAAGATGCATTATATTTAAGACCATGAAGTGAGAATTTTTATATGGATACAAAGACTATTAAAAGGCTTATGGTGTTGATTAGGCTTTTTGGACTTTCTTATCAATTCATCAATAAGGAGGTTTTGAAAAATATTGTTAATACTCTAAGTGAGTTCATCCAAGAGGGACCAAATACTAAGGAGAGAAGGCATGTTGGATACACTTGAATATGTGTTGCCATGGATATTTTAAAACCTTTACCACAATCCATTAGGATCAAATCTAAGGCAAGAAAATGATTATGAAAACATTGCATTCTAATGTCACATATGTCATGAAATCGAACACATGACAAGAGATTGTAAATTGAAAATTATGGAGAAAGAGATGGAAATTTTGGGCACAAGGTAAACTTTAATGTATAACAAGGAACTTGTATCATAGGAGAAGTGGGGTCAAAGCAAGGATTTTCCACTCCTAAGAAAGTGGCAAGAAAAATCCTTGTGTCTCATTAAATGACAAAGGCTATTATAGACCACTCAAATAAACCATTAGAAGAAAAAATAACACAAGGTATGAGGAAGTACAATGTGCAAGTTTAAATATAGAAGGATTCAAATATGTGAAGGAAGATGGAAAGGAAAATTTTAAAGCAAAGGAAGATGGGGAGACAAATTTTAAAGCAAATAAGATCAATGAGGTCAAGGTTAATATAGGGTTTCAAGAGCAACACAATAAAGAAAAGCATATGTAGGACATCCAAGGAAATTTAGGATTTTCAATGAAGCATAAGAAAGTAATGACTATGGAGGATCATCCATGCACTTTTAAGGTTTTTAGGATAACATAAAGGAGAAAGTGTTTATGAGGCTATTCCTTGCATTTCACATTCTTTAGGGCAACTTAAATATTTAGAAGATAAATCTCATTATGGATAATATGAAATGAGAGTGTTAGTGGGAACATGAAAAGGAGAGGAAGATCATCAAAGCATGAACAAAGAGAAAAATAAACTCAAAGGGATATTGATTTATGAAGCCAAATAAAAATATCATAGGTGTTAACAAGAAGTGGGGTTAAACCCACTAAAATAAAAAAAAGTGATGATGATGAAAATGATACCATCGAATATTAGGGGTATGAATAAGACCCCTAAAAAAGAGTTATTAAGGAATTAATAGGTTGTTATAGTCCCAAGATTATTTAATAAAAGAAATAAAATTAAGTAGTGAGGAATGTAAAGATGATTTTAAAAAGATTCGGAATATGAGTGATTGTCTAGTAGTTTCTTCTATAGGAGCCTCATGCAATATTGCAACAATATGAGACAAATGCAAATGGGATGGGTAATTGTTAGAAGCAAAAAGTAAATGGGTTGCTAGACTATTTTATAGGAAAGAGAACAACATCAAAGTTAGGTTTATAAATGTATATGATTCAACTATATTTACTTGTAAAAGATGTTAGAAGGACCTCAACATACTTTTATCAAACACAATGAATGATTCATTGTAATCAATGGATTCTTGGGGGTGATTTCAACATCGTTTTATCTCCTTTGGAAATGAAGGGTGGTATTCTAGGATGGTCTAAATCAATGTAATATTTTGCTTCATTTTTCAATTCAATGAGACTTTAGGATGTCAGTCCTTCAAGTTTTCAATATGAATGGGATAATAGATGCATTGGGAAACTCTAAAAATTGAATCTAAGCTCAAAAACTTACAAGATATAGTAGAAACCAATGGAATGTATTATGATTCTTATATGAGAGAAAAACAACTACTTTTTAGTTATCATAATGCATTGAAAAAGGAATCATATTGGTTCCAAAAATCTAAGGAGAAATGACTCAAGAAAGGAGATAGAAATACAAAAACAAAAAGCATGTTACGACAAAAATAAAATTTTCTTTTCATTACATAAAAAATTATTTGAACTCTCGATGGAAGAAATATTGAGGAAGAAGAAGATATAAGAAAGGAAGAAATTAATTATTTCAAAATATTTTGTTAGATAATAGACAAGATAATGAGCCATAGGATAAGCTTGTGCAAAATATTACATCAATTACCACACAAGGACAAAATAATAATTTGATGAAGATATCTATGGAGGAGCTACATGAAGTAATTTTCTCTTTTCATTCTAACAAGACACCTAGCCCTAATGGATTTCCTGCAATTATCTTTCAAAAATTTTGGAATTTATTTAAGAGTGATATATTAGTTGTAGTTGAAGAGGTTTGGAAAAGGAAGGGTATAATAAATGATATGTCACTTTTATTACATCAGTTCCCAAGAGATGCAAGACAAAATATTTTGATTATTTTCATCCAATAAGCCTTTATAATATGATTTATAAGATTATTAAAAAAAAATTGCCAAACAAGTTGAAAGGTATTCTATATTTTTTATTATAAATATTACACAGGAGGTCATAAGTTCTCTTCATTCCATTGCTATAAAGGGACCTTGTGAAAATCATTTAGAAAGATAATGGTTTCCCCTGTCTAGTCTAAATTGCTATAAAATTTCTTAAATTAAGTTATTAAACATGGCAAGAAGGCTACAACTCATACAAACTACATCACATAGGTGGAGACTATTTGGAGATCAAGGAAATAATTGAGCAAAAGAATTATTTAAAAAATAAGTAGGTTCTATTGATGTAATAAAAAAATATTTTAACGCCAGATGGAAGAAATATTGAGGAAAGATAATGAGCCATAGGATAAGCTTGTGCAAAATATTACATCAATTATCACACAAGGACAAAATAATAATTTGATGAAGATATCTATGGAGGAGCTACATGAAGTAATTTTCTCTTTCCATCCTAACAAGACACCTAGCCCTAATGGATTTCCTGCAATTTTTTTTCAAAAAATCTAGGATTTATTGAAGAGTGATATATTAGTTGTAGTTGAAGAGGTTTGGAAAAGGAAGGGTATAATAAATGATATGTCACTTTTATTACATCAATTACCAATAAATGCAAGACAAAATATTTTGATAATTTTCATCCAATAAGCCTTTATAATATGATTTATAAGATTATTTAAAAAATTATGCCAAACAAGTTGAAAGGTATTCTAGATTTTGTTATCTGAGAGGAACAATGTGGTTTTGTTCATTGTAAAAAATTCTTGATGGTATAAATATTACATAGGAGGCCATACATTATCTTCATTCCATTGCTATAAAGGGACCTTGTGAAAATCATATAGAAAGATAATGGCTTCCCCTATTTAAATTGCTATAAAATTTCTTAAGTTAAGTTATTAAACATGGCAAGAAGGCTACAACTCATACATGTGGAGACTATTTGGAGATCAAGGAAAGAATTGGGAAAAAGAACTATTTCAAAAATATATCGGTTCCATTGATGTAATGAAGTTATCAAGGAAAAGAACCCTACCCAAAGGATCATCAATATGGAAGTTCATACCAAATAGTTTACAATTGATTAAAAAAAAAACATATTAGATGGTTAGTCAATAAGGGGAATTATATGCAAATATTTGGTTTGATGCTTGACTAAAGCCTTATCTTCTTAAATTTGACTCAAAATGACAATCATCGGCTTGGGCATGCCTAGCTTGTAAAGATCCAAAAGGTCAAAGACTATATTAATATGAGCAACAAATCCAGATCATTGGATTTCTATTAGTAACCTTGTTGAAGGAGAGGAACTCAAACAAATTATAGATGAACTTCAAAGTATGCTTCAAGAGTTTTATTTACTGATTTTTACAAGAAAGGATGATTTGGCTTGGAATCTATCAAAAGATGTTGGATGCTCAGTAAAGTTGGGATATGAGGATTTAGAGCAATCAAAATTTCTTACTATCAAATATTTTCCTTGGAAGAATAATTGATCACTAGAAAATCTTCCTAAGGCCTCAACATTCTTTTGGTTAGTAGTTCAAAGCAAGGGTTCGCGGGGCTAGGTGGATTGGTAAGCAAGTGGGCACTTACCAAGAGGAGACCTAGGTTCAAACCTCGCAGGCATGCCCACCCTAACATAGGAAGTAGTTTGATATGAATCCTCTAAGTGCGTGCCATACCGATGACGATGATCGATGGTCTCCATCTCACGTCGGGTCCACAATAGCGAGACAAATAGGCTAGTTGGGCGCCTCCTCTGTGGTTTGAACCCTGCGCTGGTAGATACTAAAAATAGTGGTTGTTACCAACTCCCCTATGAACAAAAAAAAAATAGTTCAAAGCAATATTCTTACAGGAGAGAGTTTGGAAAGAAGAGGTATCGTGAACCTTTTAGATATGCCTTGTGTGAGAAGAATTTAGAAACATTAGATCATTTACTTCTTCATTGTCCCTTTGCTCACACCATTTGAAAATATTTTAAAAAATATGAAAATATATTAGATAGCTCCATCAACATTGAAAGAGTTGAAATGTTGGATTAATTATTTCAAAGCTAAAGCATTAAGTATCCTCGCACCATTTGGGATTATTTTAAAAAATATGAAAAACGTATTAGATAGCTCCATCAACATTGAAAGAGTTGATGAAATGTTGGATTCATTATTTCAAAGTTAAAGCATTAAGTATTATGTGGAGAATTAGATTTAGCCTTGTCATTATTCATTATTTGTAAGAATCTATGGCTTGAAAGAAATAATAGACTTTTTAAAAATAAGTCTCAATGCTCAAATTTGAAACTGTATTTTTGCCTTCATTATAGAATGCTTATAGATATGGTGCTCATCAAGAGAAGTTTCAAGTGCAAAGAAAAGAGGTGGTAACAAATTAGCTATAGGATTTGAACATACATGGAAGAATCATATGCTATAATAACATTAAAAAGCTTATGGTGTGGATTAGGCTTTTTGGAGACAACGACTATTAAAAATCTTATGGTGTGGATTAGGCTTTTTGGACTTTCTTATCAACTCATCAATAAGGAGGTTTTGAAGAATATTGTTAATATTGTAAGTGAGTTCATCCAAGAGGGACCAAATACTAAGGAGAGAAGGCATGTTGGATACACTTGAATATGTTTTGCCATGGATATATTAAAACCTTTACCACAATCCATTAGGATTAAGTCTAAAACAAGAGAATTTTATGAAAACATTGCATTCTAATGTCACAAATGTCATGAAATCGGATACATGACAAGAGATTGTAAATTGAAAATTATGGAGAAAGAGATGGAAATTTTGGGCACAAGGCAAACTTTAATGTATAACAAGGAGCTTGTATCATAGGAGAAGTGGGGTCAAAGCAAGGATTTTCTACTCCTAAGAAAGTGGTAATAAAAATCCTTGTGTGTCATTAAATAACAAGGACTATTAGATTTCACTCAAATAAACCATTAGAAGAAAAATGACACAAGGTATGAGGAAGTACAATGTGCAAGTTTAAATATAGAAGGATTCAAAGGTGTGAATGAAGATGGAAAGGCAAATTTTAAAGCAAAGGAAGATGGGAAGATAAATTTTAAAGCAAATAAGGTCAATGAGGTCAAGGTTAATATAGGGTTTCAAGAGCAACACAATAAAGAAAAGCATATGTAGGACATCCAAGGAAATTTAGGATTTTCAATGAAGCATAATAAAGTAATGACTATGGAGGATCATCCATGCACTTTTAAGGTTTATAGGACAACATAAAGAAGAAAGTGTTTATGAGGCTATTCCTTGCATTTCACATTCTTTAGGGCAACATAAATCTTTAGAAGATAAGTCTCATTATGAACAAAACGAAAAAGTAGAAGATATTGATGAAGATGAGAGTGTTAGTGGGAACATGAAAAGGAGAGGAAGGTCATCAAAGCATGAACAAAGAGAAAAATAAACTCAAATGGATATTGATTTATAAGGCCAAATAAAAATATCATAGGTGTTAACAAGAAGTGGGGTTAAACCCACTAAAAAACAAAGTGATGAGCCATATGGAAGAAATATTGAGGAAAGATAATGAGCCATAGGATAAGCTTGTACAAAATATTACATCAATTATCACACAAGGACAAAATAATAATTTGATGAAGATATCTATGGAGGAGCTACATGAAGTAATTATCTCTTTCCATCCTAACAAGACACCTAGCCCTAATGGATTTCCTGCAATTTTTTTTCAAAAAATCTAGGATTTATTGAAGAGTGATATATTAGTTGAAGAGGATTTACAGGAGAGATACTCATGACATGGCGCTTTGCCAGTGATCACATCCACGTGGTTGCCAACAAGTATCCGTTTTGGAACCTCAGCCTCAGAGCCCACCTATCCTGCCATTTAAACTACTCAACCATGTGTTAATAAATGGTTTATTTATTAGAGTACATCATGAATCATGTGGTAGGTGTTGAATTTGTTATGTGGTATTGATAAAGACATGAATCATGATGTATATACTGGTTTTTACAAGCTAAGGGACTTTATGGTAATATTGATAAAAGTTTAATAGTGGTATAGTGTTTGTATCGTTCCTAGATTATTCTATTGTTTTGAACTATAATAAGATTAAATTTAAATATAGAATTAGTTTTAATAATTGATTAATAATAAATTTAATTATAATAATTTTTTTATACACATCCACCATGGGGATTGAACCCGAGTTACATCACCGATAATGCAAATGGCATCCTTGCCGGTAAATTATATTTTCAATTTTAATGCTTTGATATAATTTTTCTTTAAAAATGTAAAATATATTTTTAAAAATCAAAATATTTATATTAATATATTTTATATTTTTAATAGCAAAATATTATCTTAAACCAGTTTTTTTATAAGATAATTTTTAAAGAAATTAAAAAATCATAAATAATTATTCATCTATTAAATTTTTTTCCCTACTTACAAGCACAATTAATTATTCACATTTTAATTCACTTAAATTACAATTTAATCCACAAGTCACATGTTTCTTTCTCTTTAGAAGGAAAAACATTCAATCTATTGTCCGCAAGGGCTACGTGGATTGATAAGAAGTTGGGCACTTACGAGGAGGAGACCTAGGTTCAAACCTCGCGGGCATGCCCACTCTAAGGCAAAGGTAGTAGTTTGACTAGAATCCGCTAAGTGTGCACCAACTTGACGATGGCGGTACCAACCCCGAGCCACCGAGGGTCTCTCTCACTCCGGACCGTGCCTACCGAGGCGAGGTAAGGGTTATAGTGGTTGCTCCATGATTTGACACTACGATCAGAGGCAATGTGATTTGACCCTATGACCAGTTGTCTAAAAAGGAAAGGTAGTTGCCAATTCTCGTATGTATTAACAAAACAAAAAAAAATCATTCAATCTACGTAAGTCTCAGGTTTTTTTTAAAGTAAAAACTCTATTCTCTATTCCATTATTCTCGTGAGTGTGGTCTACCGACAAAGACACCACTTGTATTGTCAGTGATGTGATCCAAATTCAATCCTTATGTAGATGTAGATGCGTATAATATTTAAAAAAAAAACTCCATTCCATCTATTCCATTTATTTTGATACACGATGTGAGATTTTTTTTTGGCTTTTAAAAGATGCCCTTCCCAAACGATGGGATGGGAAAGGAAGAAATCGTAAAGGCACGACGGGAACGAAAGTGTTAGGCAAAATTGTGTGGAAGTAAACTTTTGAAAAGAATATCTTATAAAAAAAAATAAAAAAAATTGAACGTAATCATCTCCATTCCCCATCAGCTAGAAATTGAACTTAATATTCGGTCGTCGATAGGCGAACGAAGAATGAAAAAGAACAAGTCGTCAACAATAGCTTTTCGGTGTCCTCGTTTTGGTTTTTTCATTCTCTCGGAAAACTTTGCTTTCATCTCAAGAAATTGTCAGAAAATTTTGTTTTCACCGCTTTTCGCTTTTTTCTTTCAATCTGCCGGAAAACATTGCTTTCAGTGCAAGAAATTAAAATCAGAATCAACCGTTGAATTAACCGTTGAAGAGTTGGCTTGGCATTTGGGTTTCTTGGCGAAAACAAATGTAGCGAAGCGAAGACAGTCGACGAGTCTCTCACGAAAACCCATACTCTTACTTCCGGGAACGACACCTTTAACCTTGGCTTCTTCAACCTCCAAGGCACCCTCGGCATCTGGTACGCCCGCCTCTGATACATCGGCATCATCAACCTGCAACCTGCACAGCATCTTCCCGTCTCCGAAGGAGATTTATATCTGTAATCGTAGTTTAGCCCGACTCTCATTTTGATTCGCAGAGGAAATGAGGCCGAGCGTGAGATTGGATGAACCAGATTTCGGTCCAAGCGCCAGACCTTTGAACCAGATTTCGTGCTCATCTAGCTGTACAACCTCCAGATGGACCAGTGCCAGGTGTACGATAATATCTTCAGCTGCACGCGCCGCACGGCACTCGACTGCGGCGGCAATCGGACCAGCACCGATGGGTTGATGGAGCTCACAGAGAAGTCAACTTCTCCTGGGGGTGTCGACTTTCCGGCCGCCCACGGGTGCAAGGCTGCCTGTCTCGGCAACTGCTCGTGCACGACGTACGCCTACGTCACCAGCGCTTCCCAGCTGTGGTTCGGGGACCTGCTAAACCTAGTGGACACGTCATTGATGCCAAGAAGGAGAATAATATGCGAAAATCTTACTCCAGGTACGAAGTTGGTGTCAAGCTTGGGCTGTAAGTAGTTTTGTGCCCTATATATCATTTGCATGTATCAATAGCCCATCACCTAGGTCACCGCCGTTAAGTTGGAAATTTGAAAGGAAGTCACACAACTTTAATGCTTAGATTTTGCCACTGCAAACAATAATATTTTTGTCCCTGAATCATGAAAACTATTTACACGCATAAATCAAACAATAATATTTTTTTTTGTCACTGAATCATGAAAACTGAGAAATCAAATTAAGAATTTTTAGAGTAATCAATTGTCAGATATTTAACATTTTTTTATATTTTAAAGCAGGTTATATAAATAATCTGGTGATCATCATCAAAATATTAAATCACATAGGCACGTTAATTTTTTATTTTATTTTATGGACAGTAGTACGTATGTGAGGTTTTGGCTAAATTATTTAGAGTTAAAATTAGCAAAATTTGGTTCAAAAAAGTTATTTATGAGAAATATGGATTTTAAATTTAAAAATCAATTTCTTGAACGTCAAAATTCTACATCATGGTGCCTAACAGTTTTAATATCCATGTACCTGTCAACACCAATTCTTTCAATTCAAACTTTCTATGTTATGGCTTAAGAATTAGGATTCAATACAAATTATGAGGGTACACTACATCTATGTTATGGCTTAAGAATTAGGATTCAATACAAATTATGAGGGTACACTACATCATCTAGCTATTTAGTTATGGGTATGATGCATTTACGATTTGAATATGGTTAATTACAAACCATTTATTGAAGTACATCACACAAATATGGCTAGTTACAAACCATTTATTAGACTACACCACATATGCAGCCTTGATATTTAAACTACTCAGTGTGTTAATATTATTTATTTATTTTCGGGTGGGTGGGATAGGATGGCCAAGTATAACGTGAATTATTTAAAATTTTAAAATTTATAAAACATCATGAATGAGTTGTTTACAATTTAAATTCTTTTCAATCTTTTAACTGTTTAAATGATTTTATTTTATCATTAAATGTCTTTCAAATTATTAATTTTTAAATGATTTTCTTTTACTCTTAAATGTCTTTTAAACTGTTAATTTTTAAATGATTTTTTTTTTATCATTAAATGTTTTTTCGTACATACTTTTATTAAAGGATGGAATCTTATAAGGATGTTTATTATGTTCAATTTTAAAAGGATCTTTTCGGTGCTTAATAAGCGTTTGCATTGGGCTAATAACCCTTTGCAGAATCGGGTGTAAGTCCCGACCGCTAAACTAGGGGAAGTAATTGGGCTAACATCTCTGCCCTAAAACTCATTGTGAGGAGTACCCTAGGATTTTTTATTTTTTTAATCTTCATTTATTTTTAATATTATTGTTAAATTATTTAATTTTTTTTTGATAAAATATAAGTAGAAAGAATTTTTTAAGAGGAGTTTAATATTTTTATTTATATGGTTGTTATTATGATGAAATATAATATAATATTTTGATATAATATAATATATGATTGTTTATATAAAATTCTCACTACAACGATCTTTGCCCCTAAACCACAAACCTCCATCCATTATTTTATCCCTTGTTTCTGAACTGAATTGGAGAAAATAATGAGGAAAACTCCTTTTGACAGAAAAATCATAGAATAATTTGAATTCAATCCCACTTTCATTTAATCCAATTTTGAATCTCAGAAATAACCCAACCAATATCCATGAAACTTACATATTAACTATCTAGTTTTAAAAATCATTACATCATTATCAATCATCTTATCCTTGATAATCACTTATGGTGTAGAATCTTCTACTTGTATTGGGTTTGCCATAAATTTTCTCTTCCTTTTATTGCTAGCTAGGGCATCCAAACTTCCAACTTGACCATTCATACTTTCAGTAAGGACTTTCACAAATGCCTTTCTTTCCCTATTACCTAGATTTTCTTCAAATGAATCTTTTAAATTCTCCTAAGATCTGAATCAAGAAGTGGCACTTGTTCTTTGATCATATTTTGCTTTTTACTTTCTGCTTTCTTGCTCACAATTCCTGTTTATTCCCAACTCGTGCTCGCACTAGCTTTTGGCTGCACTCCCTTCCAACTACACTCACTCCCAAATTGCACTCATACTCTCGCTTATGGTTGCCCTCACTGAGTTCGCTTCCGACTGCACTCACTCCTGACTTGTGCTCATACTTACTTTCGACTGCATTCACTCACACTCACTCCCAACTACGTTCGTACTTAAAATAAACCAATTCATTATCATAACTAAAAAACAATTAAATTTTTTCTAAAAACTAATTTTGGCTTTATCATTAAAACCCTTTTCATATATTTTATTCCTATCTTTCAATGACCATTTTATAACTGTGACTATATAAGAATTATCCTAGCTTAAAAAACAATTAAATTTTTATCCCAAAAACAAATTTTGCCTTTATCGCACGCTGGCTTTTCACACGCGTGCACTGGCGAAAGCTATAAAAAAACGGTGTTATTTGACTATTTGCCTGCGGGCTTAGTTGACATGCCTTTGATTTACAGGCATTGTTGACAGTGATAGCTCGATAAGGAAAAATCAAATTTTTGAGGTCCCATAGATCATATTTGGGTCTCTTAAAATCTTTTATTTTAAAATTAAGAATCCTATCCCACTATTTTGTAGATTATGTAGCCATCAAGGTTTTTAATTTTTTTTTAATATATTAGTAAGTGACATTTGTTTCTCAGGGACATGAACAAAGTCTAGCTATAAGCTGCGGAATTCAAAATTAATAAAATAAAATGAGCTATTAGGACGGGAAGGGCAAGGATAAGGATGACTATAAGACTAGTTTAGATGTAAAAGATATATATTTAAAAACCAAAAAATTGTTTATGACGTGTATGAGCTCTTTGCCTTTAACCCCTGTCTGCCATTGTAGGAAGGCCTCTAGTCGTAATTACAAGGAAACAACATTCAGTTGCCAGGTAAGTGGGGTTTTATACTCTTCACTTGGTTGCAAAAGGCTGATTGGATTTCACTAAAACATAGTGGTGATGTTTCTGCCCCAAATTTGCGCAAGTTATGAATGGTTCTGCTGATTAGATGGCCAGATGATACCATGGCTTTACATGGCATGCTCTAATTTTTTTAGTTATTATGGATTCTGCATCCTCGGCCATGTTCTGTCCATCTTATGCCTCTGTTTCAGGTCCTTTCTATTCTTCTTCTCACCCCTTGGGAAGTAGTAAAATCACAAAATCCACATGCCAATACAATGCTATGAGATATCTCTACAAAGTGGGTAGAGCTGAAATTCACTGTAGTGGTTGTAGGGAGAAGAAAGACCCTTTATCCATCGCTGCCCACATTGAAGTCCTTGGCAATATCATCATTTTCCCATAGTGAAAGCCAAAGGTTCAAGGTTTATGCCTTGAGAAGCCCTAAAGGCTTTGGCCCCCCTCCTGCAAAGAGGACTAAGAAGAAAAAGAGAATGTTAGAAGATGAGGAGGAAGAAGATGATGAAGACGAGGAACAAGAGCCAGAGGATGCTGTTATTCCAGAGATTGTGACCAATAGAATGATCAAGAGAATGGTGGCGTCTGTTGGAGTGCCCTTAGCCATTGGTCTCACTTTCTTCCCACTTTTTTACTACATGAAGGTAGTCTTGAAATGGAGTGTGCCCGATTGGCTTCCTTTCATCACATCTTTCTTCACATTTGGGTCCGCTGCATTGGGGATAACGTATGGCATCATGTCCACTAGCTGGGATCCCTTGAGGTAAGGATCTTTTCTCGGTTGGACCGAGGCCCAGATGAATTGGTCAGTGTTTTGGAAGTCCGTATGGAAAAGGGAAAAGAAATAGATTATATCAACTCTTAGTAAGCTCATTTTATTCAGATATAAATACATTTTCTGTGTTGGCTTTCCATTGCGAAATGTATTCTTATTTAAAAATATATATATATTGCCAATTTGCCAGTCTTTCCAGAGATTAAAAATATTCATTCAACGATTTTATATGACTTAGAAAATTAAATGATCGCCTTTTAGACACAGCAGGGGTTTCCACCAAGAGAGATATCTTGTGAAAAGCATCCAAGACTTGCAAATAGTCATAAGGTGTGTTGCCGTTAATCACACTTGAATTCGTGATAGGTAGTGGTCTTTTAGAAATGTCCGCCTTTGTTAGGATATAATATACTTAACTAGTTTGACCTTTCCGCTACATGCATCTAGGGCTATCCTAAGATATCATGTTTCTGGTTTTAACATCATCCATAGTCCACAGGCAAGCATGTTGCTTGTACAATATCTTGGATGCATAGCTCCCAACAAAATCTGCCCTTTGCTCTTGGTAATCTTTACTGTTGTTTCCTCTTTCTTCTAATAAACAATCAAGCCAACCGTAATTTATGGAGAATCTTTCAGTTTTCAGTTTAGCAGAGTTTTTTTTGCTTTATACAATTCTGGTATTAAAATCACTTCTCTACATTGTATGAAAACAGCATCAAGAAAGAAGCCCATAGCTAAGAAAACGTCAATGCAATTGAAAAGTTCTTAAAGGGAATGTGTGACTGCTTGGGTCATGGAGAGCCAAACATGCTGTATTATAAGATGAACCTCGATTGGGAGTTTAACAGCATGGGGCTCAAGTTTTATGTGCAGAACATTCCTTGAAGTTATTTTGATGTATACACTTTGGATTCCATCCCATAACCATTGGATATAACTATATAGCCTTTAACAAAGCACTGCACTTATGGACAAAATCTGCTTCTAGGTTGGTGGAGTGGATCATATTGACTTGTACAGTCCTCTAACGAAGCATTGCACGAATGGACACACTTCTGCATCTATGTTGTGGGAGTGGGTCCTATTGAGCTGTAGTCTTGCACGGTGCTCAGCTGCTATTTAGACTCACATCCTGTCCATTCATACACTTTTCTGTGAGAACTGAATAGCCACAATCACACTAGCCATCCACTGAGCTCATCACTCCCCCCATAGTGCATAGGCATTAACTTGTTCATGTCGTCATTGTCTTTTTTAAGGAAGCTATTAAGGAAACAAGCCTCTGGGGCTGGATGAATAAACAAAGCTGTCTACTTTTTATGCTTGTGACATTCTGATGGAATGAGACTGCTGGGCTGTGTAGTGTCAACTTCACCAGTAAACCACAGCTTCTTTGACATGAAAGTCTTTTTTTTGGTTTTGCACTATCGCAAGCTTACATCATTGATAGCAAGAAAAGCCCTTCTCTTACATAAAAGGGTATCTGGCAGACTCTTCACTTAAGTATGGCCATCAGTTTTTGACAGCTGCACACCCATTCAAGGTTGACTTTACACTTAGTCTAGACGATATCTTAACAAAATGCCTGTCAATATAAAATCTAAGAAGATTATTAATTATGTAGTCAATATTAACTGTGGTCTTTTATGTGATATTGTCAGATGAAAACCAACTTCTTGCATTATCCTTGAAACTAATTCCATATTTGGCTAGCTAGTATGCTCTCAGTCAAAATCCTTCCATTCAATGGGCTGGCAACAAAGTTTGAAACTTCCATACCAAATAAGCAGGAACCAGTCCCAAACTGGAGCACACACACAAAAGATAGTATCTTGGCCTTATCAGCTATATCCTCGTCCAAAGCTGTGACATGCATACGTAGAATCTATCTTTGAGTAACAAATTTTAGAGAAGCTCTGAAATATTTACTAACCTGAGCAATATTAGCCTGTCGACCATTACTCTTCAAATATCTTAATTCTGAACTTCAGATCCGTTAGTTCCATTTTGACTGCACAACAGGGGTCTTAAATTAGTGACCCTGATACACTGAGCTTCTCCTCTGATATCCCTGCTTGTCTTCTGGATTCGTATGGATGCCACTGTCAAGCTTTGTCATGGGGCTTCCAGGAGAGAAGCTACAGAAAACACAACCTTTCCTTAATTGTGGCTGTATTCTCCCTCTCAAAATAGTCCATTTTTCAAGAACGGTACCACTAAAGCCAAGCAGATCACCTTTGGTGTTGAATTTCATATTACCTGCCACCTTAAATTCCTATGACCTGGGAATGAACTCTGTTTAAATAAGGTTGTGATTCTTTAATCTCTACATTCATTAAAAATTCAATACTCCATTACTGCCATTATGGTATATTAATGACCTAAGAGTCTAATGTTTCTCATCATAGATGCGAAGAACAACTTAGTTGATTGTTGAGGAAACTTGATACAAAGAGAAAAGAGATTTTATTCATCTAAGATGTGATATTTAGGCTACACTGTATTGTTTTCCTTCAGAAAATGTGGTTGATGCTTTTAGAATGGATGGCAACATTCTTAAAATTCAGTTGATATATGTGGACGGTTGAGGAAAAGGATGGCAATATTCTCTAAATTCTGGGGAAAGGATGGCAATATTTAAATTCAGTTGATGAATGTGAACAGTTGAGGGATTAGTTTTTGTTATTTTGAGATGAGATATTTAATCTATCTTGTATTATTTATCTTCTTGATCCAAGACCCAAGTATCATCTATAGGATGTCTTTGATAGCATGGATTGTTGTTCGATGGTGGTAATAGCGTGAAGAAGATAAGACTTAAAATCCATTGCCTCTTGGCAAGCAACTTCTCGACAGTAAGGTACCAACCTTTTGTGGGTTAAAAATTGAGTGTGAATTTACTAACTAGGGATGGTGCATGGAAAAGGAAAATAAAAAATGGAGGAAATCCTCAAGATAACCCTATCACAATTGTCCGGGGTAGGGGTAGCGGACAAAATGGTAAGTCAGTCTCTAGGGGTTGGGTGGATTGGTAAGTTCTTATTAAGAAGAGATCTAGGTTCAAACTTTGGGGGCATGCTTGTTTGTGCAAAGGTAGTAGTCTGACCTGAGTCCGCTGATTGCGTGTAGCTCAACGACGACGGGTACCAATCCCGAGCCACCGGTGTTACCTCCTCACGTCGGGTTAAATAACAACGAGGTGGTATAGGGATTATAAAGGACAGCCTCAAAATTTGAACCCTGCTTGATAGTAGAAAAGGATTGTAGATATAACCAATTCTCCTATGTATAAAAAAAACAAAATGGTAAGTTAAAAGGTCTTGAGCTAAATATTCCAAATCAAGAAACTTGCCCGCACTAGATTTCTCCTAAAATGGTTAGTAGTCAAAAGGAAAATGGTGAAATATTATGTTTTGAAGAGGATAATGGCAATCTCCTAATAGGATTGCCCGCCCTAGATTTCTCCTAATAGGATTGCCCGCCCTAGATTTCTGCACAAGAAAACTGCAGGATAAAACCCTAGTCGTTACAGTGAACATCTTGAGGAAATATTCGCTCTCACTAAACTATCGCATCACTAAGCCGAGCTGGGAATATAACCTACACGCGGAGCGTCTAAGGAGGAGGCGTTATCAAGTGTTACAAGCACCACTGCGGCCTACACGTGGATGTTGTGAAAGTTAAGCATCATCCGTCCTAGCTACTAGCCATTACTGGGCCTGTGGAGGAGACAAACAGGGAGAGCCATTACAATGAACGAGCATTAAGCGGCAATGCTCGACTGTGGATATGGAATCGGCCTGTTCGAAAGCTTGCAATTGTAATGGTGGTATGTAACTAAATCTTGAATGAACGAGGGTTTCTATGTTCCTGTTTCGCTGTTGTATCTCGCAAATTTTCTTATCCGTGGTAGAGAACCATGTTTTGTATTAGGATAAGGCTTTCACTTGACGAATTGAGGGTTTTTAGGTGGATGCTGTATTAGATTGTGTTTTGTGGGTAGGGAAAGAGAGAAGAGGGTTCAGAAGGGGTCTAGATTGATCTAGGATAAAGTTTTTTTTTTATTAAAATTTAATATTAATATTAATATAGGAAATGGGTGGGGTGTCCCTGCATTCTAAAATATCCATCCAAATTTGGAAAGGCTAGGTGTACGAAAATGGGAAGAAAGGGTAAGGGTCTCGTCAGGCGAGACGCTGCCATCATCTGGGCAGAGATTTTGTAAGTAGGGGTTGTTTATTGGGGTTTATTGTGAAAACATCTCAGGCATTTGTGTGCTTGATTTCTCTGTTGTTTTTGTGCCTTTGCGATTTCATTTCCTTTCTAATACCATCTGCTGAAGAGACCAGTAGCTCCCTGTTAGACCAGAAGAGTTCAGTCCATCATTTTTTTTTTACTTTCAATGGTCAAATTTTTTAAAGCATGTGTGCACTGTGGACCTCGTCCTTCTTATTCACAAAAGGTCGTTTTTGATGCGTCTCTCCAAGAATAGGTTTGAAAGTCATGCAAGTATTTATATATATCGAATGGGAAAATGTCAAAGCTGAAAGAATATGGGAAACATTATCCCTTTCAAACTTAGTTCTGTTTGATAATAATTTGAAAAACATACCATTGACAATTCTGTCACATTGCCTAGAGGGGTAGTGAAAATCAATTTTTTTTTTGTAAAATGTTTCTTTTTATTTCATGAATTTGTTCCCTTGTTTTTAGAAAAAACATTTTTAAGTATTGACAATTTTGCTTCATTGCCATCCCCTAGTACATAAAGGGATAACAAAGCCGCACGAGCAAGCAGGAGGAGCCAAAAAAAACACACCAAAAAAACAAAACGACACGCCAACTAACAAAAACCCAAAAACACCCAAACAACACAAAACCAAAAACAAAAAAAAAAAAACACAAAACAAACACCAAAACCCCAAAACAAAAAAAAAAAAAAAAAAAAAAAAAAAAAAAAAAAAAACCCCCACACCACCACACCAACAAACAACCACCCAAAAAACACCCCAACACCCCACCAAACCAACCACCAACCAACAAACAACCAAAACCACACAACACAACCAACAAACAACCAAAACAAACCAACAAAACCCCAACACCCACACACCAAAAAAACCAACCAACCACCCCAAACAACCCCCCCCAACAAACACACCAACCCCCACACAACCCCAACACAAAACCACACACAACAACACCCCAACCACCACAACAACAACACACACACCCCCACCCCAAAAAAAACACAAAACCCAAAAACCAACAAAAAAACAAACACACCAACCCAACCCACCCAAAAACACAAAAAACCACCCCAACAACCAACCAACCAACAACAAACCACACCCAAACCCAACACACCAACAAAACCCAAACACACAAAAACCCCACCCAACAAACACCCCAAAACCCAAAACACACCAAAACCAAACAACACCACCAAACACACACACCCACCAACCACCAAAAACAAACCAACAAAACACAAACCCACAAACCCCAACAACACAAAACACCCACCAACAAAAAACAAAAAACAACACAACCCAACAAACCCACAAACACCCCCCCCAACACCCAACACAAAACCCAAAAAAAACCAACCAACCCCACCACAACCAAAAAAAAACACCACCCCCACCCAAACAACAACCACAACCCACCCCCCCAAAAACCCCCCAACAACAAAAACCCAACCCCCACAAACACACAACACACACCACAACACAAACCCACACCAAAAACCCCCACCCAACAAAAACAAACCCACCAAACAAAACAGCACAAAAAACCACAACACCAAAACCAAACAAACAACAAAAACCAACAAACCAAAAAAACAAAAACCACCCCCCAACACCCACAAAACAACAAACCCCACCCACAAACACACCAACCAAAAACCACAAAAAAAACCCAAAACACCCACCAAAACAAACCACCACCAACACCACACCAACAAAAACCCCCACAAAACCAACCAACAACACAAAAAAACCACAGAAAAACACAACCACCAAACACACAACCCAAACCCACAAAAAAAAATTTAAAAGAACCCCAACCCAACAAGCCACACACCACACAACCCCCAACCAACCCCTCGAACCACAACCAAACAACAAAAACCTAAACTAAACAACACACAACTAGAATACCCAAACGGAGCCAGCCACTCAAAAATACAACCAAAAAAACAACCCTAACCCCCAACAAAACGCATAAAACCACCCCCCAATAAAAAACCTCAACCCCAATCACCCCACACCCCAAACAAAAACCACACAAAAACTAAAACCCCACCCCCCCCCCCCACACAACCCCCCAACCACACACCCCACCACAACCACCCCAACAAAAAAAAACACCCCCCCCCCCCACCCCCCCCCCCCCCACCCCCCCCCCCCCCCCCCCCCCCCCCACCCCCCCACCACCCCCCCACCACCCAACCCACCCCCCACCCCAACCCCCCCCCCCCCCACCCACCCCCCCCCCCCCACCCCACACCCCCCCCCCACCCACCAACCCCCCCCCCCCCCCCCCCCCACCCCCCACCACCCCCCCCCCCCACCCCCCCCCACCCCCACCCCCACCCCCCCCCCACCCACCCCCCCCACCCAACCCCCACCACAACCCCACAACCCACCCCCCCCCCCCCCCCAACACCCCCAACCACAACCCACCAACCACCCCCCCCCCCCCACCACCCACCACAAAACCCCACCACAACCCAACCCCCCACCCCACCCCCACCACCACCCCCCCCCCCACACCCAACCCCCCCCCACCCCACCCCCCCACCACCCCCCCCCCCCCCCCCCCCCCCCCCCCCAACACCCCCCCCCCCCCCCCCCACCCCCCCCACCCCCCCCCCCCCCCCCCCCCCCCCACCCCCCCCCCCCCCCCCCCCACCCCCCCCCCCCCCACCCCCCCCCCCCCCACCACAACACCCCAACCCCCAAAAAAACCCACCAACAACAAAAAAAAAAACCCCAAAAAAACAAAACAAAATAAAACCAACAAACCCCCAAACCACCATCAAAACAACCACACAAAAACCCCAAAAAACACCCACACAAACAACCAAACACAAAAACACACCCCCAACAACAACCCAAAAAAAACCCACAAACACCAACAAAACAAAACAAAAACAAAACCAAAAACAAAACCACCAAACACCCACCCCACAACAACCACCCAAACCAAAAAACAAAAACCACGCAACAAAACACCCAACACAACCACCCACACCACCCCCCCAACCAACAAACCAACACACCACACACAAACCCACCCAACATATAACCACAAACCAACCGCCACACCACAAAACACAACAACACAAACACAACCCCCAAAACACACCAACACACAACAACCCACAACCAAACCCCAACCACACCAAACCACACCCCCCCCACCCCACAACCACAAAAAAAAAAAACACCCAAACAAAACAACCACAAAACCACCACACCCCCCACCCAAAAACAACACACCAAAAAAACAAAAAACCAACCCAAAAACAAAAACAACCACCATCCCCACAAATAAACAAACACACAAACAAAAAAAAACCAAAAAAAAACCACCCCACACAAAAACCACAACAAAAAAAAAAAACAAAAACCAAACCAACACCACACCCCACCAACCACACCCAACACACACAACCAACAAAAAAACAAAAAAAAAACCAACCAAAACCAAAAACAAACACCACCACCCACTCAAACAATAAAAAACCTAGAAGAACCCAACATCCCAACCAAAACTCCCCAACAACCAAAAAAACCCCCTCACACCACTCCAAAAACAACCTAACCACCCAACCTACAGCAACACCAAAAAAACAAAACCTCAGGAACAAAAAAACATAAAACCCGACACCCACCACCCACCCAAACCTAACACCCATAAACAACCCACCCACACAAAAAAATGAAGCCACGAGACACACTCCCCAATACTCCTCACATAACCAGCGCCTCATAAAACCCACTAAAAAAAGAACCAAAAAACATCCCAAAAACAAACCGCCCACTCACCAAACCACCACAAACAACAAATGGATAAACCAACAAAACAAAAAACAATACGACCAATCAATCACATCCAACAAAACAACAAAAACGAACCCCAAATACAAAACACCAAATCTGAAACAACAACCCACCCCCAAATCCAACACCACACCACACAACCCCACCACCAAACACCAAGATAGTAAAACCCCTCCAAGACGGGCACCCCCCCCCAAGGGCCACAGCCAACCCCAAAACCAATTTGAAAAACATACCAAAGACTCTATTTTAATCATTAAACTTTTGTACTCTTTTAGCGTTCAAATTAATTTGTTTCGGTTTTTAATTGAAGAAGACGGTACTTTACACGCCATTTGTAGATGATGATCGATGATTAATGTGTCACATGTATACCAGAATATAGATAATTTTTTTAGTATAGTCAAGGTGATGGTCGGGTGTATTTCTGGAAGCATTAAAAAAAATCATTGAAATTAACATAAACAATGAAATGAACGGTTTATAACTCTAATCCTGTGGGAAACATCATCATAGCTGTGTGAATGAGCTTGTTAAAAAAATAGTTTATAGCTCTAATAAGACCTTATTGGAACATGACTTGATGATTACAAATCATTTATCCCCTTTGTCAACGACATCATGTTGGCTTCTTTTGTTTTATGTGTGAATACTATAAATTGTGAGCCTCAACCAACAAGAACAAAAGTCAGCACTTAGATTTTTGTTTTCTTCCTCTAAAGGTCATGCCCTAATGGAGCAAGGCCACGACAGTTACCAGGTGACACGCGTCAAAAGACATAGTAACCTAACATGGTAAGTTGACAACTATGCAAGAGTAAGAGACTTTATGGGCCTTCATCAACTACTATAAATATGTGTCAAAAAAACAATGTAATAAGACCTATCATTTATGATAAGCCAATGCCAGTGAGGACTTTCTTTAAGACAAAGCCCAAAAAGCCCCTTTTAAAGATGAGGGTGATTCCATAATCAATGCAGCCACCACTTCGGATCCTGCTCCTCTACAATTCTTGGCCCCATATTCTGGGTGTGCCATGAGAGAATATTTCTGTGATAATGGAATGCACGCACCGGTTGTCGGAGGGTGGGCTTGTAAAAACAAAGTATGGTTAGAAGTCGGGAATAGTGGTATCACATCCTTCACATCATACGACTCGTTTTAAGGCTGGTTGTTGGGTTTAGAGGCGAAGGAGATCGACTGGCTCTTTCTCTTTTTAGAAAGGGGGGCCCTCTCCCCACCCCCACCATTTCAATTTCAATTTAAAAGGGTGGTAAGCGAGGATTATGGATAGTGTATTGTGTCTATGTAGCGATTGGGCAGAAGCGCTCGATTGTGGCACAATTGGTTCAAATTCTCTACCTTCCCTAGCAATCCGCGTTTCAAACTGGAGGAAGGAAGAGGCGAGGTTATTTAAAAGCCCCGGGTTTTCACTTATTTATTAGAGAGGCCCCTCTCAATTCTAAAGGTGAATAGAATAGGTTAGAGTTATTCGATCCGACTACCTTAAAATAGTACATAAATGACCTCTCCCCCGACCTCCTGATCTCTCCCAAACGATCGACACGAAACCAAACATTTTGAAAATGGAATGGATTTGCATGCCACCTCAAAAGGAGGAAGAGGTTGTATTGCAAGCAAAGTGTGCAACCAAATGTGATCTTCCCAGTTTAGAAATGCCTAAGTTATTGTAGCTTAAAATAATATATTTTATTTAAATTTTGATCTTATGTTATTCAAAAAATGGTGAATGAAGGTGTAACTATGAAGAAATTAAAAGTTCCAGTTTTTTTTATTTGATAGATATTTAGTTTCTTACACTATTTTTAATTATAGTTAGCATTCTATTTTAAAAAAACTATGCTTAGCAAGAGATTCCAAGGAACCCAAAATTCCAAAGCGACCAACTAGAGGCCTTGTGAAAATTATTAAGAAAGGGGCCTTGTGATATATCATTTAGAAAGATAATGGTAGGGCTTTTCAAAAAGTTGATTGTTTCATTTATTTATTTAGTTTAGAGGAAACGGTCAAGGAATCTCATTGACATGTGTCTTACGAAACTCTTCAACTTAACGGTTGTGTTTTCAATTTCATTCTCTCCTCTCGTAACTATAAATCCCATGCCTCCGTCTCGGGTTTGTTCACTGCAAGCTCTTCTTCCTTTGGGACAAAGAGATTGCAGCCGCGACATTCCCTTTCTCTTTTCTTCACCTAAGGAAATTAATTGTTCTACCGTTTCTTTAGCTTACAAATTTGGATTTCAGTGAATTCACAGATCAAATCCAAGGATGACGAAGGTCCATTTGGAGAACAGTAGCGTTAGTATCAGCAGTACTCCTACAGAAGGAAGATTAAGGAGACAAATGTGCAGACCAGCAACGTTGCCACTGCTTGAGGATGCAAATGCAAATGGAAACGGGGATGGGAATCATCCAATCCACGTGGAAGGGAAGTTGGGCCATGTCGGCAACTCTTTTCCTACTCCATGTCACTGGCGGAAGGCTGTGGAGGCGATGCAGTGCACAACCACTTCGAGGAAGTGAAGAGGATGATGGAGGAGTTCAAGGGAGCTCACAAGGTGGTTTTGCGTGGGACCATGCTGACAGTGGCTCAAGTGACGGCGATAATGCGGCGGGTCGAGGTGAAGGTGGAGTTGGACGAGGTGACGACCAAGGATAGAGTGGAATGGAGTGCTGAGTGGGTGGTCAACAACATTTCCAAAGGAACCGACACGTACGGATTCACAACGGGCTTCGGCTCCACATCTCATTGACGGATGAGCAAAGCGATGGATCTGCAGAGAGAGCTAAATTTTCTAGGGTTTAGCAGGTCTCAAAGAAGTCGAAAGAAAATAATGATAATTATTATTAAAAAATACCAAGGATTGATCTAGAAGGCGATGTTCATTCACTGCGGGATTGCAGGTTCGTAGGAAACGGTCAAGGAATCTCATTGACATGTGTCTTACGAAACTCTTCAATTTAACGGTTGTGTTTTCACTCTCTCCTCTTGTAACTATAAATCCCATGCCTCCGCCTCGGGTTTGTTCACTGCAAGCTCTTCTTCCTTTGGGACAAAGAGATTGCGACCGCGACATTCCCTTTCTCTTTTCTTCCATCAAAGGAAATTAATTGTTCTACCATTTCTTTAGCTTACAAATTTGGGTTTTAGTGAATTCACAGATCAAATCCAAGGATGACGAAGGCCCATTTGGAGAACAGTAACGTTAGTATCAACAATACTCCTACAAAAGGAAGATTAAGAAGACAAATGTGCAAACCGACAACGTTGCCACTGCTTGAGGGTGCAAATGCAAATGGAAACAGGGATGGAAATCATCCAATCCACGTGGAAGGGAAGCTGGACCATGTCGGCAACTTTTTTCCTACTCCATGTCACTGGTGGAAGGCTGCGGAGGTGATGTAGTGCAACCACTTCGAGGAAGTGAAGAGGATGATGGAGGAGTTCAAGGGAGCTCACAAGGTGGTTCTACGTGGGACCACGCTGATAGTGGCTCAAGTGACGGCGATAAAGCAACGGGCCGAGGTGAAGGTGGAGTTGGACGAGGCGACGACCAAGGATAGAGTGGAACGAAGTGTCAAGTGGGTGGCCAACAACGTTGCCAAAGGAACCGACACGTACAGAGTCACAACGGGCTTCGGCTCCACATCTCACTGGCGAACGAGCAAAGCGATGGATCTGTAGAGAGCTGAATTTTCTAGGGTTTAGCAGGTCTCAAAGAAGTCGAAAGAAAATAACGATAATTATTATTAAAAAATACCAAGGATTGGCCTAGAAGGCGGTGTTCATCACTGCGAGATTACGGGTTCGCAGGACACGATTTTTGACAACATGGGGAGGAATTTCTTCTAGTGCTGCCACATCCGGGGCTCCATCGACTTCGTCTTTGGTAATAGTAGGTCCCTCTACGAGGTGAGCCAACTTGAGGTTGCGAGTTCAAATCTCTGCACCGCAATGAGATTTAACGGTTTTGTTTCTTGGTGTTTTGACAGAATTGCGTGTTGCGGGCCACTGTGGGGGGCTATGGAGCTGTGGCGGCTTCTCAAAGAAATTCTTCCCTGGACGACTTGACATGACTTCCTTTGTTGTTGTTTTCATCAAATGACGACACTGCTCTGACGACAACCTCTTAGTTGACGCGTCTGACGACTCCCTCCTTACCGACCTGCTTAACGATAACTTTCGATGCATATGACGGTTCCCTCATCGATGCGTCTGACGACAACTGTTGACGTGTCTAACGACTCCTTCCTTATCGACTTGCCTAGCGACAATTGTCGATGTGTCTAATGACTTCTTCCTTGTCGGCCTGCCTAACGGTAACTTCTGATGCATCTGACGACTCCCTCCTTGTCGACCTGCTTGACGGTAATTGTTGGAATGTCTGATGGCTAGGTCGCTTGTTGGTGAAAGGAAAATTATGATAGAAGATGTGACTCCTCGCAATCACAAACAAATTGCTTGTTCTTCCATCTCCCTGTGTTTTGACTGTAACTCTTTGATAAGGTTGTCCGACTACGAATGTCGTAGCAGAAATATCTTGCAAATGCATAGTGAATCTGGAAATCTCCACGAAGACTTATTATCTGCCAATTGTCTACGGCTTAGGGTGTCCTTCATTTTGTCTAAAAATTTTTGATGCATAGATTTCTTGCTAGCGAATCTCCAACTCTAGCTTCACTCGCGCGAATGCTTCAATCTGCAAACAATGAGCATTCCTTCCCTTGGCCATCCTATTTATAACTTGGGCCCATTGTCGTTGCCGCCTATGCAACCATTTAGCAATTGGCACTTCTTGCTTCAACTGTCGGATGTGTGCCACTTTGCTACTTTTGCATGTAATTGTCGTCCTTTTCTAATTTTGTCTTTTCCTTATTTCATCTTTTTCCTTATTTTGTCTTTTTTTTTACTTGCAACTTCTTCCCTTAAGTCATTGGCGTTGCGTGAAGCGCATGGCAATGCCTATGCGAACTTCCAACATTTTTGTCGATGCTCCTTCCTATCGATGACTGCCATTTTCCTCACTCACTGAGTCCTCATTGTCATAAATTGATTCTGTCTATTGCCTACTACGATGGTTCCCTTGACTTCAGGGTATCTTCGATTGTTGATCTTGTCTTTGATCATGTCTAGTCCTCACAATACGCCAACCTATCCTATCCTCCTCTCATTGTCGGCATCTTCTATCCATCGATAGACGATGAGAAGATCGAGGATCTGTTCTATTGTCATCATCATGATGGATCTCCTATCTACCGTTATCTCTCTTGCGTTGGACTGTCGACTCTCCCTTGTGTTGGACTATCGAACTCCTAGCTATCTGGGATTCGTCTGGTTTCTCAGTCATTCTTAACGACATCTTTGGTTCCCACAGGCTCAATGAGGTAGGCCTAGTAGCCCATCCTCATGAACTTGTGTTTGCTTGTTTTGTACTATATCTGTGAATAGCCTTTACGGCCTATTATACTGACCAGTCGACCTATGGGTAGCAAGAGGGAATTTCTTCTCCTCGAGCTACTAGGAAGGAGACCAACCGAACTCCCCCCTTGGTCAGGTACACTTGGGTTACCCAAAAGTCTTGTCGAACTCCTTGGATTACTCATGTTACCTTGTTCCTTGCTTGATTTATTGATTCTCCTGTTGTATGTTGTCCTTTGCGATTTTGGGTTTTAGGTGACATTTGCCTTAGGAGTCTCAACCTCCTATCTGCTCGCAACAATCTTCTTTGCCACCTTGCCTCTTCAAAGTGTCTTTATGGTTCACATTGTGCTAATGCATCCCTATACTGATCTGAGAAGGTAGAGTCAGTGCTTGAATCATTCCCTTTGCTTGTTGTGTGCATAGGCCACCTGGACATTTCTTGCACTCTCCTTTGCAATCTCCTAACTTCTCTTCTCTGTCTTCTCAATTATCATGCAACGACTTGATACTCTTGTACCTTTGGTCTCCCTTGTGGTCCTCTTATTGATTCATTATCGCCATTTGAATCATTTTCCATTCTTTCTTCCTCCTCCTGAGGCACTAGTGGTTCATTATTTTCAATCACTTGAACCATTTCAAAAAATCGTACCCTGACTTGCTGACTTCAAGCTTCGTCTCTTTGTCTTCTCCGCTCAATGTTGGGACTTGGGTATGGAGTGTTAGGATCCCTAGGAAAGTTTTCATTGCTGTTTGAATCTTCTATCCATCCTTCGTTCCTAGGTTGTTCACGTACTTCTCTAACATCTCTCCATAAAATGGCAGCAGTTTGTTCTTTGCTCACCCGATGTTCTATACAACAAGAGCTTGTTGAGATTTATTCTTGATTCTTCCTTGAAGTTCAATTGTCTCCTCTTGCTTTGGTGGCATCATGTTCCTTTATCTCCTAGAACATCTTGTCAATGGGGAGGTAGTACTAGAAGAATTTTTTGTATTCAATTGAATTCTCAACGTCTTTGAAGAGGAACTACTAGAGTCTAAGGAGAATAGGCTACTTTTCGAAGGTGCTTCCTCATTGCTATTTGCACTTTCCCTTAACTCCATCGTTTGTCTCTCCAGTTGTTGATCAAATTTGTTCAACTCTGCTCTTCGTAATTTGTCTTTCGTTCATTCTTTGCATTTGTTTCATCTAGCTTGTGAATCACCTATTCTCTCATTCGTGCATTATGTATTCTCAGGGTTTCTTTCGTATTCTTCCTGTAACTAATGTGTCTCCTTAATCATCTGTTGCAAAATCCTTGATTCTTCATTTTGAATCTCATCCCCTTCATTCTCAGAGACGAGGGTCTTGTTCTTGTAATGCGACATCTGTGAGGGTTCAAAGTCTTTCTTCTCCTTCATTATTCAGAAACCTTATGTGAACTTGTAATCGTCTACATTCCCTATCTCAAGGTTCCAATTTCCTCTGTTCGATTACAAGTTCCCCTTTTGCTCTGAATAGTCATTCTAGGTTCATTTGATCTTCTTCTCTAGCGATTCTACTCGGCTCTCCATGTTCGTAAAATCACATCCCTGGTCGTAGCTCTTCTATCATTCTTCCAGAAGTTTCTCTTGATGATTCCAAGTTGATTACATTCACCTACGCCTGTGCCTTATACACCTTCAACTTAGAACCATTTATAGTTTTGAGGTAAACTATACCATCCAATTTCCTTAGTCGAATAGCCCCATTGTCTAGTACTTCTTCCACTTGGAAGGGTCCAAGCCATAAGGTCTTCCATTTGCCTAGCTTGACTTCTCATTTCCCATTATATTTGAGCACTAAATCACCAACTTTCAAGTCCATTTTTCATAAATGTTTGTCATGCCAAAATTTACATCATCGTTGGACAAATCTTTGTCGCCCATTGTGCCATCACCCTCTTTTCTCCTAGTTGTACGAGTGTTGTGAGCCTCTCTTCCATGCTCTCCTCATCACTTAGACGATTCTCAACTGCTACTCTCAGACTCGGTACCAAGAATTCAACTGGTACAATCGCCTCTTGTCCATATATCAATTGGAAGGGTGTATGATTTGTTGTTGGCTTGAAATTTGTCCTATACACCCACAAGACTGCTGGTAATTGTTCTTCCCAATCGATGCCCTCCACGCCGCATGTCTTGTACATGATGGAAACCAAGACCTTATTCATTGCCTCTGCTTGCCCATTCAACCTAGGGTAGTACGAGCTAGACAACGAGTGGAAAATCTTGAATTATGCGGTTAGGTTTTGTATAATCTCATTGACAAAATGACCTCCCCTATCACTTGTCAATTGTAGGGGAATCCCAAACCTGGTAATAACTTGTTCATACAAGAAACGAGCAGTGCTTCTTGCAGAATTATCTGGTAGAGCCCTTGCTTCTACCCATTTCATCAAGTATTATGTTGCCACTACAATATATCGACATCTCCCTTTTTGGCTTGTTCAAAGTGGTCCCACAAAATCCAATCCCCACCTTTCAAAAATTTCTTGGGGTTGAGAAGGATGTAATGGCATGAAATCTCTTTTTAATGGCTTCCCTATTCTTTGGCACGTATCACATGCCTTCACATACTCTTTGGCATCGTGATAAAGGGTGGGCCACCACAGTCCTGCCAACAACACTTTCCTTGTTGTTGCATCTGGCCCCATATGACCTCCAACCAATCCCTCATGTGCCTCCTTTAATATTTGTTGTACTTCATCCTCCATCACACACCTTCTCAAGATGTGGTCTTTGCCCATCTTATATAACAAGCCTACAATCAACGTAAATGGTGTCGATTTTGCAATGATCTTTCTTTGCTCTATTGCCATCATCTCCTTTGGCAGCTCTCCTATCAATAGATATTCCCCGATATGTTTATACCATGTTGGTATCGCACTTATCATAAATAGTTGTGCGTTAGGGAATTCATCTTGTATTCCTCCTTTTGTAGGTTCTCTTGAGCGAGTCCTTAACAACTGGTCTGCTATTACGTGCTTCTTTCCTAGCCTTATTACAATGCTTGATGGTCTATGTAAAAAGCAAATGGGTTGGCTAGTAGGTAATGCCTAAACTTTTATATTGCATAAACCATCCCCAATGCTTCATGTTTCATTGTGTTATAATTCTTCTTCGCCCTTGACAACAACTAACTTGCGAAATAAATGGGTTGGTCCAATCCAGACTACCCATCTCCCAAGGCATAGCCAATTGCAAAGTTTGAGGCATCTACGTGAACATGGAACTCCTCCCAATTTGGATAAACCAGGATAGGTGCTTTCACCAAATGTGCCTTCAATCCTTCAAAAGCCTCTTGGTGCTCCTCCACCCACTTGAAAGGAACACTCTTACACGTGAGAGCATCTAGTGGATGGGCAATTTGTGTGTAGTTCCTGATAAACCTCCAGTAATAGCCCACCGTTCCTAAGAAGGTTTTCATGGAACTTACATCATATGGTTCTTCCATCAACAATATTACCCGAATCTTATCTGGATCTGGCTTCAAGCCTTCTTGACATACAATATGTCCTAATAGTTTCTCATATGGCACCATCAAGACACATTTTCCTGGATTCAGTGTGATCCGTGCTCTCCTGCACAAACTCATGCATTCTTCCAATGCCTTCAAGTGTTCCAGTCCTTGGCCATACAGGGACCAATCATCCAAAAGGCTTTGAAATTTCCTATGAACATTTTATCAAAAATATACAAGATGATTCTTTGAAAGGTAGTCGATGCATTACATAGTCCAAAAGGCATGCGGTTATATGCATATATGCCATTTTCCACTATGAAAGTGGTCTTCAATTTATCTTCTTCTGCAATGTTGATTTGGTTATAGCTCAAAAATCCATCCAAAAATGAATAGATCTCATGTTCGGCTACTTCCTCCAATATGGAGTCTATGAAAGGAATCGAGAAGGGATCTTTTATAGTTACGACATTCAGACTCTAAAAATCCACACAAATCCGAATCTTGTTTGCTTCTCTTTTCAGGGTAATCACTATAGGTGACACCCATTCACTTGTCATAACTTTGAAGATAATGCTTGTGTCTAGCATCTTCTCTATCTCGACATTCACCAAAGCTGCATACTTTGGATTCATTCTGTATGGTCTTCTTCGTACTAGTTGTGCACCTTCGATCAAAGGAATCTTGTGTACACATAGTTCTGGTGGCACTTCTTTCAAATCTTTGTAGGTCCATGCAACCATGTCTTTATACTCCATAAAGATCTTAAATGTTGCTGCTTTGAGCACAAGATCCTAATCATCTCTACACTTGATCATCTTCTCCTCCCCTTCCTTAACAAGGTTAATCTGCACCATCCTTGGTCCTTCGTATTTGATAGATTTAGGCTCTTCTACCACCTTTAAAACATAAATGGGATGAGTTGGTTTATCTTCAATTACCGCATCACCCATAGTATATTCTACAAAGTTTTTTGGAAATATCCACTTTTCATTTTCCTGGTCCTTCTCTATTGTTGATCTCTTTTTGCTACTCTGACCTTTTTTGGCTCCTTTTCTTCCTCTTGGATTTCGTCTTTTGTGTGGATGCATAAGCATTGAGGTGTGAATACCTCATACTCATAGTCTTCCATTTTCCAATGAAGTAGACCTCTGTTGTCATCCCTCTCGTCTTTCGTGTACTCCAATTGCAACGCTCCATTAGGTTCATATCCTGTTTCGCCATCTGATGATGAACTTCCTGATTCGTCTGAGGTTGCATGGTCTTGGCTGAAAGACTGATTCTTCAAGTTAATCATGTACTTATGCTGGCCTTTCTTAAAAGTGAGATGTTTCTCCTAGTTATGGTTTACTCTCGCCATTCTTAGCCATCCATGTCCAAGCAATGCATCATAAGTAGGTTTTTGCATGACCATCACTACGAAATCCAAGGTGAAATCTTGCTTCGCTATCTGCACTCTTTGATTCATCAGTACGCCTCTCGTCTCTATTCCGTACTAGTCTACTCCATACAATCTGAAATTCGAAGATCACAATGTGGGTTGTCCAATGCTTTTCCATGTCTTCTCAAGCATCATGTTCACACTTGATCCTCCATCTACAATAACTTGAGTTAGCTTGTGGTCCAATATCTCCATGTGAACCAAGGCTGGCTTCTTTTTGGTTTCGATCATTAGGATTGTGGGATCAATGAATTGCTCTTGTTTGACATTGGCTACTTCCCGAACTTCTTCTCTTTTCCTTGTCTTTATCATTTCACCAACTGCGGTGTATAATTTGGGCACTGCACTAAGTAGACTTGATACTTTAACTTCCATGGTTGTGCTCAGTACTTGTGTCGCCAAGTGTTCCATCAATGCTTGCTTACTTGTCACTATCTCCGACCTTTTCAGGGCTTTCTCTTGGAGTAATCTTTCCTATTTCTCCTTCTCCAACTCTTCCTTTACCACTTCGTGGGCTTCTTGCCATCGCTCTTTTTCCTTAGAAGGGTTTGGATACTACTCCATTTTTCTAGCATGAGCTCTTGTCATTGCTAGTACTTGCTTTTCTTATTCTTTTTCTTGGGTATCACTAACTTCGCCAATGTCAATTAGATTGAAATTTTGTGTCATCGGTACTTGCTTTGTTCAGGCAATTTACTTCCTTGTGGTTACCCGGTCCACACCATCGACACATATGAGTGACATTGTTTGTGTTTCCTCCAGTCTGCGGCTTGGGGCAACTTTTTGTAAAGTGTCCCCACTCTTGGCAGTTTCGACATTGTATGATAGGTCTTCCATCTGAATCATACTGCAATCGACTTTGTCCTCCCTACCTTCCACCTCGGTGGTTGTTCCTATATTCACCACTAGTTGCGCCTTATCCATTTCTTGAGGTATTTGTTTGTTCCACCTATTGCACCATCATGGTTTGGTGCCTTACTCCCTTCAAATTGAATGGACAATTGGAGATTGGATGGCCTACCACATCGTATATATTGTAATACACATTCATAGGACAATTGATATTCGTGTGACCTTATTTGCAATCCAAACACCAAATGTCTTTTCGTTCCTTTTGTACTTCTCCTTTGACTTCTTTCATGTTCTTGTCAAACTCTTTTCTAAAAGAGTAGATAGCGCTTTGCACCTTGTCCTCTGCATCGCTATCTGAATCGACATTCCTCGAATGCCCCACGATTCTATGAACCAACGTTTGACTAGTCCATCTACAAGTGGCATCTGCATTTTATCGACCAATTGCTTTAGTCTCCTATTATAATTCTTAACATCTTCTGGATTTTGTTTCGTGGTGTAAATCCTTGTTATAATTTCAGTTTCATCACAGAGTGGTCGTAATTCATTAATGAATTCATCCTGCATTGTCTCCCATCGCCTGAATGGTTGTGTACTTTCCCTCTTCAAGTACCAATCAATTACCATGCCTCGTAGGGTAGCAAGAAACAATTGCAACCATTCAGCAGGTTGCGTTACTCCATTTGCCTTCAAAATTGTGGTACAAGTACCAATGTGGCATGTTGGGTCTTCTTTCCCTTCCCCAGTGAAGGGTGGGTATTTTTGTTTGCCTGCTCTATTAGCAACGTGTGCCATTGGGTCTCTCTTGACCTCCATAGTTTGTATTTGATTCCTTCATCGTTGGCCTTGCAACCTTGAATTTTGTCATTCACCTCGTCTTATCATGCTCACTTCTTCTCTCGACCTGAACTTGATCTAGGCAACGATGCCAAATGTAGACAACGGTGAGGACTTCTTGAGATGAGGAAATGATAGTTTTAGTGGGAGGAAGATTGGTAGTACATGCTAAGGAGCATGTCAATATCGGTTTGATATTCCTTGTGTTAATGTTGTTCAGACGAAAAACTCTTGATGACGGATCAACTTGTGATGGATTGCTTCAAGATGAAACTGTTCTTGATAGAATGACTGTTGTCGGTTGGGCTATGATAGATGTCGACACTTCAAGGTGACATGATGGTACAGGCATGACGGCAAGATGGATGTTGGCACTTTAGCAAGATGGATATTGGCACTTCATGTCGGCATAGCCCATGCCAGCTCCAGCTATGACGACTAGTTGCATGTTGGCAACAGAGTGAGGGCTTGTCTATGTTGGTTGGCTTGTGTCGGCAAGTCTATGTCGGCTCCCCTGGACAGTTAGACAATGTCGTCCCTGCAACTGCTATGTTCCATTTGAGCATTCCTCCCTGCAATACTGTAACACAACATAGATTCTAACACATACAAGCATTCAAAGAGACATAGTTGGCACAAAATGACATCCTTGCATTATCATGAGGACAGTTACATCCCAGTCATGTGACTGCAACAATCTCACGTACAACACTATCTCCTTACAGTGGTTGCTCTCCTCTGTAATGGATATGGATCTGGATGGATTCTTTTACAAAATGAAAGGGGTTTATATATAGTGTGGCTTTGGTAGTTACCATAACCAACCAGGCCTCAACTACCAAAACTACTTTTCATTTCAGCCTTAACAACGCAATTAACAATTTAGTTAACCGTTTGCAAATGACGATTGATTACATACGTTTGATTACATTGCAATTATTATTGCTAATTACTAAATGGCATTACATTTGACCACTTTGACTATTTTGCATGCCATTCCTACGTAAAAGTAATGTACAATGTTTTGATGCGTAGACATCTCGTCAAACACTTCATTTCTTTTTGGAATTGTTGTCTACAAGCTTGAGTGCTACGTCCTACTTGGTGATACAGTGTATATGGTATGTGAAGACCATCTCCCGTAGGTGCTTCAACAGAGTGATTAGTCCTTGTCGTCATATTTTGACAAGACTTCCAGTGCTAATGTTGGCAGCTTTCCCCATTCAACTGGTGGCTCAAGCATCTTGGTTGGAAGTCGTTGTTGGAACAACCATGTTGGGTGTCCTTTTGGTTGCAATGAAGGTCAATGTGTTTTTTGCTCTTGAAAGTAGGTGGAGCCTTCATCAGAATCTCGATCTTGTGCTCTTCTCGATGGCTTCTTTGGGTTCTTCTTTATAGTAGAGTTGCCAGGTGAATTTCTTGAGAGCTTCAAAAAGATGATGATCGTGGCCTTCATCGGAACCATGACGTGACTTCTAAATCAGAAGACAAATTTTTTCTAGTTCATGTCCCATCGAGCATGCCAGTTTGAATTATTGGGGGCTAGATGCGACCCCTACGCTTCGTAGGCATCGTGACCCCCCAAGGTTGTGGTTTGACCCTTCGTCTTCCCAAGCGGGTGCGTTCCATGCCCTGCGAAGTTCGGGGAAGCATGGGACGCGACTCTTGTTGGATGACCTTTGGGGGTTTTTACCCAAGGCTGGCTCCTTGCTTTGGATGTGATCTTTGGCACTCATCTTTCCTTTGCTACACTAACCTATTTTAATCAACTTCTTCAGGGAAAAGGGAAAAGGAAAGAAAATATGAAATAATGTGAAAAGTAAATTGCAGAAAGTGAAATCTAACTAGCCTAAGGATGACAATGCACCAAAGACCTAATAAGACCCTCTCATGTCACGGGGGGTTGAGTGAACACATGTGCAACGGTTGATAATGCATGAGGAACACAAGTCCCCCCAAGATCATGCGATAAAACATAACACCCGCATTAGAACTAGGACATGGATTTCATAAGTAGTCACAAATTCTTATAGTTACATACATACAAAGGAAAGAGGTTCAAAAACTCTTGGCTGGCTATGCAAGGCTTGAGCCAGGCTGAGACATAGGAGAAAATGAAAGAAAGCACCCCTTAGGAGAATGGGTGGCTTTTCAATAAATTACAATGAGAAGAATGATACATATTAATAGACTAAGATAATACATGAGGCCTTTTCCCCCAAATATTCAAAATGCCCCCTTTCAAAATTCCTACTTACAATACTTTGCATTGATGACGTATAATCTTGAGGCCTCAAAATTTGGAGCCACTTGAGATGGTCTTATCGCCCATGCTAGAGATTTGTTGCAGGGATCTTTTGCCATTAATGAGCTCGAGTCTGTAATTGCCTCTTTAGAGAACTCATGATAATGTCTTAGATGTTGTACCTTCTCATAGAGGAAAGACCACCCATTCAGGGGACCGTACACCCCCGCATAATATGTGGGGCCTAGGCTGCTTGTGCATTCCTCGGCCTGGTTAGCACTCTTTATGGTAGTTTCACCTTTCTACTTCATCTCATTATTCCAATCACTACCGCTAGCTGGATGACCAGTTATTTGATTTGGTCGGACATCCTTGGGCCAAATGTCTTTTTTGGGCTCGAACACTCAGTATGTTGCGGTGCCTTGGGATTTTACTGGAACTCTAATTATGCTTTCTTGTTGTGAGCCTTCACCATGTGGGTCTTGCTATCGGGCTTTTGTGCCTGCATTCGCTTGTGCTCTTCTTTGAGGGGGCGTTAGTTTGGTTTTGCTTGGATTTCACCCAACCTCGGAACCAACCTTCAAAAAGGGGCCAATTGGCCTTACTCCACCCAAGTGTAGTGAGAACTAACTGTTGGTTACGAATTTGCCATGAGGAAAGGATTTTGTGTGAATGCGCCCAGATTCGCCCACCAGCTAGAAAGGCCGGAAGGAAGAGATGCCTTCCGTGCCAATCTCCGGAGAAGGCCGGCTCCTTGGGGGGTTTTATGGTTTAAGCTAAGAGTGCAGGAAAGAGATAAAGGAACGGAAAGAATTTACAAATGTGATTGGAGTTGGGTGGGGGGAACTAACAGTACGGCAACACATCAATCACCATTACTTACTGCATCATAAATACAAAGCATGACCAGGAACTGCAAAACCTAAGTATACTTTCTGTATTAAGCAATGTACGCACACTACAATGGTCCCCTAGCAAACATTCTCCCTACAAGGAGAACTAACAAAGACGGCAATGCATCAATCACCACTACGGACAACAACATAAACAGAAGTAACCAAGAGATGTCGGAGCTGTATATGTGTTATGCAGAGAATTTATACGCACACCTACAATGGTCCCCTAGCAAACATTCTCCCTACAAGGAGAACTAACAGCACGGCAACGCATCAATCACCACTACGGACAGCAACGTAACACACAACTGATGGAACCGCTACCACATCTATTCTATGTATCCTCTAATCTATGAAGTTCAAAAGTACTTGGCCACCAAATGCCGAAATGAATCAACAAGCCATGACACAAGCAATGCTTTAGGCACCTGACCACCAAATGCTGAAACGAATCAACGAGCCGTGACACAGGAAAACGTAAAGCATAAAGTAAAGGAGAGGGATAAAAATAAAAGCAAGAGAACGTAACCGTGCATACAATTTATATTTATAAGGTAGCACGGTTACAATGGTTCCCTAACGTACATTCCCCTTCCACCCCTTACAATGAAAACATGGTGGGTTTTTATAGCCCGAGTCCCTCCCGTTACATTAATGGGCACAAAGTCCCACCAAACACTAGCTGACAAAAGCGGCGAAGGAGCTGCAAATGCTAACCTTTGTCGGACCGGACCGTACCCGCAGCATGGTCTTCCCGGAAGCCGGACAGCTACGTGGCAGCGTGTTGTGTAGAACTTCTTCTCGACAGGAATGCGGGCAGCTGGAGCAGGTAGAACCTCCAATCAGCTTTAAATGAGGCCACTGGCATAGGTAGTGCAGCCCATGCTCGTCCTTTTGCTCGGCACGTCTTGGCTCAAATCCCGGCCGGACACTTGTCGATGATGGATGATGCCGTTTGACACGTGTCCGCCTTGAAAGGCGCTTTATCCAACTTCGCCTGGGATCGAGCGCCATCGGGTTGCGCAGCAGAAAACAACAGCAGTCGGGAAGGCCTTCATGCCTTAGATGTTTTTCTGAGTTTGTTTCCCATTGCGCACCTGTCAAGGGCGCACTCCGACTTCGCTGCGAAGTCGGACTGCGCACAGGTGAAAGCTGATGTCTGCCGCCGTACAGACTTCGCTCCAAGACTTAGTCATTTTCCTGCCAGCCTGCTACAAGGTGCGCTCAGAAGAGGGGCGAAGTCGGACTTCGCACCAAAACTCGGCGAAGTACGAACTTCGCACCAAAACCGGCGAAGTACGAACTTCGCACCAACACTTAGCCATTTTCCAGGGCAACTGCTGTCAAATTTGAGATCCAACTGAGGGGCTCCAAGAAAAAGGGGGGAAGAAAGAGAATGTAGGGAAGAGAGAAAAAGGGAGAGAAGAAGAAAGGGGAAGAGAGGAAGAGGGAAAAGGAAGAGCAACACCGCTACAAAACTGAAAACATTGCACCCCGTGCAAAATGTGGCAACATTTCGGCGGCTCGCGGGTGTCGAGCTCGCCTCGGCGCAAAGAATCCATGCCTTCATCCATTGGGTGCAGAGGAACTTGCTTCCCCTGCCTTTTGCTGCTCTAGCTGTTCTCCTCGCGGCAACTGTTCTTCAGATTCACCTTCGTCAGTTGCCTCCTCAGAACCATCTTCCGAAGGCTCTCCAGCTTTGGCTTCTGCCTCGCAGATGCGGTTGTATGCGGCCTGGGCTTGGCCCCAGGCTTCGCTTCAATGGCCGGCGGTCAACTTCTTCTAATGCTGCGTGGAAAGCAGGACCGCGTGTGTCGATGGTGAAGTATCTTTTCCTAGCTCCCGGAAGTAGGAGCTGATCTTGCAAATTTGGACACCATCTCGGGTGACTCGACTTTCTTGAATTGGCTCGACCCACCTATCAATCTCAGTCGTATCCGCTTCAAAGGACCGCCAATTCTTTTTCACTCGCTCAAGGGTGAGAAACTCACCATTCTCAACAAAGCCCGGGCACCCTAGTTCGGAAAGAGCGTGAAAGGGAGCCATACAAATGTCTCTTTCATGTTCAAATGCGTCCAACATTCGTCTGGCAACCCTCACCTCTTCTACTTTCTTAAAATATTTATGCAAGGTTACCCTTGCATCCGCCCATTCTGCAGCCGAATGAGGACATGGGGGAGAATTGGAGGCCATCGCGCTCGCGCTCTCGAAGATTTATTGCCGTGTCCAGCCATTGCTTCGCCCGGCGTTCGGCCTCCTCTACCACAAGCTTTCCCGGCGTAAACTTCTTGAATTCCGGATGCGAAATCCGGAACCGACATAGCCTTATACGTGTGGGGCTTGCATCCCCGCAGCAGATCAGCCCGCATCCCCTTAACTTTGCTCTTCGAAAAGACCGTCGCTTGAGATGCTCTCTCTCGCAGATTGCGATCGCGCTCGTTTCAAAGACTCCCGGAGCCGAGAAATCTGCTCCAAGGCTGCCCCGCTTTTCCGCTGCGGCTTCTTGCCGAGAAGCGGCCAGCCGGGCTTTTAATTCATCTATTTCTCGCCGCGCCGCTCTACCGCTCGTGGACCCGGACAGTCCTCTTCAAGCTGTCTTGTCTTATCCCGCAACCCGAAAAGCTCTTCCCGTTCCTCCGTACTCTTGACAAGGAGGTTATCCGCTTTACGAATGATTCCCTGAATCTCGTATCGCTTGTCGAATATCGTCAAAGCTCTTCTCCTTTGTCCTGGAGCTCGTAGTCCGCCCCGGTCATTTCCCGAGAGGCTTCTTCACTTTCGGGATTATCTTCTCTCGTTGTAAGCACTCTCCTCTCGAAGTTAAACTTGGTGCGCTTTACCGGGGCGGCTATCTCTTCAGGTCTCCTCCGCTTCAGGTTTTGGAGGAAAGAGATAGGGTATTCTACAGCTCTCGTTGCCAGAGGCAAATCGTCCGTATTCTGGAGGTCGTCCATGAAGTCTGGTTCCCCCAGCCTAGGGTTCTGCTGAGACGTCTCTCCTGCGGGAATGGAATCAGGAGGAACCGGACGGACTTTGGAAGGATCGGCCGCTTCTGAGGGCGACCGGGAGTGGATATGGGAGCGGCTGATGCTGAAAGGGTTTCAAGCGGCTGAGGCGGTGGATGTAACGGTGAATGCACGGCTTCAACACTAACCTCAGGCGAAGGGTTTGGGGTTTGACTCAGAGATAGGGAAACGTTGGGGTTCTGAGCAAACTGGTCGAAAGAGTGGGGGCCGCTAGAAGGGTGTGGAGATGGGGAGGAAGATGCGGCCACGGCTTGCTCGGATTGAGCGGGAGATGGAGTAGGAGTAGGGCTAGATGAGACCAGAGAGAGTGGGGCAGCAAACGTACCTGCGGGCTCCGCCTGAGCCGATGCTGGATGGATGTCTGCGATTCTGGTTCCGGCGGCTGGCTCTGGATCGCCCATAGAAACAATCTCTGGAGCGGCCGAACGCGGCCGCGGCTCGCGACCGGCTGCCGCACCGTCGACTAGGGTCGCCCGATCTTTTCAACTCTCTTCCTCTTCTTATCTTCCGGAGCGATGGCCGGATCGAGGGAAGGAGATGAAGCAGGCGCTGATGTTCCCACGGTGAACTTGTACCGGGGTTTGACTTGCGTAAGGTCCGCCGCAACCGGTCCGCTTCTCCGGCGGCGCCGGCGTCTTTGTGCTCGAGGAGTCACCTCGGCGTTGACCTTGATTAATTTCTTCGCCTTTTCGTGCACCGCCTTGGAAGCCACGGGCTGCATTGGGTCCACTTGGATGTCTCATCTGGCTCGCGCTGGCAGTTGCCGAAGTGTACAACCGTTGGGAGGAAGACCCTCCTTTATAACCCTCAAAGGGACCTCAGGGAACGTAATCTTGATATGCGAATGGCCGCCAGCTGTCATGGTGCTGGTCATATAGAGCTGAAAATTCGTCATCAACGGCCGATTTCTCCCGGTGGATTTGTCGTGTCGCGTGCGGCACCTCATCTTCCAAAGATTCAATAATCTTTTCTTTTGGCCGCTTAAGGCCTCGCTATCTTGGAGATGAATTTTTTAAACCCTGGAGAAGAGAACTTGTGGTCCGGGTTTCGCTTGGGGTCATATGCTACCTCCTCGCAGTAAAATCCTGCCACGGAGGCGAAGCTTCCATCAAGTCAATTTCCCAGTCAAGGTCAACATGGACCACATCGCATCTGTCTTCGATTATATCCGCCCGGGGCCAGATATGCGTGAACTTTCCCCTTATCCCGTACGGGTCGTACTTCCAGCGCTGCGGCAACAGAATCAGGCCAATGCGAAACAGCTCCTGCTCGAGATAGACATGCTGTCCTACCTCGAAAATCTCAACGTTCGCCCAGGAAAGAGGATATTGAAAGATCTGACCCCTTTTCTTTCCTAGGCCGAACTCCTCCTCAACGTAATCCATCTGACGGGCAACCTCCATCCCAAACTGATGATCCGTGCACCAGTAGGGCAGCAGATGAGGTTTGCCCTTGAATCCGTAGATTCCGACCACAATCCCCGCGTCGCCTAAAAACGTCCCCGAGCTTCCGATTCAAGAAAGAGTTCGTCATTTCCCGCGGGGGGCGAGGGATCTCGCCATCGCTGAAGACTGACATGACCAATCCCGTAAAGTTGAAGTTAAACTTGTAGTAAGACCCTTTCCGGTATAGGTCATCCGTCCAGTCATAGACGGGCTGTGGCTCTCCCCTCTCATTGACCTTCTTCAGGTTCGGGATCGGCATCCGGGAGTGCAAATGATACAAACATAGCCAAGCTAGGAAGGAACTGAACCGAAATTCAGTGGACTGCTTCTTCTGGAGCTTCACCAGGCTGGAGTGGATGGCGTATGCAAGCCAATCCGCCCACCGAAAAAGATGGGGCGCTTTCCACTTCTCTCGCGCCGCCGGTTCGTAGGATTCTCCACACAGGAGACATTCTCGCACGTTAGCCGGTACGGCTGTACCACCATCAGAGTCGCAGCCGAGGACCCACGCCAGAATGGTGTATAAATATTTGCTCTGAAACCTCGCCAAGGGCATGGGGCCGGTTGGCCACTGTCCAGCTGCAAGCGGGGCGTTCAGCTCTGAATTGAGGAAATCCCTCATCCTTTTTGTATGCATGAAGCGTCCCGCTTGCTCGCCCAGATTTATCTTTCTGACGATTGTGCTGGAGTCATACTCCAACCCTGGGGCGAAAGCTGGTCGGAACTCCTTGCGTAGCGCGAACAAGGGTTTACCGCCGGAGCCGCAAATCTGCCGGTAGCTGGTCTCGTAATGTCCGACAATCAGTCTACCACCTCCGGCATTGATGGACAGGAGGGCACAAGAACCGGAAAAGGTTTGACTTGTACGCCGCCCCGAAATGGTGAGAGGGCGAAACCTTGTCAGCCCAACTCTCCACATTTGTCCGCAGCTTAGTCGTGCTCATAGAAAACGAGCCGTCCTTGTATCCCACTAGGTAATTTACCGGAGGTGGTGGGGCTTGCCCACGCTGTACTTTCTTTGGCCGGGACTTTGACTTTCGCTCCGGCGGTGTTTCACTTCTGAAAACACCTAAATCCTCGGATTCGCACCCTTCGCTGGATTGCGCTGGCATTGGCATCTTTCCTCTGTCCATCTCTCCGAAACAAGAATAATTACGAATCTCAGGCGTCCGTAGCAGATTTCACAGGAATAATCCTGCACGTTGGCATGTCCGGATGCATCCGACCCCCTTTTCTAGATAATGACAGATCATTAATGTCGCGCAGAGGGGGTAGGTCGGCTGGCAAGTGAAGGAGTTATGTTTCTTGGGTGGCCGCGCAGGAGAATGTTTTGAAAAAGGTATCCCGGCTGCCGTGCCATGCTTCTTTGATTGCACTTTCATTGAGGACTGTGCAATCATTAAATTTATCTTGAACGCCGCGCCATGGCTGACGTCACTGCCGCAATCTGGGCACACTGCTCAAGAAAAAACCCCTTGGTGCGGAAACCCATCTCAAAACGGTCGCAATGCGCCTTGGGCCCAGCTTGGAGCTTTTAGAATATTTTATTCATTTTTTTTTAAAAAACCGTCCAAGCTGGCCCAGAAAACAAGGCGCAATCGAACTTCGCCCAAAGTTGGGCGCGATCCGACTTCCGGACTTCGCCCAAAACTGAGCGCAGTCCGAATCGCGACTTGCATTGAGACTGTTTCTATTTTCTTTTCTTACCGCGCCCAAGGATTGAGCGCAGTCTGGCCCTTTGCAAACTTTGGAAGAATTGGCGAGTAGAGTTTTATTGCCTCTTGGGACCGGGTGCACGAGCTGCGCTAAGAAAATGGAGCGCGTTCGGACTTCGCCCGAAGTTCGGGCGAAGTTCGAACTTCGCGCGAAGTTTGCACTCCGCGCGAGCAGCGCGCAGTTCGTACTTCGCCGCAAGCGCGGTCGGACTTCGCCAAGTCCGACTTCGCTCAAAACTGAGCGCAGTCCGATCACTCGTGCCCTTGCAATTTTCTTCCTTCAAACTTCGCTTTGTCGCGCGCAGCCCGACTTCGCCGCGAAGTCGGGCAAGCGGCCAACACTTAGCCGTTTTTTGCTTTCTTCTTCACTCAAGCATCCCTTCATCGAACTTCGCCCCTTCTGAGGGGCGACAACAGACTTCGCTGCGAAGTCTGTATTCTCTCCCATGTCGCAGTTTGGCTCAAACAAAATAAAAAACTGAAAGCTGGAAACTGTACATGCTGGAAAAGCAAAAATGCATAAGGGAAATTTTTACAAAGAAGGGCCACTCGGGCACCTTCAGCAGCGGTAAATTTTTAAGTGGAACCCGTTAACAGGGATAGGTAGGAGCTGACCCTCCATATCCCGAAGTACATAGGCATTGAACTGGTTCACCCGGCAATCTGATAAGGGCCCTCCCAGAGAGCATCAAACTTCCCGTGATTGCCCGGCTTCGCCTTATATGAGTCCCACTTCAGCACCAGATCCCCGATTTTAAAAACTCGGGCAGTGGTGCCTTTTGCAAACCAGCCTTGAGTGGCTGCAATATGATCAGTGAAGGCCTGGTATGCTTTTTCTCTGTCTTCTTCCAACTGCAGGAGTTGGCACAGTCTGTCGTCCACCGGGTCTCCACTGCTCCTGTCTTCGTCCAACATCCATAGGGCAGGGATTTCAATGTGGGATGGCATGACAGCCTCTTTGCCATAGACGAGCGCATAGGGGGACGTTCTGATGGATTTCTTGAATGAAACTCCGTCCGCCCACGCGCCCGGTTCAGGAGTAAATGCCAAGTCCGCTTGTTTCTCAATGGTCCTCCGGATGATTTTCGAGGAGGTTCTTGTTAGTAGACTCGGCAAGGCCATTCCCTCGCGGGTAGTAATTAGAAGACATCTTGTGATAAATGCCAAGTTTGCCATAGTACTCCGTGAGTACAGCGCCGCGAATCCCGGACCATTGTCCGTCACAATTGACTCGGAACCCCGAAACGGGTAATCGAGCTCTCAAGGAACCTGATGACCGTTTCTTGGTCTGCGTTCTTGGTCGGGATTGCCTCTGCCCACCGTGTGAAGTAATCGGTGGCTGTAAGAATAAACTTGTGTCCGGCAGAGGAACTAGGCGAAATCACCCCAATGAAGTCTAGACCCCATTGCCGGAACGGAGTCTCGGCTTGAATCGGCTGAAGGGGCAGGGGTGCTTTTCTGTTTCTGCCAGCAAACCTCTGGCATTGATCACACTTGGAACAGACCGCATAAGCGTCTCGGAATAGAGTGGGCCAATAGTACCCAACTCTAATTATTTTCAAGGCCGTAGGCCTTGCAATGATGACCCCTGCATCCCGGAATGAAAATCTCCGAGGACCCTGGGCTGGTCGGATTTTCTGACGCACCGCAACAGGATGCCGTCGATGTTTTTGAAGTAAAGCCCCTCGGGGCGAAGAGTGTACTTAAGTGCACCTAGCCGAAATCTCCTTCGTTGTGAGGCGTTCAGTGATCCGGACATCTTCCGTGCAGAAATATCTCACCGCTCATCCGTCCAATCACTCCCTCCGATAAGGAGTTGGCTAGGTAGATGCGTGTCGCCGTGTCCTCCCACTTACAGCGGAGATGCCGGCTACGCGCTTCGGGCCAATTCCCGACACAAGGCTCGGCCCCCGATAAGCTTGGTGGGCCGCACTTCGATGTCGAACTCCCGGATTTTTGCAATCCATCCCGCTCTCTTGTGACCCGGTTCTCCTTGTATGATGAAGCTTCGAACGTCCGGTGAATCACAAAGATCAACGCTTTGCTCGGGGAGACAAAATGCCCGAACTTTCGGAGGGATTTCATAACAGCGTGAACTCCGCCGCTCTATAAAGTTGTACTTTTCCTCATGCGGCTGAATCACTTGGCTCAGAACGCTATGGGGCGCTCCTCGCCATCGTCTCCTTCCGAGTTAGGACCGCAGCGTAACTTTCGGGTTCTCCCACCGCATAAAGGATGAAGTCCTTGGAGTAGTCCGGGTTTATCAACACCGGAGCTTGCGCACTTCGAGCCTTGATTTCCTCGAAGGCTTGCTCTCTCTCATCAGTCCATTCGTAAATTGTATCTTTTTTCAGCAGTTCGGCCATAGGCTTGATCACCTGTGCGAAGTCCGGAATGAACTTCCGCACGAAGTTAATCTGACCGAAGAAGGATTGCAGCCCTTTTTTATCGATGGGGCTGGCAAGCGAAGGAGGGCTTCGCTCCGTCGTGGTCAATGGCGAGGCCTTCCTGGAGATGACATGTCCCAAAGCTTTCCTTCTTTTACCGCGAAGACGGACTTCTTCGGGTTTATAGAAATGCCGAATTCTCGACACCTCTCAAATATTTGCCGCAGTTGGGAAACATGATCCCCTCTTTGGTGAGAGAAAACACATGTCATCAAGGTAGATAACAATGATCTTATTGAGCAGCTTTTAAGGCTCAGGTCCATGGCCCTTTGGAATGTGGCACCAGTATTGGATAAGCCAAAAGGCATGCGCTGATAGGCGAACGTCCCCCACTTGGTGGTGAACGCCGTCTTATGCTGGTCCTCATCTTTGACCCAAATCTGGTTGTAGCCGGAAAATCCATCTAAAAGTGAGAATCTCCTCGGCTCCAAGAACGATGTGTAGAATCTGGTCGATTTGGGGAAGCGGATAGTGGTCCCCGAGGGAAGCCCGATTCAGGTTTCGAAGTCGACACGAGACGAATGTCGCCATTCTTTTTCCTCACAGGCACCAAATTCGCGACCCAGGATGAATGTTTGATGGGGTAGATGATTTTGGCCTCCAACATCTTCAAGAGCTCGGCTTTCATCATGGCCTCAATCTTCGGATTTACGGCCCTCTGCTTTCGTCGGAATGGCTTGGCGCCATCCTCTAGCTCAATGGTATGCTGGATGACATCTCTGTCATACCCTCAAATCCTCGTAGCACCAGCCACGATGTCGGGGAACTCTTGGCACGATGATCCGATCCGCTCAAGTTCCTCCGAGGTGCACTGTTCCGACCTTGATAGTTTTACCAGGTTCAAGTTCCGTGTCGGCATACCGCTTCGGGTCTACTTTGATCCCGTGAGATATAGCTCGTCATTCCGATCAAATAGATTCTCCAATGTGATCAGTACTTTTGGGATATGATTATTCTTTAACCGTATCAACCCCTCATATTGCTCGTCATCGTGGTCTCTACCTTCGATTGAACCAACTTCGTTAACCAAAATGTGACGATCTCCTCGTCACAACCGAACACCCGCCTTGGTGTCCTTATCGAGCACGTAAGGCTCAGAAATAGTGCGAACCGGCTTCGTTTCGGACAACGTCATCACCGGAACGTACCTGCTCCAAGACGCCGTAATGTCCTGTTTGTTTTTCTCACGCGATATCGCCTTGACATTCAACGAGTCGAACGACTCCATCAGTTCCCACACCCGGTTGCGGTACGCCCTAAGATAGTGCTGTTTGGAGGCGCACTTGTTCGTAACCCGGTGACACACCAGCTCGAATCTCCAAAGATCTCGCAGTGTTTAATCCCCACCTCTCCGCCTTTCGCAAACCCAAGCACAGGGCTTCGTACTCCGCCGAGTTGTTAGTGCAGCTCCAGGCCAACCTGTAGGTATAGTCCTTCTGGATTCCGGTCGGAGAAACCAGAAGCACCCCTGCACCGGCGCCATTTTTGCATCGCGCGCCGTCAAAGAAAAGCTTCCACAACTTCTCAGGTGCAGGTCCTACTTCTTTGCACTGACTTGTCAAGCCTCTCGGCCGTACGATGGAGTAACACTCGTCTCGTCTCAATTACGGCATTGAAGTCCCGCAAAGAGAACTCATCTTCAAGCCGTAGCACTTCGAAGGCTTGCTCTCGCCTCATCGTCACCCTCTTCCTCCGACAACTGAACCATGCCCAACTCTCCTCCGGTATCTTCTCTACTAGGAAGGTGGAAGGCTTCTCATTGAAAATTTTCAGTCTCCTTCCTTTGAAGGGCACTTCCATGTGTGAGTAGTCTAGAGACAGTACCCGCCCAACTTCGCAGTGAACTCCCGAGAGAGACACATGCCGAAGTAGGGAGCCAGGTCAACAACCACGACCTCTTGGATGACCACGATGTCGAGAGCCTTGTGCAACCGGATAGGGATGTCCTTTATGACACCAACTGTCTTGACAGGGGTGCCGTCTAATTGCAGCACGCCTTGGCTGCTCCGTGTGTACTCCATCCCGATCTCATCGCAGACGGCCTTCGGCATCACAGTCGTGGAAGCACCAGAGTCCACCATGCAGTTGTGTACTATGTGCCCTTGCATCCGTAAAGACAGATAAAAGGGAGGCGGTCTGTTCTTCCCAGTGGCTGAGACTGTCAGAGGTTGAACCAGGACAGCGGGCTGTATCTGCTTGCCGCTCTTCATGTTCTTCAGAGATTCTTGCAGCAGATCCACCTGGCCTGGGAGCAGAAGAGCATCATACATGCTGATTCTAGCAGTTGTTCTTTTCAACTCGTCTACTATGTTGTAGCCCGAGGTGCTAGCTCCTTCGCTTCTTTTGCCGGCTCATACTTCGTCCGGATCGCCGGGTAGCCTCAACTCGCCGTCTCTTGGTCGAGACGGTACTTCCTTCTCCCGGGCTTGTTCTTTGGTTTCACCGGAGGCCGAGGTACGGGAGCTTTAGCCGGAACCGGAGCTTTTGCTATAGGAGGCTTGGTTGGAACAGGGGCAGCCTTTGCCGGAGGAGGCTTGGCCGGAGCTTTATCTTTGGATGCCTTCTCCGGGCCGTGTAGGGCCACCCGTTTGTACGGTGGCAGCCCACCGGGCTTCGGTTTTTCTCTTCTGGCATAAACTTGCAAAGGCTTGGCAGCATCTGCGGTTTTCTTTTCTTCCTTGGCGGGCGGCACTAAATTCTCCTCTGGGAGGGCAAAGTTGGCTTCGCCGTCCAGGATCATGTAGAGTTCATCGTCCTCTATGGCGCTGCCGGCCAAAGTCTGGATGTAGTGCTGGTGCAATGTGCAGTCTTCCTCCGAATGCGGGTCATTGCACGTAGTGCACCAGTTAACCTGGTCGGAAGGACCAGCGGGTCTTCTATAGCAAGATTTCTGAGGCGGACGCCTCGCAACCGGTGCTCGGGGGCTTGTCTTTTGTCAGCGCCGGGGCGGATATGGCCTCCTAGGAGCGAGGTCCATCTGGGCCTCTGCTTCTTCTTCAGAGCGGTCATGTCATTGGACATGGCATGATATCCTGAGGCCAAAGCCCGCACCTCCTGGAGGATTGTATTCTGAATGCTACTGTCAAGAGGCGGCAACTGTGCCGGTGGAGGCAATGCGGCTAATGGAGGAGGGTTGGAATAAGGTGCGTACTGAGGGGGAGCAGGAAGTGCTGGAAAATGCGGAGCAGGAGGAGGCGGGTGAGGATAATGCAATGAGGCGGGCCGTAAGGAGTTACGACCGGCGCCGGATTCCACCGTCGTCGGGGTTGCTGTCCCGATGTGGACGGCGCACCACCGAGGGGAGGATACCGGGATCCGGGGAAGTCGGGATGAATGGGTTCCCGCACCCGGACGGAGTCTCGCCGATAGAAATAATGTCGCCTTCAGCTTGTCGGGCAGCCTCGTACAGAGCAGAAACTCGTCTATTCGGCAATCTTCAGCAGTAGCATATGTCCGAGTTGAAGGATCTCGTATAGTAGTGAGCAGCCATGCCACCTGAAGGCCGAAGTTCGCGAGGTACCCGTTTCCAGGATCTCGCAAACCTGATGTTAAAGTCAGACACCTCCTCTTGAGGGTGTCTCTGGATACTTTGGAACTGATGCAACAAAGAAGTAGGGTCAGCAGACTCGTTGCATCCTTTCACGAGCCTTCTGGCAAGCTGGGGCCACCCTGTGATGGATCCCTCTGCGCCGATCTCCACCAAGAGAGAAGCTTTCCCTCAGTGGAAAGGGCCGCAGACGGGTCTTCACACTCTCACCGCAATGGAATGTAATGCGGCAGTGGCAAGGATGTCCTGGATGTGCTCGTACGCCGTCTTGCCGTAGCCGTCGTATGTAGGGATAGACTTTAAAGCAGCAGGGGGCACAGCTTGTTGTCCGACCAGGGCCAAGGGCCCCGTAGAGTCCACCGCCGGGAAGAGATCATCGTCATTCTGCTGTTGAGCAGCCATTTCTTCTTCTTCTCCTCCGTCGGTTGTGTACTCAGTGTCGGTACTTTCCGAGGATGCAGATGCTTCTTCTTCCTCGGCTTCTTCTATTTCGTACTCCTCCGCCGACCTCGGCTTCGGCTTCTTCTTGAATTTCAGCCTCGGCTTCGTCGACACGAGCTTGCGGATCAGCCACCGGCAATTTCGCCTCGAGCGTTGATGTCCAGCTCGTAAAGTCGGCGGGCTTCTCGGATCCCTTGCTCGCCACCTTCTTGTTTGCATGAAGGTGCTAGGACCGGTCTTTCGACTCAGAGGATTTGTTCGTGCGAGTCGCCAGTGTGCTCGATTTTGAACAGCAATGAAGCGAACACCGTGCTTCAATTCTCGTTGGGGGTGGGAAACTTCCTTGGCCCACCGAGTGCTCGAAACCACCGCGCCTGTGGAGACCGATCGAAAATCTCTTCAAATGTGGGACCCTGGTCCCACCGGCGTGCGAGAAACCGTTGGTTACGAATCTCCATGAGGAAAGGATTTTGTGTGAATGCGCCCAGATTCGCCCACCGCCTAGAAAGGCCGGAAGGAAGAGATGCCTTCCGTGCCAATCTCCGGAGAAGGCCGGCTCCTTGGGGGGTTTTATGGTTTAAGCTAAGAGTGCAGGAAAGAGATAAAGGAACGGAAAGAATTTACAAATGTGATTGGAGTTGGGTGGGGGAACTAACAGTACGGCAACACATCAATCACCATTACTTACTGCATCATAAATACAAAGCATGACCAGGAACTGCAAAACCTAAGTATACTTTCAGATAAGGTACGCACACTACAATGGTCCCCTAGCAAACATTCTCCCTACAAGGAGAACTAACAAAGACGGCAATGCATCAATCACCACTACGGTACAACAACATAAACAAAGTAACCAAGAGATGTCGGAGCTGTATATGTGTTATGCAGAGAATTTATACGCACAACTACAATGGTCCCCTAGCAAACATTCTCCCTACAAGGAGAACTAACAAAGACGGCAACGCATCAATCACCACTACGGACAACAACGTAACACACAACCGATGGAACTGCTACCACATCTATTCTATGTATCCTCTAATCTATGAAGTTCAAAAGTACTTGGCCACCAAATGCGGAAATGAATCAACAAGCCATGACACAAGCAATGCTTCAGGCATACCCGACCACCAAATGCTGAAACGAATCAACGAGCCGTGACACAGGAAACGTAAAGCTTATAAAGGAGAGGAGATAAAAATAAAAGCAGAGAATGTAACGTGCATACAATTTATATTTATAAGGTAACACGGTTACAATGGTTCCCTAACGTACATTCCCCTTCCACCCTTTACAATGAAAACATGGTGGGTTTTTATAGCCCGAGTCCCTCCCGTTACATTAATGGGCACAAAGTCCCATTCAAACACTAGCTGACAAAAGCGGCAAAGGAGCTGCAAATGCTGACCTTTGTCGGACCGGACTGTACCCGCAGCATGGTCTTCCTGGAAGCTGGACAGCTACGTGGCAGCGTGTTGTGTAGAACTTCTTCTCGGCAGGAATGCGGGCAGCTGGAGCAGGTAGAACCTCCAATCAGCTTTAAATGAGGCCACTGGCATAGGTAGTGCAGCCCATGCTCGTCCTTTTGCTCGGCACGTCTTGGCTCAAATCCCGAACCTGGACACTTGTCAGATGATGGATGATGTCGTTTGACACGTGTCCGCCTTGAAAGGCGCTTTATCCAACTTCGCCCGGGATCGAGCGCCATCGGGTTGCGCAGGAAAACAACAGCAATGGGAAGGCCTTCATGCCTTGGGTGTATTTCCGAGTTTGTTTCCCATCGCGCACTCGTCAAGGGCGCACTCCGACTTCGCCGCGAAGTCGGACTGCGCACAGTGAAAGCTGATTCTCGCCGCCGTACGGACTTCGCTCCAAAGACTTAGTCATTTTTCTGCCACCCGCCACCGCTACAAGGTGCGCCCGAAGAGGGGCGAAGTCGGACTTCGCACCAAAACTGGGCGAGTGCGGACTTCGCACCAAAACGGGGCGAAGTGCGAACTTCGCACCAACACTTAGCCATTTTCCAGGGCAACTGCTGTCAAATTTGAGATCCAACTGAGGGGCTCCAAGAAAAGGGGGGAAGAAAGAGAATGTAGGGAAGAGAGAGAAAGGGAGAGAAGAAGAAAGGGGAAGAGAGGAAGAGGGAAAAGGAAGAGCAGCACTGCTACAAAACTGAAAACATTGCACCCCGTGCAAAATGTGGCAACACTAACTACAATATTCTTACAGTGGTATATAAAGCACAACAAACACTCAGAGCTTTGCAAATAAGGAAGTAGGCTTTTTGGTGAAATGCCCTTATGGTAGTTAGTGAACTATCACCCAACCCCTCAAGTGGGTGAGTCATGCCCAACCATATTCTCCATCCTCTCCTATGGGAGCATCGTTCGATAGTGATGAGTTTGGAGTTCTCCCCATGTATGTTTTCTGTTGGTTGATTTTCCTTGTGGGCCCCATGTTAACTTTGGGGTCCATTCTTTGCCAAAAATAGCCCCATGTTAACTCTAGGGTCATTTCTCTACAAAATAAAAGCCCCATGTTAGCTTTGGGGTTTGTTCTTTGCTCCTCTTATATTGCCTAGTTCTCATATTGCCTAGTTCTTGTATTTTCTTGCATAAACCGTAAACCCCTTATGAGCAGCGTTATGAGTGTCTTGAGCCACTATCCCACATGTATCCCATGATGGCCCTCATGGTGGTATATAAAGCACAATAGACACCTAGAACATTGCAAATCAAGAAGTAGGCTTTTGGATGAAATGCCTTAGTGATAGTTGGTGAACCATGGCACAACCCCTCAAATGGGTGAATCATGGCCCAACCATATGCTCCATCCTCTCTTGTGGGAGCATCACTTGATGGTGGTGAGTGTGGAGTTTTCTCCTTGTGGGGTTTCTATTGGTTGATTTTCTTTGTGGACCCCATGTTAACTCTGGGGTCCATTTTCTATAAAAAAATAGCACCATGTTAACTTTGGGATCAATTCTCTACAAAAAAAAACAACTCCATGTTAGCCCTAGGGTTCGTTCTCTACTCCTCTTGTACTACTTAGTTCTCATACTTTCTTGCGTAAACCCTAACATCTTGTGTGCAGTGTTGTAAAAGTCTTCAACCTCTATCCCACGCTAGCCCTCATGGTAATTCTAAGGTTAGTTCTATGCAAAAAGACAACCCCATGTTAGCTCTAGGGTTCATTCTCTACTCTTGTACAACCTAGTTCTCATACTTTCTTGCTTAAATGCTAAACACCTTGTGAGCAACACTATGAGTCTTGATCCATTATCCCACATGTATCCCACGATGGCCCTCATGGTGGTATATAAAACACTATAGACACCTAGAGTCTTGATCCATTATCCCACATGTATCCCTCGATGGCCCTCATGGTGGTATATAAAGCACAACAAACACCTAGAGATTTGCAAATCAAGAAGAGATCTTGGTGAAATGCCCTAGTGGTAGCTAGTGAACCATCACCCAACCTGTCAAATGAGTAAATCATGGCCAAACCATATGCTCCATCCTCTCTTGTGAGAGCATCGCTTGATGGTGGTGGGTGTGGAGTTCTTCCATGTGTGGTTTTCGTTAGTTGATTTCTCTTATGGGCCCCATGTTAACTTTGAGGTCCATTCTCTGCAAAAAAAAAACCATGTTAACTTTGGGGCCAAATTTCTACAAACAAATAGCCCCATGTTATCTCTGGGGTCCATTCTCTACTCCTCTTGTACTGCATTATTCTCGTACATTCTTGCATAAACTTTAAACACGTTGTGAGAGTCGATTCATTATCCCATAGGCATCCCACGATGGCCCTCATGGTGTATATAAAGCACAACAGACACCTAGAGCTTTGTGAATCGGGAAGTAGGATTTTGGGTGAAATGCCCTAGTGGTAGCTAGTGAACCATGATCCAACCCCTCAAACGAGCGAATCATGGCCCAACCATATGCTTCATCCTCTCCTATGGGAGCATCACTCGATGGTGGTGAGTGTGGAGTTCAACCCATGTGTGGTTTTTGTTGGTTGATTCCCCTTGTGAGTCCCATGTTAACTATGCGGTCTTTTCTCTACAAAAATAGCCCCATGTTAACTCTAGGGTTTGTTCTCTAAAAAAAATAGCTCCATGTTAGCTCTAGGGTTCGTTCTCTACTCTTGTATTGCCTAGTTCTCATACTTTCTAGCATAAGCCCTAAACACCTTGTGAGCAACATTGTAAGAGTCTTGAGCCATTATCCCACATGTATCCCATGATGGCCCTTACTCTGATTCATCTGTTGTTATTTCAAAAGGTTGTTGTAAGTCAAGCAAAGAACGGGAGCAAAGCAAAACAACTCTTTCAACTTCTTAGATTCCTTTTGCTATTTTTCTCTCCAATGGAACCTAGCTTTTGCTCCTCCTTTAGTCACCTCATTTAGTGCCCAAGTAATCTATGAGTACCCAAGCACAAATCCACCTAGAAATTGGCAAGTCTCAAAAGAGTATGAAACTCTGCAAGGCTCTTTGGAAGGGACCACTTCCAAACACTTCAGTCTTTTTTGGATCAACTTGGACTTCTCCATCCATTACATATCCAAGGTATCGAATTTTTATCATACCAAAGTAAAAGTTGTCCAATTTGGCATACAATTTATGTCTATAAAGAGTTTGCAGTACCTCTTGGACATATTGTAGGTGCTGCTGCTTTGATGTGCCATTGAAGACAAGAATGCCATCTAGTTAGAGAACTACAAGGGACACGAGGAAGGGGCTCCAGATTTTATCCATGAACCGCATAAATATGGAAAAGGTTCATTGGTTAAGCCAAAAGGCATGTTAGGAACCTTCTAATAAAAATAAGCTCATTCACATAAATATTGCAATAAAAACAGAATTTCATGAAAGAACAAAATATTGCAATACGAAATGTAAATGCAGAATTATAACAATCTCACAAATCACAACACATAATCGCAAGTCTCTTCGAGGGGGCAACCTCCAATATTTTCATTCAATATGCAAAAAGATACATTCATTTATGGACCCTTGTCTTTTAAAGATACACTTCATGCAACCCTAACCTAATGCTCAAGAGTTGGCTTACATGCAAAGTGCCACTCAAGCTAGAATATTCTACCAAACATCAGTTACATTCTTGATAACGGTTACATGAAATGGCCCCACTTGTCTAGACACCTCACTTGCCACATACCATTACAAAATTATACAAAATATCATTATAAAGGGGTCCCACGTTGGAAAGGGGTCATTACATAATAATATGAGAATTACAAAAATAGTGTTTGGATGGGGTCCTAACAAGGCATGACTAACCATTCAAATAGGGCCTTCTATAGACTTTTAAGTAGCCTTCAATACATCAATGGGCTTAGTGCAGATTTGGTGATACCCTTACTTGAGGTCTATTTTGTGAAGCACCTTGCAATGTGAAGCTGGTCCAGTAAATCGTCCATCCATGGAAGAGTATAATTATTTTTGGTGGTCATCTTGTTTAAAGTCCAATAATCAATGTAAAGCCTCTGTGTGTCAGCCTTCTTTAGAGCCAACACAATGGGGCTACCACATGGTGATGAATTTGGTTGGATGTGCCCTTTTGAATCAACTACTTGATTTGTGTTCTGATTTTTTCATTCTCTAGTATTGACTTGCGATATGCAGGGCTGATAGAAACACGATATCCTGAAACCAAGTCAATGGAATGTTTCATTGAGCAATGAAGTGGTAGTCCAAAGGGTAACTTGAGTAAATCATCAAATTCTATTAAAATTTTATCCAATTGGAGGTTGCCTCCTTTTCAAGTGCAATAGTGGTAAAATTTTCTTTTGATGTCGAGGCCTAATATTTAGGAGAATGAAATTCTATGTGTTTCCAATCAACTTTGTGCATTGCTTGAAACTAATCAAAGATATAGAGGTAGGAGGAATTACCTCTGCTATACTATACTCTTGTTCCTCAATAGTGACCAAAACGCTATGAGAGCTTGCTTCATAGATGCCATGTCCCTGCCACATCAAGGCTGCCCAAGCAACATAATATGGACATGAAGAGGTACAACATCATACAAAACCTCATCTTTGAAGGGATTGATAGCATAAGAGAGATGACACTATTGAGTGACATGCATCTCTTTTTCACGTGTAAGCCATCCAACACTCTATGGATGTGGGTGACTCATCACAAACAAATTCATCTTCTTTGCAACATCCATAGAGATCAAATTCTTTTGCTATCAAAAACAAAATGTAAAGGCTTACCCTGCACCCATATGTGTGACTGAAACAACTTCTCTTGTGGATCTTTATGTAGTGTCTATGATGAAGCTTGAGTAGTGGCAACAACTACATTCGGGTCAGCTTCCACCATCTGCTTCTCTTTGTACACTGTAAGTTGGGATTCTGGAGTTGTGGTGGAGCATTGGCCCATGGTTACTAAGGATTGTTTAGCTTGTCAGTCTTATTCACCGTGTTGGTTAGTCTGATGATAGTTACACCATGTATGGGGCTTTTGAGGCTTCTTCTTCTAAAACCCTTTTCTTCCATCTCTAATTTGAGTTGTGTCTCCATTCCCAATTTTGCCTTTGCGTATGTCAATCCTTCTCTTGCTGTTTTTGTGCCTGACCTTTCTTCTTTTGCTGCTTATTGCCCCATTCTTCCAAGGCTTCCTAGTTTGACTTTTATTATTTGGCCAACACCTTTCTTGCTCTTCAACTTCTGCTCAAGCTTGATTGCAAGCTTATAAGCTTCATTAAGGTTCTTGAAGTGTTGTAAATCCATCTCTACCAGGATGTACCTTTAGACCACTATGGTTCTTAATGTCCTAAATTCCTAGTTTTGCAAACAAATTGTGAAATATGTTAGCATATTCTTGTACAGATTGGTCATTTTCTTGACGTTGTCGTTGCTGCCACATGTAGTGATCATCATATGCACCATCGAATAGTATTCCTTGTTGACTGTCATAACAAAATCTTGCCTTGTGGGTTCTGCATCTAGATCTCATGCGATTGAAATATGCTTCCCACCAATTTCTCACAGGTATGACTATCTTCACCAACAAAACTGCATGGTTCTTTTGATCAGAGATCTTATTCACTGAAAAGAATGGTGTAATTGGTCAAGCCATTGCTATACTGCATCGGATTTTACTTTCCATTCAAATGTGAGGATATCAAAATTCACCTACATCCTGAAGGGATTGAAGGAGCTAAACAACTGTGAGGAGGGTACAAGTTGTAAAGTGGATGCAGAGCCTCCTTCTGGCACCTGTTTCAACAGACTTTGAGCCAATTCCTCTCCCTTTACACCCCTTTGTCTGTCAAGGGTCTTCATTCAGAACAACTTAAAAGGATCAGGATCTGTTGTCTACATGTTGTTTGTCATCAGAGGTCGTTTGAATCTACCGGGAAGATAATTTGACGGATAGTGTTTCAATACCAAAGCTTCCAAATATCTTGATCTCATGTATATGGGCATGCACTTTCAGATACACTGCTCTGATACTAAACGATCTATAGATTCAAGGGAAACAGAATAAAGAATCAAATAGTAATAGCAGTACATAGCCAAAAAAAATGGAAATAAGAATTGATGCGGAAATTAAAGTACCGTAAGGGAACTGCAAATTGGCTGAACTGAAGGAATCAAACCAATGAGAAACTTCATGAAGAGCTGATGGCATTCTCTCTAGAAGAGATGTGAAACCAACGTATGCTGCTAGCAATCCCTGTGGAAGGGATGTAGGGCTAGCTTCTCATTGTTTATTACATTGCATGTGCACATATTTATTTACAAACATAGGAGAAATTAAAAGCCACCTAAACGAAACAAAGTGTTTCATATTGTGATGTGCCTAGAAAGATAAAGCATCAATTATTTTAAAATTTTGTCATTGTTGAACTTGCAATGTGGTTCAGCCACCTGGATCAAGAGAGCAAGTAGAAGTTTATCCTCTCGCCATAGCCTTCTTGAAGGAAATTACGATGACTATAGGTTTCCTTCTTTCCTCTAGCCTTGAGAAACAAAAACTATAACTGTTAGAAATAACACTTCTTTACTAGGTTGTTTAAAGAAATTATATCAAATGCACATGAATAAAGAGGCCCAATAATAACAAACACATCACTCTTCACAGAACAAAATATCTTTTGCCCTTCAGTGCTCCAACTTTAGTATCAAATTCAGAAAAACAAAAGGGGACAGAGGAAAACTCTGTAGAGGAAGATAGTCTCAGAGCAAAGACTAGGAAACTCAGAAAATAGATAAAGATAATGATGCCGCTTTGACATTAATTATTGTGTAATGTTCTATGACAATAATCTGTTGCATTTGTTTTAACCATATTGAATAGGATACCCATAACCTCAATTTTCTCTCTTCTGGTTGACCTACATGGATTCTTTGAATTTTTTCTCATTTAACATATCTTTCTGGGCCAACCAGCTTGACATCACCCTTGGTTTACTTGCGTTAACCATGATTAGGCTAAGTTATTGGTCTTGAGTTACCTGTATCTATATTCTTATCTGTTAAAGATACATGTATGGGTATGAGAGAGTATTGTCAGGTGCACTCAAATTTTTATTTGGTATTTAGATATAGGAATGCATTATGTGGGCTGTATTTAGATCAGTGTTGAAAATATCTTCAAAAACTGGCAATTATCATGTATGTCCTATTTTTTCCTTCCTCTAATGATTTATTTGAGAGTAGCCTTTTTCTAAAACTTGCTAATATTTTCAACAAAAGGGAAAAATCATGATTTTTGCTGATTTTTTCCCAACTACTTGCAGATCCGATTTTTGCCAGGCCTCGCTGATAAATTGTTGATCACAGTTTTTCCAACTTTGATTTAGATAGGTGCAATTGCAGCCTGACTTATCTTGGCTGTATCTGGTATTGCGAATGCTTGTACATTATCACAAAAACCAGGTTACAATTTCTTGAGATGAGTGATATTCGATTCAATATCTTTTGAATTCTTAAATTTATTTTCTAAGGTGAGGTTGTTGCCCTCAGGTGTAGTAGTACATTTTTCATTTAACCATGTTTGTCTCATCCAACCAACATGACATCACCTTTTTCTAACTTGCGTTAACTACAATTAATCCAAGCTATTGAATACTTTGGCATAATGCAACCGTGTTTGTATCGATATCTTATATGGATATGATAGGAATATATATTAGATGCATCAGAATTTTCATTTTCTATTTAGGTATAGCAATGCCCTATCTGGGCCATATGTAGATAAAGCACAATTGTATTCTGGCTATATCGGTCTGTATCTAGTACTGCAAATGCTTGTAAATTATCATGGAAACCATTTTGCATGTCTTGAGATGACTGAATGATGTTTAACTTTATTCTATAGAATGTTGTTGTCACACTTGGGTATAGTAGGGCACTGCTTTTTTAGACCTAAGCCAGCTATTGAGTGCTCATCCAGAAGTAGACAGACCACCTTTTTTCTTTCTCCTTGGGTATATAGCCGCATATGACAGGTATGATATACAAGTCAGTCTAAATTATCATATCGGGCTGCATCCGGTACTGCACATGCTTGTAAATTATCATAGAATGTTGGCAATTTTGGGTACCTTGGGTACATTGCCTTTGCTCAAGTGTAGATATTGTCATTGATGTCAAGAAGTTCTTGAAGCAATTTGATTTGATGTCAAAGAATTTGTTTTGTTGAAGGTTTTTCAAAGCATGATCAGTGAGTTTCCAAGAAGTCCTTAGTGGCCCATTTGCAAAAGATCAAGAAAAAGATAAGTAAGAAAAAGTATGCAGCCGGCTGGAAAAACTGTCACGATTTCGCGACATGTTAGAGGAGAGAGAAAGTGTTGGCAAACATGTCGCGATTTCGCGACATGTTTGAGGAGAGAGAAAGTTTTGGAAAAACTGTCGCGATTTCGCGACATGTTGGCAGAGAAAAAGGCAAGTGGAAAAACTGTCGCGATTTCGCGACATGTTGGCAGAGAAGGAGAGCAAGGTGGAAAGTGTCGCGATTTCACGACATGTCGCATTTTTGCGACTCGGAAAGTGCAGAAAGGCAGAAAAGGAAAAGTGTCGCGATTTCGCGACATATTGCAAAGAAGATTGTACGGACCGAAAAATGTCGCGATTTCGCGACATAATAATGAAAAGAGAGTTCACAGTGTGAACTGTCGCGATTTCGCGACATGCTGAAGAGTTCAAAGTGAGAACAGTCGCGATTTCTCGACATGCTGCAAAAGACGAAGTGAGGACGGTCGCGATTTCGTGACATGCTGAAAAGCTCGAAGTGAGAACTGTCGCGATTTCGCGACATGCAGCAAAGGGAAGAGTCTGAAATGAGAAGCGTCGCGATTTCGCGACGGGCTACAAAGAAAGCGTTCGGAAGCTGAAAGCGTCGCGATTTCGCGACAGGATGAAAGAAAAGCGTACGGATGGAGAAAGTGTCGCGATTTCGCGACAGAGAAGCAGAAAGGAAGGCTATGAAGACAAAAGCGTCGCGATTTCGCGACATGTTCCAGTTTCGCGGGAGTAAGGGAGAGAGAAGCTCAAGGCAGCAAAAGTGTCGCGATTTCGCGACATGTTTCATTTTCGCTAGTGCAAGCCGAGAAAAGGTTGAGAAAGCGAGAAGGGTCGCGATTTCACGACAGGAGTGAAGATGACGTCAGCAAAGGCAGTAGTGTCACGATTTCGCGACAAAAGCAGAGAAGAAGGCCATGAAGTCAGAAAGGTCACGATTTCACGACAGAAGAGAAGATGACGTCAGCAGAAGCAGAAAGTGTCGCGATATCGCGACAAAAACAAAAAAGGAAGTCAAAAGAAGCAAAAGTGTCGCGATATCGCGACAGCAGGCAAAAGGTGGTGTACGGTAGGCAAAGGTGTCGCGATATCGCGACATGTTGTAGTTTCGTGGGAAAAGCTACATAACCACAGAGGCGACAGAGGCGGTTGAAGCCGACAGAGTTAATTTCGAGCCGACGAAGATTAGGGTTTTGCAACTGACGGAGTATAGGGTTACAGCCGACTAAGATTGAGTGTTTTGATCTTGAAATTTATTCTATAAAAGGAGGGCTGTTTCGAGATTGATTGCATCGAATGTGTGTATCGCAAGGCGTGAAAAGAGTGAGTCGAATCGGATCGATCGAAGTGTGCGTTCGAAGTGCGATATTCGCAGATAGAGTGCGGGGGAGAAGTTCGATCGTCGAGAAGTAGAGTGTGCAAAGACGATGTTGTTGTGATTGCGCAGAGGTGCATAAGTTGATGTTCGATCGAGTGCTGCTGTGTTTGCGCAGACAGTGCAAAAGTTGGTTTCGACCAAGTGCGACTGTGACAAAACAAAAAGAGATTTGAGGACAGACTTGTGCCAGACCAAAGGACTGTGTTTGGTGTAGACCAAAGAAAGAGGAAGAGGACAGACTTGTGCCAGATCGAAGGACTGTGTTTGGTGCAGATCAGAGAAAAAGATAGAGGACATTTGTGCTAGACCGAAGGATTGTGTTTAGTGCAAATTCGAGGACCAAGCTTTGAGGTGACAGAGTTGAGGACAAAGATCTCCAACCAGAGCAGGGAAGACAAGTGTCTTCTGTGGATAGAGTTCCACTTGCTAAGGGCAGCGGACGCAGAGATCTTCTAGAGGATCACCAGCCAGAGTAGAGTTAGGGGATTGGTGTCTCCTTTGGGTTGGTACCCATAAACATTGTAATCGGGAAAGGTTTCCAGATTTGGTTGATAAAATTTTAGTGAAAAATTTTATCCGTGGAGTAGCCCACTTTGGGTGAACCACGTAAATTGTTATGTCTCTATTGTGGATGGTGTTTTCTGCATTGCTTTGATTTATGCTTGATACTGTTTTCTATACACTGCATAATTTTGAGTTGAAAGTTGAATTGAAGGAAAAAGAAAAAGTGGTCTTATACTGTTCACCCCCCTCTCAAGTATAAGCTTGTGTTCTTCAATTGGTATCAGAGTGGGTGCCTTCGAAAAGTTTAACAGCTTGAAGGAAAAGCTAGCAAAGAACACAATGGATTATTCAAGTGGCAATGCAGCACCTATTCTTGATGGATCAGATTTCGGTCTTTGGAGTGCAAGGATGAAGGTTCATCTAATGGCACTTGGTAATGAGGTATGGGAAGTAATTGAAGATGGGTACACTATTCCTGTAAATGGTCCATATACTAAAGAAGACAGGCTCCTACATCACAGCAATTCAAAAGCTATGAATGCAATCCCGAAAGGCTTACGAAAGCAGATCTTACCAAGGTGATTCACCGCAAGACAGCTAGTGAAATGTGGAAACAATTGCGAGTGGTTCATACCGGTGATGCAAATGTCTGAAAGGCCAAGTTGAGACACTTCAAAGGTATGTTTGAACAACTCAAGATGAATGATGATGAAAATATTAGTGACTACATGCTTCGTATGGATGAGGTTGTTAACTCCATGAAAGACTTAGGTCTTGAGCTTGCTGAAAATGATGTTTGTGATAAGATTTTAAGATCTCTTCCTAATAGATTTAGTGAAAATATTTCTGCTATTGAGGAAGCTAAAGATTTGGATAAGTTGAAAAAGGATGAGCTCCATAGTATACTTGCAGCATTTGAGTTGAGAACTCAAGTGAAGGTTGATGTCAAGAAAGAGGCAACTTTCAAGGCTACCAAGAAATCCAAAGGTAAACAGATTCAAGAGAGTGATGAGTCTTCTAGTGATGAAGAGGCATATTACAACAAGAAAGGCAAGTTCTCTAGAAAGCACAAAAGCATGAAGAATATAAGATGTTTCAATTGTGGAAAGTTTGGCCATTATGCTACTGACTGTACTGTTTCCAAGTATGAAAGTGATGAAGATAAACAAGATTCTAAGAGCAAGGATTCTGAAAAATTCAAACATCACAGGAAGAACAAAGATGAGCACAGCAATCACGGAAAGAGGTATTCTCACAAGCACAAGAAGAGTTTATACCTAGACAAAGCAAGTAAGTGTTCTAGTAGTGATAGTGAAAGTTCTTCAAGTGATGAGGAAAATGAGATGCTGTTCATATCAGAAAAAGAGGAAGAACCGGAACATAGATTCATTATTATGAAATGTCTTAGATGTGGAAATTTTGGTCACCTTGAGGATGATTGTACAAATAATGATTTGGTTTCCAGTATGTATAAGGATGATTCAGAAAACTATCAAGAAGATGCTTGTATGGTTTTTGAAAAAGGTAGCACCTCTAGTGATAAGAAATCTGGAAAAGGCCTTGAGGATTCAGAAAGCAAACAAATAAAGGATCTTGAAAGTGAACTTAATAATGCTCTTAGTGCTTTGAAAAAGGAAAGAAAAAAGAATGATAGACTCAAGGATAAGTTAGATGAATGTTGTATGGAGAGAGACGATCTTATAGAAAGTCTTGACTTCTCTATAGCTAAGACACAAGAACTCAAGGACGAGTTAGAGTCTAAGATTCTTCAGTATAATGAGTTGGAACAGAAAATGGCTTCTTTGGAAGTGGAAACTAAAGAGTACAAGGATAAGTCTGTACAGGTTTCAAGATAGCTCCAAAAGGGTTAAGTCTCTCATCAAAGGTCAAAGGAAAACAACAGATAAAACAGGCCTTGGTTTTGTTAAGCCGCACAAGGAAGAGAGTTTTGATGAAGAAAGTACTTCAGATCATGAGTCCGTGAGTGATAGATGCGCAGAAACAGAAAACGAAATTCAGATTGCGAAGAAGAAGTTTTTGAGACCCAAGAGGTCGAATAAAAGAAAATTTCACGGCAGATGTTTTGCGTGTCACAGGTTTGGTCACATGGTTGTGCATTGCATGACTCAAGTAAGGAAGGTAAATGACAGTTTCAGAGGTAGAAATTTCTTTCAAGGGTATTGCTACTCTTGTAATCAGTTTGGGCATAAGGTATTTTTCTGCAAAGCTAATAACAAGAACTCGGTTAGTCAGAACAAGCGGATTCAAAGAACAGGTATGCCTAAAAGAAATAACATTATTACCTATTATAAGTGCAACAATGACGGTCACACAGCTAGATAGTGTAGAGCTGATCTTCCAAGGTACAGGAACAGGAACAGTGGTATGAACAGGTCCAAGGATCGAACAGTGATAGGAACAAGAACAGGAATATTGACAAAAAATTCAAAAGAAGGCCCGGCAAGGAAATTGTAGATGCTGATGATGATCAGTGCCTAATGGGAGTTTTACTCCCACCCTTGTTTTAATCACCTCATCAGGAGGTGGGGGAGGGACTAAGCTAAGAGGCTCATTCTTAGTCCCAAGCCCCAAAGGTGACCCTTTGCCATTGATGACAAAGGGGGAGAGATATGAGTAAGGGGGAGAGCATCAAGTGAAGAGAAGAGCTTCAAGTCAGGGGGAGCAAAACTTCAAAGGCAGATTCTCAAGTTGTTGGCATAGTTGGTTTCAGTTTTGGCTCTTAAGATGTGTTTCAGTAAAGGTTTGCCATCAATGACAAAGGGGGAGATTGTTGGCAATTTTGGGTACCTTGGGTACATTGCCTTTGCTCAAGTGTAGATATTGTCATTGATGTCAAGAAGTTCTTGAAGCAATTTGATTTGATGTCAAGGAATTTGTTTTGTTGAAGGTTTTTCAGAGCATGATCAGTGAGTTTCCAAGAAGTCCTTAGTGGCCCATTTGCAAAAGATCAAGAAAAAGACAAGTAAGAAAAAGTATGCAGCCGGCTGGAAAAATTGTCGCGATTTCGCGACATGTTAGAGGAGAGAGAAAGTGCTGGCAAACATGTCGTGATTTCACGACATGTTTGAGGAGAGAGAAAGTTCTGGCAAAACTATCGTGATTTCGCGACATGTTGGCAGAGAAAAAGGCAAGTGGAAAAACTGTCGCGATTTCGCGACATGTTGGCAGAGAAGGAGAGCAAGGTGGAAAGTGTCGCGATTTCGTGACATGTCGCATTTTCACGACTCGGAAAGTGCAGAAAGGCAGAAAAGGAAAAGTGTCGCGATTTCGTGACATATTGCAAAGAAGATTGTACGGACCGAAAAATGTCGCGATTTCGCGACATGTTGCAGGAGAGGGAGTCCGAAAGGAAAAATGTCGTGATTTTGCGACAAGTTCGAAGAGAGAGAAAGTTACTCGAAAGGTGTCGCAATTTCGCGACATGCTGAAGAGTTCGAAGTGAGAACAGTCGCAATTTCTCGACATGCTGCAAAAGACGAAGTGAGGACGGTCGCGATTTCGCGACATGCTGAAAAGCTCGAAGTGAGAACTGTTGCGATTTCTCAACAGGATGAAAGAAAAGCGTACGGATGGAGAAAGTGTCGCGATTTCGCGACAGAAACTGGAAGCAGGTCTTCTATAAGAGAAGTGTCGCGATTTCGCGACAGAAGCAGAAAGGAAGGCTATGAAGACAAAAGCGTCGCGATTTCGCGACATGTTCCAGTTTCGCAGGAGTAAGGGAGAGAGAAGCTCAAGGCAGCGAAAGTGTCGCGATTTCGCGACATGTTCCGTTTTCGCTAGTGCAAGCCGAGAAAAGGTTGAGAAAGTGAGAAGGGTCGCGATTTCGCGATAGGAGTGAAGATGACGTCAGCAAAGGCAGTAGTGTCGCGATTTCGTGACAAAAGCAGAGAAGAAGGCCATGAAGTCAGAAAGGTCGCGATTTCGCGACAGAAGAGAAGATGACGTCAGCAGAAGCAAAAGGTGTCATGATATCGCGACAAAAACAAAAAAGGAAGTCAAAAGAAGCAAAAGTGTCGCGATATCGCGACAGCAGGCAAAAGAAGGTGTACGGCAGGCAAAGGTGTCGCGATATCGCGACATGTTGTAGTTTCGCGGGAAAAGCTACAGAACCACAGAGGCGACAGAGGCGGTTGAAGCCGACAGAGTTAATTTCGAGCCGACGAAGATTAGGGTTTTGCAGCCGACGGAGTATAGGGTTACAGCCGACTAAGATTGAGTGTTTTGATCTTGAAATTTATTCTATAAAAGGAGGGTTGTTTCGAGATTGATTGCATCGAATGTGTGTATCGAACTGGCGCAAGTTAAGTCCGCAGTGCGAAAAGAGCGAGTCGAATCGGATCGATCGAAGTGTGCGTTCGAAGTGCGATATTCGCAGATAGAGTGCGGGGGAGAAGTTCGATCGTCGAGAAGCAGAGTGTGCAAAGACGGTGCTGCTGTGATTGCGCAGAGGTGCATAAGTTGATGTTCGATCGAGTGCTGTTGTGTTTGCGTAGACAGTGCAAAAGTTGGTTTCGACCAAGTGCGACTGTGAAGAACAGAAAGAGATTTGAGGACAGACTTGTGCCAGACCAAAGGACTGTGTTTGGTGCAAACCAGAGAAAGAGGAAGAGGACAGACTTGTGCCAGACCGAAGGACTGTGTTTGGTGCAGATCGAGAGAAAGAGATAGAGGACATTTGTGCTAGACCAAAGGACTGTGTTTAGTGCAGATTCGAGGACCAAGCTTTGAGGTGACAGAGTTGAGGACAGAGATCTCCAGCCAGAGCAGGGAAGACAGGTGTCTTCTGTGGATAGAGTTCCACTTGCTAAGGGCAGCGGAGGCAGAGATCTTCTAGAGGATCACCAGCCAGAGCAGAGTTAGGGGATTGGTGTCTCCTTTGGGTTGGTACCCATAAACATTGTAATCGGGAAAGGTTTCCCAGATTTGGTTGATAAAATTTTAGTGAAAAATTTTATCCGTGGAGTAGCCCACTTTGGGTGAACCACGTAAATTGTGTGTCTCTATTGTGGATGGTGTTTTCTGCATTGCTTTGATTTATGCTTGATACTGTTTTCTATACACTGCATAATTTTGAGTTGAAAGTTGAATTGAAGGAAAAAGAAAAAAGTGGTCTTATACTGTTCACCCCCCCTCTCAGTATAAGCTTGTGTTCTTCATAGAAACCATTTTGCATGGCTTGAGATGACTGAATAATGTTTAAATTTATTCTCTAGAATGTTGTTGTCACCCTTGGGTATAGCAGGGCTTTGCTTTTTTAGATCTAAGCTAACTATTGAGTGCTCATCCAGAAGTGGACAGACCACCTTTTTTCATTCTCCTTGGTGATATAGCTGCATATGAAAGGTATGATATAGAATTTAGTCCAAAATGGAAATAATTAAGGATTTAATACATATGACACAGGTCAACACAAAGACAGCCTTATGATATTTCTTATTCATAAATATTGCATTGACAAAACCATATCAAAATATTAGTATTGAGAAGCTTTCATTGAAATACTATGCATATTATAAGATAATTCTATTAATGTCCATGAATGACCAAAGTAGGTCAATGAAACTCAACATAAAAAAGCCTTTAAAAGCACTGTAGTTACCAAGAAAGTAGTCACAGACTAGAGTGAACTTCACTAAACTAAACTATTGTACAACTTCTAATCACATCCTTGAGGGGTGGATCCATAAATGGGTAAACCTTAACATATTGCAAGTAATGACGAAGAGATACGAGAACCAACAATCAAGGGAAAAGAAAAAATAGAGAAGAGCTTGAGAAAATCCAAGCGCCAACTCTAATAAGCAGTTGAATGCCGAGTGGAAGTAGAAGCAGAAGCAGAGCCATAATCATCACCATCATCCCAAAAGAGGCAGCACAAGGTCTAATGATACTCCCAGGAGAATGGCCAGGGCTAAGGGGGCTTGGCTGGATAATCTTGGGAGTGCATAAAGTCCAACCTCTGTAAACTCTCCTAGCATCCATGTCTGAGGAACTAGTAGAAGAGGGCAAGAATGCTATCTAAGGGACAAAACGTATTTTCTTGCTGTCATATACCATGCCATATGATGAACAATGAAATCAGATAACTGTTGAAACACCCATTATTATGCAAGGTCAAAGATACAATTAATAGGTCTACATATATCACATTAGTTCAGTTTCCTTGGTTTTCTCTCAACTTTTCAATATCATGTTTTTTTTTTTTTTTAATTTTGTACAAAAACATGTTTTTGTATGTTTACTTTTGGTCATGTATATTCTATATTAACATATGGATGTATCCATTTTGTATCATTAGCTTGGGTTTCTCTCCCTCCCATATATATATATATATAGATTAGCTATTAATAGGTCAGTTAATTGGCTTTATTTTGTAAATAGACCATAATTCCAAGTCCCCATCACACCGACTCACCAATAAACTGACTAAAACTGTTGTGGTGTTTGAATCTGACCTTGACTTTGACCTTTAAGCAGTGTTGAGTAATGATTGAATTTCAATGAATTTATCTCATTAATTCCTGCTATTGGCTGAGAGTCCTATCTTGGAGGAAAATTCTAGTGTTTAATCAGTTGAAAAAGAGTTTGAGCATAAGCAGCTTTAACCAGCATAGGCTTTTGCTATTACTGCTCTTTGACCGAGGTGTAGCACTTGATTGCCAAATTATACTGAATTATCACAATTTAATTCTCTTGTATTTCCAGGATTGATTTGACTAAAATATTTTTTTTGTAATTTCTTGAAGAGGAAGAATATTGAACCCCAACACCCTGAATACTTGTAATAATTAAGTGATTGAACAAAACCCTTGAATGGATAATTAGGTGATTGGGTGCAACCTATGATTTTATGAGATTATTGAGTGATTAGAAATCCTTGGAATTGTACGAGGCTGTGATAAGGTTGGCAATTGGGTAGCTAACGTGTAAGGGATGGTAGTCGAGTGAATGAAATATGACTGAATGAATTGACTGAACATAATATATACAATAAATTGTACTTTATGAAATTATTGCAAAAGTTTTACTTGTAAACCGAAAATCAGTTTTGTAATGGAGATATAGTTAGCTGAACTCCCTAAATCAGTGATGAATAATGACGAGGGATGTGGTTTGGTAATGGTCTCCTTTTATACAAGATTTAATGAGTTTTACTTAGTGAATTGTATTGTGTGCACATGCATGTGCTATAGGTGTTTGTCTTGGATCTTCTTGTTGGGCATATGTACAGGTCAGAGGATCTGTAACAGCACAATTTGAAACAAAACAATAAGGAAATATGATTGCCTTCAACAAGTAAAAATACTAAAATTTATCTCATTACCAAGTACAAAAAGTAACTAATTTTCTTATGTCCATCTTAAGCAAGGATTATCTCCTACTGTTTTAACCATTTGAATATGTCTATCGTAAGCTCAAAAATTCACAAAGGATCTACCATTCCACATAGTTGGGAATGGGCCTCTGAGTCTGTCTTTCATACCCCTAAACTTTTCAAGATCTGCTAAAATTTTCTACAAATTTTATTCATACAGCCAGGAACTGTGAGAAAATTCTTTTATATCAAGGTCATTGCCATGTTCCAATCTTATCATTCCAAGGAAGTGGTCCATTTCTGTGATCTGAGAAAGGATGCTAGCTTCCTTTTCTAATGACGGCAGTTTGTGCTGTTTTTCCTGTCATGCCTTTTCCCTCTAGATAGAGTCCCATTTAGGCATTTTCTTTAAAAGTTAAAGTTGACTTGCTCCAGTGCTATGGAAGTGTGGCTGCTTATCTCATGTAGTTTCCTTGTCAAAGTACCTCAAATTATGTTAGGAGGGGTCAGTGCTATTACACCACCTCGTCCTAGTCTGTTAGGTGATTTCCTGTTTTTGGTGCTGAAAATTCAAATCGTAAAGCCCAGTGAAGAATAGATTTTCACTGTCACTGAATTTCGCTGTATGAAATACCTTTTGTGAGGTTCTTGATGTGTAAGTCACACATTTGACATTCCCAGATGCTAAATTTACTGTTTATTGCAGTGGTCATAACTCTTTCTAGTTATCCAATACCCCAAGGACAAAAACTACAAGCGAGGCCTTCTCTGATTGAAGATTAACACCTGATAAAATCCTGCATGAAATGCCCATTAATTTGCTTCCAGAAACGTACATATATAACCAAAATAAAGGTTGTAATGAGACTAAAATAATATTGTTGCAGCTAATAGATCTGCTGCCGATGTCATGTCTTAAGCTATCAGATGTGGTCCATATGCAAGGCCTCAAAATAAGTTTGCACATGGTACGACTTAAAAGTGAAATTCACAGGCAGCACACATGATTTATGTAAGTAGGTGCTGCAGATTGGTGCTTGATAGTTGGGTCATATTGTAAAATCTCATAGGAGACATTCTTTTACCCAGTCTTTTCACCAAAGCTTTGAATCCATTCTTTCATGGATAACGTGTTAATATGCTACTCTAATATTTTTCAATAAATTATTTTTCCATTGCCATATTTTAAGGGTATTTATTTCCTTAGGTTCTCCTGGTGATATACCTTTGGCACAAGCTTTTGAGGCAAAGATGTTTTGTGGACTAGTTTTTCACATTGAGTTATGTTCACTGCAAAGTCAACAAGATATGTACTGGCTTTCCTATTTGGATACCATAATCTTCTATCCATGTGTATTTATTAATTTGAATCAAGACAACTAGTTGGAACCATAGAAACAAAGTTCACTTTGAAAATTTTCTTCTGTCAAGGAAAGAATACAAGGTTTGAATCAATTGCATAAGAAGAAAGGTGAAGGAATTGAAAAGATTAGATTAGTGGTTACAATTAGTACACTGTATTTCCACTATAAAATGTAGATTGTTTCCTTGTTATTAAGGCATTCATTTGGAGTACAGTTATGTAATGTTCATATGACATTATGTTTTGTAATCTTTTCTATGCTAGATAGTCTGGTTAGAGATGTTGGCATGAATGATAGCTTACAGAGAAGGTGGTTTTGGATGTTAGGAACCTTGCAGTGAATTAAAAGCAAATCCATACAATATTGCAATAATAATTGGAAATTAATCTACGTGAGTGTGGTCTACTGGCAAGGACACCACTTGTATTATCGGTGATGTGACCCGGATTCAATCCCCATGGCGGATGTGTATAAGAAGTATTAATAAAAAATAAAAATAAAAAAATAATATGAAATTAATGCAATTGATTAACAATATTGCAACATGAAATAGAAATGCAGAGATTATATTATAGAAACAAAAGCACATTATAAAATCGCAAGCCACTTTGAGACGGTGACCTCCTTGGAAGCAAAGTTCCATTACAATATGAAAATATGAGATGATCCATCCTCTTGCCCCTTTGGTTCTCTAAAGATTCTAGCTAACCCTAACCCTAACGCTCAAGGGTTCCCATCCATGAGCAAGTGGGATCAATAAAGTTGTGTACTACCAGAATCAATAAGGATTATGATTCTTTGCCCCTTGAAATATCCTACTACCTTCATAGTCTGAGGGGTCAAGATTATGGCTAGTGCATGAACTAAAATTTTTGGCTGAGGTTCTTGTGCTTCACCCTCATCATGGTGCTTTTCTTATTGTTGTTTCGCTTCTTCTTCGAGGACTTCATTTGTTGTAGAATCATCCATATCCATAAAATACAATTTCTATTGTACACATTTATGCCTCGGAGAATATTTCTCATCACAATTATAGCATAACCCTTGTGCTCTACGGGCATCCTTTTCCTTCCTAGTCAATCGCTTAATTGTTGGAGATTTATTCACTGGATTAGATGTGGCCTTGAATGGAATTGGGGGTTTGGCCTTTGGAAATTTAGACAAATGCCTTTGAGTAGTAAATTTTTCCTCTGCTAACCTAGCCAACCCTATTGCTTGCATCATGGATTGCGGTTTAAACATTTTTACCTCAGCCTTGATATCATCCTTCAACCCACTAATAAAATGACTCTGAAAGAATCCTTCACCCAAACCCCTTGTTCGGCTAGCCAACTTCTCAAACCGAGTCTAATATTCACAAACAATGGAGGTTTGCTTCAATTTTGATAGAGCTCCTATAAAGTCGTCATACTCACTAGGGCCAAAATGAGTGAGTAGTTCAAATTCTTCCCAAGAAAGGTCGAGTCATATGTTGCACCCATTGATACCATTGAAGGGCTTTAGACTCAAAGTTTAAGGTTGCCATGGTGATCCATAAATATGGGGACGTTGTTGGAGCTTGAAATACTGATCCGCTTGACACAACCAACCATCAAGGTCCTTGCCATTAAACTTGGGAAAATCGAGCTTGGGCATTTTATATTGGGCATTTTTATTGAAAAGAGCATTGTGTGTCTCCTCTCTATATGTCTAGAACTACCAACCTTTCCCTCAATTTCACCACTATGAATTTGATGGTGTGCATGAGTGGCTCCTTTTAAGTGTCCTTCAACCTCATGGAATTTTTCCTCAATTCCCGTTTTTACTTTGATCTGCTCACTATTTAAAAGATGCAGTCTTTCAAGTGTTTAATTTCGTGTCTAAATTGGTTTTGCATTTGAGTAAGTTGACTCAATAGCCCTATTTGTTTAGACAATTGGTTTTGCTCCATTTCCCTCATTGCTCCTCTAGTTCCTCTAGCCATGGGTTTGTGATTTGGACCTTTTGAAAATACTTTACTAAAAATAGAATTCCTATTTTAGCAGTTACTATTTTTAGTAAGGGTCTTGAAAAAGTGTTTGGGTGCTATATACCAAAACGATTAGCTCGAAAAGACAATCAAAATGGACTATAGCCCCAAATGACAATTTTTGGAATCCGAAAAAACCTTAGGTGCTATATACCAAAATGATTAGTGCGACAAGACGATCATAATGGACTAGTTCTCAAAATAACAACTTTTTCTAGACTGTTTTTTTAATATACCGACTGTTACACCAGGTTCCTTCTGTACTGATGGATTGCTTAGCCTGACTACCCTGTTTGATACTGGTTATGACTATTACTGACAACTGCCCTATCAGATACTGTTCCCTATTGTTACTAACAACTGCTTTGTCTGATATTATTCCCAACTGTTTTTGACAATTGCTCTGTTTGACATTGTTCTTGACTGTTATTGACAACCACCTGTTCTGAGTCCTGACAACTCTTCCCAATAGCTATTTTTCCCAACAATTATTTTTGTTTGTCCAAAATTTTTATAGTATTGTCAATTCCATGATAGGTGTAGTCTACTCAGTATGCTCAAATCTGTAATTAGGGTTTTTAGGTTTGATGGTCTGTGTTTAAGGTTTGTCATATGACTGAAATAGGGTAACTCTAAGCCAAGGTGTGTGTATTGCCCGTAGGCCTTTGTTATACCACAACAATGATCGATAATGCTTGAACCAATATTTTAGGCCGCTACTCAAGGAGGATTCCATGCATACCCTTTAGCGCACTACTTGCCTCTCTAATAGTATGGGAAGGTAATCTTCCCGAGTGCTATGCTCAGTGCAGTTGAAATCTTCTTAGGTCTAAAGGTTTCTCCTAAACCTAAGGGGATCTCCTTATATACCCTATGGGAGTTGTAGTCCATACACGGGTGTTGTATGAGGCCTGGGTATTGGAGTATGATCACCCTTCACTTCACTAGATGCTTTACCGACAATCTAGCTTAGCCAATAATGACAATGCCTCCGTGATATTTTAAAACCTCTGGCACAGGGTTTCTAACCTATTAAACTAAAACAAAAAAAATTATTTGACTTGGGATTTTGTAGGATAAATCGTAGAAAGCACAAAAGAAAGGAAAATTATACCTAACATGCACGAAAGGGCAGGACAAGAACTATTGCAGCTGTGGCAAGACATGATCCTAGAAAGCGCTTTGATACCACTTGTTAGGAACCTTTAGTAAATTAAAAGCAAATCTACACAATATTGCAATACTAAATGAAAATTAATGCAATTGATTATCAGTATTGCAACATGAAATAAAAATGCAGTAGATTATATTGCAGGAACAAAAGCACATTACAAAATCGCAAGCCACTTCGAGGGGGCAACCTCCTTGGAAGCAAAGCTTTGTTACAATATAAAAATATGAGATGATCCATCCTCTTGCCCCTTGGTTCTTTTAAAGACTCTAGCTAACCCTAACACTAACCCTAACGCTCAAGGGTTCCCATCCATGTGCAAGTGGAGGTCCAAGCTATTAACTCCTAAATAACAACCGTTACATCTTTATATAACATCTCTTTATAATAAGTAACGGTTACATCATATGGGCTCGTAAGCCTAGCCACCCAATGTACCACATGACTATGCAATTATTAATGATGTTAGGATAGGGTCCTAACATTGGATTAGCTCTTTTTGTACATTATTCTCCATGTCAGTTGCATGAATAATGTAATTGTTGAAGCTTTAAAAGTGCTCTTTTCTACTTTCCAGTGACAATAAGTGGATTTTGGTAATTTATACTAAAATTGCTTTGGGATGACTAACAACCCTTGGCTCTTTTTTGTGCTTAAGAATTTTATTTAGTGGTTTTCAATGCTTTCTTTTAACTATCCTTCAGGATCCTAACTATTTGTTAATTCTTACAATGCTTGTGTTTTTGCAGATTTTACTGAAAGGTGCCAGTGGAAATGAGTTGAAAAGAGTTAAACGTGTTGTTCAATATGCTGTTTTTGCTGCGTATCATTTAGCTCTTGAGACATCCTTCCTAGCAGATGAAAGGGCTAGCATCCTTGAAACATGTGTTGGAATGCCAAACAAACAAGAAAGTTCAGAGCCTTCCTATTATACAGGACATGGTTTTGGAGTTCCTCTATACAAAGTGCCTGCAGTAGAACTGAAAAAACAGAATAAAGATGACAAAGACACGACCATTTCTCCTATCCTGTCAAGTAATTCTTTGAACCATCTTGAGGGAGAATCTAAACCTAAAAATCCTACTGGTCCTTCGACAACAAAATGTGTTGGCATGCCTGTTTCAATGGATGTCTGTCCTGCAAGTGAAGTGATGCATCAAAAGGGTAATGTAGCTTATGACGGATTTATAACATCATCTATTTCTGGGTTATCAGCTTCTTTAAAAAGGGCCTTGGAGGAAGCTTTTCCAATCATAGGTGCAAGCCCTTATGCAAGAATTGCTTATTTTTTGGGTGTCAAGGACATGGAGCTGCTACTTTAGGAGCTGACCATTGTGGGAAAAACTCAGAGGAATCCCTTGGTACAGTGCAGTTAAAGAGTGAAGGAATAACTGATGGTCAGGATGATTGTCGCTTGCTGGATTCTCAGCCCATGATTGAACACAAGAACCAAGACAGTACTCATTACGAGGAACATGGATTCTCTAAAGGAGGCTTAACACCACCTCTTTCTGATCAGCAAAGTATTTTGGTTTCATTTTCCAGCCACTGTATTTTGAAAGGGCTTTTGTGTGAACATAGTCAACTCTCCCGGATCATATATTATGGAAATTGTGATAAATCTCTTAGGAGGTTCTTGTGTGACAGATTGTTTGTTCAGGTATCCTTTCATGGCATGATTTTTTCTTACTAACTTCCGGATTCTTTCACTAACAGACTACATGCATGTGATTGGGTCTAACCTTGGGGAGGTTGAAGATTAAGAAAGTGTATGATATCTCTATGTTTGATACATGATGCATGATTGGAAGAAACATGGCATGCATTTAATGCATGTGGAAGTGCCAAAGAACACACCCTTGAAACACATTTTAGCCTGACCCTAATCTTGGTGATTCTTAACTTTCGAAAGTGACTAACTAGGTCATGCAAATAAAAGTTGCAGATAGAAGAAGATTTCAAATCATCAAGGACACTTTAAATGCTGAGCAAAACGAAGAAGAAAACAAAAATCCAGATATTTGAGTCCTTTTTAAAATATTTTTGTTGATATAGTGTCAATGGAAAACTAATATTGTATTTAATCATTTTACATGGGTTTGGCCATACATGCATACTTTAACATCTTTTTGTGCATCTTGCATCTAATATTCTGACCAAACAAGGATTCCAAATGCCAGGCCCATACTTTAATTGATAATCTTGTAATTAGATCATGAAACTTTGCTTATATGGATGTAAGAACTGGAACTCACAATATTCCTTGGATATTGCAGAATTCTCGTTGCCATTTTTATGATCAACCTCCAACGGTCCATGCTTATTGTTATACTCATCAGCAAGGAAAGCTTGCAACATCTGTTCAACAGCTTCCTCGTGCTCTTGTTTTGCCTGGTGAACAGGAAGGGAAAATTTGGATGTAGTATCGTTGTTTGAGATGTCCACGAAAAGATGGAATTCCACAAGGAAACAAGAGAGTGGTTATGTCTGATGCAGCATCAGGTCGCTTCTTTGGAAAATTTTTAGAGCTTAGTTTCTCAAATCATGCTGCAACAAGTAGGGTGGCAAGCTGTGGCCATTCCTTACGTAGAGACTGCCTTCGATTTTATGGGTATAGTTCTGCCATTTCTTTTGGTCTTTGGCATTGACTCTAATTATTTTGTGGTTCTTATATCTAGAGTCTTTCATCTGAGAAAGTTGGAATGACTTATTAGTGGGCTTTTTCCAACAATGGACTTCGCAGGTTGGGCACTATGGTTGCATGCTTCCACTATTCTGCCATCAATGTTTTTGGGGTTCGTTTGCCACAACCTAAAATTGACTTCAATGACCCAAAACAACAAGAGTGGCTTAAAAAAGAAACAGCAGAGGGACCTTTTGATGAACAACATGGTTTTTCATTTATGTGTTTTTATAATAGGTCTGAAGCCTTGCTTGCCACTTGGTTTAGGAATTCACTTATGATGTTCCTGACTAATTATGCAAGTAAACAGGTTGCAGAAAAGGGGAAGGAATTATTTTCAGAGATTTTCACTACGATGCATAGGGCTACCAGTCAGTCTAATCTTGGTGTTGTTGAGTTGAAAAATTTGTCTAAAATGGAAGTGATGCTGCAGAAAAAGAGAGAGGAATTTGAGGTGATAACCGTGAGGTTTAATAATCTAATTGTCTTCTCATATTTTTCTTATTGTGAAATTTTTAAAATCTTGTTCAAGCTACCTAATATTTTAATGTATTCTTTTTCATTTGAAAAAAATATATACTTTTAAAGGCTATAACTGGTAACTGGCAACCTGGTCAACCATTTGCTGATATTTTAGAGCTGAATCGCCTAAGGTGGCAACTTATTTTTGAATCTTATGTATGGGAGTATCGTTTTCAGTACAGCCGTTCATCGGTTGATGATGAATATTTGAAAGTGAGAGTAGAATTTTTACGATCCCTTAGCATTCCTGGTAGTCTACAAGATGCAAATTTGGTGGAGCAATTGGCAGGGGTGCATAGAATGCATAATAAACCTGTGGACTCAATGGTGAACATGGATTCCATGCAAACGGATGAGAAACAGATGAATGAACACGAACATGCCAGAGGCTTTAGTATACTTGGGCAAGATATGACATGTAAATCTGCTGGCAGCAGATGTTCTAATAATAACAAGATTTCAAGCAATCAGTTGGCTGGTTTAGTTGGTAGCAGGGATAATTTGGATCCTTTGAAAGAGGATCTGGAAGTTCAAAGACTGCAATCAGAGAGGCATTCTGCCTCTGATCTTTCTGAGACATTTGATGTGGCATGGACTGGTGATCATCTATTGGCAGACCAGGATGCCAATGTGACATTGCAGGTGCAAGGAGTTGCTAATGGGTTCTCAGCTATTGAGAATGCTGGGGGAAACGATGAACTGCCTGTTGAGACAGATTCTATTTCAGTGCAACATAGCACAGATGAATCCATTGTCAAGCATGAATCTGGTGACTCTGGTTTCAACATGCAAGATCAAGATGGGTCGGGGTTACCCCCAACAAGCGGGCTTTTTTTTCCTTTTTAATTTTTTTTTTTTTTTAAAGACTTTGGCCGGTTTTTTTTGCTTCCCTTTTCCGTCTTTTTTTTGGCGTGTAGCAAAAATTTTCAAATTCTTTTATTTTTTTTTTTTTTTTTTTTTGTCCCCCCCCCCCCCCCCCCCCCTCCCCCTCTCCTCCTCTCTCTGGGGGGGGCGCCCCCCCTCCCCCCCCCCCCGTTTTTTTTTTTTTTTTTTTTTTTTTTTTGGGGGGGGGGCGCCCGGGCCGCCTTCTCTCTTTTCTCTTTCTCTCTTTTTTTTGCGCCTTTTTTTTTTTTTTTTCGAGGGAAGGAGAAAAAAAAAAAAAAAAGGGGGGGGGGGGGGGGGGGGGGTTGTGTTTGTGGTCTGTTTGTGTGGTGTCCGCGGCGGCCGCCGCTGGGGGGGGGGGGGTGTGGGGGTGGGGGGGCGGCTTCCTCCTCCTGGTCTCCCTCCTGTTGGTGGTCTCGGGCCCGGGCGGCCCCTGCCCTTTTCCCTCGGTGTTGGTGTGTGTTGTTTTTGTTTTTTTTTTTTGTGGTGTGTTGTTTTTTTTTTTATTTTTTTTTTTTTTTTTTTTTTTTTTTTTTTTTTTTATTTTTTTTGTGTTTTTTTCTGTGTGGGTGTGGGGGGGGGGGGGGGGGGGGGGGGGGGGGGGGGGGGGGGGGGGGGGGGGGGGGGGGGGGAGGTTTTTTTTTTTTTTTTTTTTTTTTTTTATTTGATTTCTTTTATCCCTTCTCCCCCTTTCCTCCCCTCCCCCCCTCTCTCTCTCTCCTCCTCTTCCCCTTTTTTCTTTTCCCTCTCCTCTTCTTCTCCTCTCTTTTTTTTTTTTTTTTTTTTTTTTTTTTTTTTTTTTTTTTTTTTTTTTTTTTTTTTTTTTTTTTTTTTTTTTTTTTTTTTTTTTTTTTTTTTTTTTTTTTTTTTTTCTTTTTTTTTTTTTTTTTTTTTTTTTTTTTTTTTGTGTGTTGGTTTGTGTTGTGTGGTTGTGTTGCGGGGGGGGGGGGGGGGGGGTGGGGGGGGGGGGGGGGGGGGGTGGGGGTTGGGGGGGGGGGTGGTGTTTGTTTTTTTGTGTTTCTGTGTTTTTTGGGGTGTTGTGGTTCTTGGGTGCTTTTTTTTTTTTTGTTTTGTTTTGTTGTTTGTTGGTTTTTTTTTTTTTGTTTGTTTTTTTTTGTTTGTTTTTTTTTTTGGGTGTGGGGTGGGGGGGGGGGGGGCGGGGGGGGGGGGGGGGGGGGGGCGCGGCGGGCCCCCCCTCTAAGTGTAAGTATTCTTCCACTTTTCCTTACCATTTGGATGCTTGAAAGACTAGTCTGGGTTTGTTCAAGATGTTTATGATGGTTGGATATATTGTTCTGGTGTTTACAGTCAATCAATGTGATCTAATATTCATTACTTGTTTGAGTTGATGAAGACCAACAAGAACTGGTTATGGGCATTATTGATTTTATGAGGCAGTATATATGGTACAAGCACCTTGAAACTTGGGTGAAGGCCTCTGGAATTCTTGGAGGTCCAAAGAATGAATTACCCACTGTTATTTCCCCACAACAATACAAAATGCGGTTCAGAAAAGCAATTTCCACCCACTTTAAGACAGTTCCAGATCCATGGCCTCCTCATCTTATTCTTTCACAGATAGAATCAAGTGAAGATAACATGAAACAAGGCAGTGGAGACCAAGTTCATTGAAGTTACTTGAGTGATTAAAAGCATCATTGCCCCTTTCCTGTCCTTTCTAGTAGCAGATTCATTCCCTTAATAGTGAATTTATTTGTAAAATTATTTCTCCTAATGAGAAAATGTTAGAATTGTGAAAGCAGTAATTCCTGTAAACTCTGTAGATAATTATTACTCATTGGAAGTTGATGCATTGGTTCTGTAAATGGGTGTACCACTAGCTATTTGAATAATAATGGAGTTGCATATTTCAGGTATGGTGATCATAATTCAAGTTTGTTCAGTTAGAAATTTTCTAGTTTCCATTTCAAGCAGACGATCACTTCAGCAATAAGCTGCAGAAATTGTTGTATCCTCTCAATGATATACTGTCTAACATTACTCTAAATGAATGCTTTAAGGTTTTATGATCCACAGGTTCCATAAACTGAATCAAAGAGCTGCACATTTGGGATTCTGGTCTCAAGATTTTTTTCCCTTTTTTATTGCCTATATTTTCTGAATTTGAATTTTATATTTAACCTAACTTTAATATCATGTGTAAGTTGTGTTTATTAAAAATTTCTGGAGAGTTTTGATATCCAAATTATACAATTCTGGTTGTTGCTGTTGCATGTTATGATCACATCTAAGTACACAGCACATAGAAGCTACACAACACATGTAGTGCACGCAGGTATTTACAGAAGGCAAAACAACAACCCATATCAGGAAGGCCAAAAGAAAGATCAAGTTATATTTTGAAACCTCATTATATTGAAGCTTTGTATTAGGTAGATAACAAGATAGAAAAAAACAATATATTATTTAAACCTAAAGGACATCAAAGTGCACCGTTCAAACTCCTAATATGAAAAACCCCCAACATCAGTAGATCCCTTGCAACATACCAAAAAACGAACTCAACAACATGAATCTTGGATGAGGCAGGAAGAAGAAACAAACAAGTTTGTTTCCTTGAAGGTAAAATCATATGTAATGGGAGCATATGGTTCTTTATTAAAGAAGCCAAGGTAATGTTTATCTTCAAAGATAAGGCAAGTGCTGAGGGTAATAAAGTACTCAACACAAAGTATATGATAAAAGTATCAGCATATTATGGAATCAACGAAAACTTAATTTGATCCTAATATTAGGGTATGCAAGCACAATTCTTCTTATATGAAGTATGTGTACATATTATAGTGTTCTCTGTTTATGCTACACCATGTGGTACACTAAAATTAAAAGCCTTTAAAGAAGTAACTTACTAGTTAAACTAATGCAAACACAAGCTTTCTATAATTTAAGGAGATTGATCTGATCAAATAAACAAGGGATAACCGATTTTACTCTCTTAACTAAGACAAGATTGTGGGTTTTACGTTCACTCTAAGGACTTGGCACAATTGACTAAAATGTAACGGATACATCACCAGTTCACTCTAAGTACTCGACACAATTTAATAAATGTAACGAATACATCATCAAAATATTTGGATATTTCCACAATTCAAAAGAATGGATCAATCATTAATGATAGGTAGCAGTCCATTTGCAACATCAAATGTTTTTTAAAATTGTGTCCATACAAAAAAAAGTCTAGCTAATTACACCACCCTAAAATTTCTTAAGTTAAAAGAATACATGACACAAACATCCCAAAATATATCTAATGGTGGATGTTTTTTAGATGAAGGGGATATCATCATCAAGGATATTTTTTTGTTATTAAAATATTTTAGGCATTCCCATTGTAACTAACCCTTGAATTTCCTTATCCATTTTTAGAACTTAGGTTTTCAACAATGCCAAATTGTCTCTACAAGTTTGGAGGTTCCTCTAGACATTTGAGATTCTTCTTAATTTGCTGACTAGGTTCTTGTGATCTATCTTGTGTTGCTATGCCTATGATGTTGTCATTGAGTCAAGGAGTTTAAGGACCTCCTTACATCCACTCCTTGTAGATAGTTGCCCATTCATATGCTTGCTTTTTTATCTATTTGTTATAGGCTTTCTTCTATGAAGGAGGTCAACCAAAAGTACTTAAGCATTTTTCTACTCTTTCTTGATCTTGTCCCAAAGGAACTTAACCTTTTGGATGTCCTGAGCCACCTTAGGGTCTACATATACTTCTATTGGATTTGAGGCTATCAACTCTACAATCTATTGGAATTTTACCTTCAAGTCCTCTTGGTGTTGACTCTGCTCTTGGGTTAGCTATGATATGAGGTCTTCAAGCCCTTGTTGGTTTTTCTTAGCTTTAACAAGTTGGGATTTAAGGTCCTTAAGCTGCTTCTTTAGTTGATCCTTTTTTAAAACTTCTTTCTTAAGAACCTCATTCTCATATTGGAGATGATCTCTTTGTGCCTTTAGTTGAGCTAGTTCTGCCTCAAGCTCTCTATTCCTAATCTATGTTGCTTCATCCTCAATTTCAAGGCAACCAAATTTCATGGCTATGCTAAGAGTGAGCTGGTTTGCTAGTTGGACCATTTGGTATGGGTCCATTCTATTTATGTCTAGCTCGAACCCTTTCATAGTCAAGTTAGTAGGAGTTATTGCTACTTTGGAAGGGTCCATTTTGGTAGCCTTTGAAGATCCTCTCACTGAGTCTTTTGTATTCTTTCTTCCACTTCTCTTCAATGACAAGGACATCAAATGCCTTGGTGATATCTATCTCTAAAACTTTCCATGCAAAGGCCAAGTTTGGCCTAACAATCATGTTGGTTTGTGGGAGCACTCCTATAGACTTAGCTCCTTGAGATGGGAAATAGGCATCGTTGCCTATAGAATAAGTCACCTTGATGGTTGGCATGTTGGGCATGTGAAAGTGGACAACGAAGTGAATTGTGTGGTGATGGTAGGGAATGTAGTGAAAGTAGTGGAAGTAGGTTGTGATGCCAACTATACTAGAGTGTTGGCAAGAGATGACATGGCTAATGGAGCTGATTTGGTGTACAAGATCCATGGTTGCATGGTAATGACTTCAATGGTAGTATATGGAAAGGATGTGATGGGTATTGGTGCCAATCATAATAGATACTATTGGGGTGGTTAGCCTCTTGGAGAACTATGGGATAAACTAGTGGATGTTGAGAGAAGTGCAATAGAAGAATGGAAAGGAAGAGGGGTAGGAATAGAAGAAAGGATAGAGGAAGAAGGGGGGTCCATGGATGATGTAGAAGTGGTTGTAGTGGTGGTAGTAGGACTTGCAATTTGCAACTCAGGGGAGCCTCCTTAAGGGATTTCTCTTACTGAAGTTGAGTTGTCTACTACTACTGTTATTGCTCCTTCACTACAATGATTTCCCCAAACATGGATCCATATCTAACCCTCCTTTCCCCTTGATGACTATTTGCCTCACTACTGAGCTGACTATCACCAAAGTCCTTGGTGTGATGAGAATGGTGATTTTGGGTGTTATCATCTTGTTGGGTTTTGGGAGGGTTGAGATACTTGCTATCACTTCATTGATTTTTTTGTTGCTCTTTACACTATTTGGATGCCTTTTGTCCCAGGTGGTAGAGAACTTGATATAAGTGGGTTGTCTCTGGTAGACTTGGTGATAATACCCATTTTGTACCTCATCCTCTACCACACTAAGATTTTTTGGTCTATGTATCCCAATTTTTTGAGCGGCCCTAACTTTTGACAATTCATTTTGATGTTTGGATAAAATAGTCTTTCATGTTTATTTAGAAGGCATGACACTAGTGGGTTGGTGTACCAAATCAAGATATTATCTTTGTATCTATGTTTGCTTGTTAGAGTGGTAAGGGTTGTTTCTTTCCTTGGGTTGGTTTCCTACTATACATTATACTTCTTCTCATGATCAAAGATAGTATTTAACATTTTGTCCCTTAAAGTCTTCTTGAAGACTCCTTGTGGATCATAGAACCAACAAAATTTCAATAGCTCTAAGCCCATCTCTCTCAATTATGTCTCTACCACTTGGTGGAGCTCATATAGCTTTGGGGTAATGCTTTTGATTGGCTGCTTGAGTGGGTAGAAAGTGTTATTATTTTACCCTTTAAAGTACTTCATGTCCACATAATTGAGTTGCTATACATATTCTAGGTTGAATATGTGATTGTATACACAAGTAGATAACTCGAAGTGCATGGCTGAAAAGCCATAGAGGTAGATAAATGATTGGGTACTCTCCAAATAGGAGTCTTCTCTCAACCATTTCCCATCACACAGAAGCTATTATGCCTCATCTCACAATCTTAGTATCTTCCCTATGAACCTATCCATGATGAACTCATACACCTCATTTTAGAATTGGTAGAAAGTCTTTCTTACTCCTCTATAGAGTTTGTTTATACACTCCATAGTTGAGAGGGGTTTCCCATTAGCACCTATTTGGTCTAATGGTAGGGTGGAAAACCAATCTTTCTTTTAATGCAAGATCAACCAAACCAAGTAGGAGGTGTAATTAAGTTCTCTCCTTAAACCCTCAACTGACTATCCATTTGCTTTGCATTGTGATTGGTATAGTCAATCATCTTGAATATCTTGGGTAGGTTTGGATGATGTGAAGGAGGGCTATGTGCTCCTCATAGACATTTAGGCTATTGCTCTTCCCTAGAACCATGGATATACCTAACAACACCATCTAAACATCTTCCTTGAATAAGTTTAACTCTAATGAGATATTGAAGTTTGATTGGTAAGTTCAGTTTCTTTAGGTGTGGGATTAAGAAATCTTTCTAGTAGGTACTAGTGCATCTATAGTAAAAATCCTTTTAAATATTTGGGTTACAAGAAACCCACATAGTTAGGACATTAGTTGCCTTCAACATTCTCCTTATGCCTTCTACCCTCACATAGAATGCATCCTTGACACACTAAGGGAGTCTAAAGCATCAAATTAAAGGGTCATATCACTCTACCATAATTTCCACCAGCTTCAAACAACTCCAAACTTGAGATACTAATTTTATTGACAACCCCAATGTCTAGATCTGATTGATGCTCTATGATTTGATCTATGGGCCCATGTTGAACCTTTTAAAGGTTTCTCTTCTCACTTGTTTGATGGAGTGTGTGTAATTCCTTTATTCTATCTTTTGATATGGATCATCGTAGTATTCCTTAGGTCAATTTGGAGGAGAGAAGCCTTTCCTTTTTCTTTTTTGTGACTCTCCTTCTAATGGTTTGGTCTCGCCAGATACCATAGGAATGGGTGAAGGTGGAGTGGAAGTGGGCAAAGTAGTGGTACTAGAAGGTGTTTAAATGGGATGTGCTTCAAGTAATGAGGGACTAATAGATGCAAAATTGGTGTCCATGGTGATTTAGAATGAAAAATAGGAAAAATAGGGTTGACAGTAATTATTCAGAGAAAGGACAATTTTTTTGCTAAGTCCTAAAAAATAGAGTTATTTGCTCATAATTTTGGAGAGTTTCGTTTGCTTTGGACCCTTTAAACTTTTTTACAAGGATTGATTTTTCTTGGGAAAAACAAGTGATTAACTTGTGAAAATTAAGTTATTCACTCACTGCAGGGGCCTTGGTGAGTCACAAAGGTAGTTCAAGTGATACACTTATTGAACTTGAACAATTCGCTCATCCCAAGGGAATGAAAAATGTTTTGCTTTTGGGGTGACCTGAGTGGTTTACTTGCACTCATCTTTGGGGAAATTTGTTTAGATATGAGAAAATCATCACGTGTTTTAGACAAGTCCAAAATTTAGCAAAGTGTGTCACTTTATAGCCAATGGATAGGGAGCTTCTATGAAGCTGCTACCTAACTAGCTTTGTTTTAGGTGGTTTTCTTAGAATGGAATAGACATGGCATGTGTGGAGGGAGTAGCTTAGTTTCTTTGTCATGATGTGCATTAGAAGTGAGGTCCCTTTAGGCCCCCCAAGGGTTATATGCCCCATGTGCAGTGCACACATGCCCATTCCTTGGCATGTGCTAGTCAGGTAGGGTGGTTGACCCGTTAAGGTCCTATTAGTCCTTGTGGCCAATTGGCGTATGATGGGTCTAAGGGAGATAATTTTGATCATTATTGTGAATAATCCACTTGAAATGGAGAATGGTTCATTTGCTAATAGAAAGCAATTCACTTTTTTTTAACAGTGACATTGACATGATATGGCAATGTTAAGGAGAAAAGGAGAAGAGAACAATAGAATTTTTTTAGACAAAAGGGATTTGTAGAAGAAATGTAGTAGAAAGAGTGGAAATAATTTTTATAATAGTAGCCATAATGAATATATACATATTTACATATGCTTTTGGTTGGGATTCTTATTGCTAAATCAGATGGAGATATTGCTTGTTTGTCCAAATAGGCAACATACCTCTATCTGTGGTAGCAAGTTTGTAGTCATTCGGGCCTATGATCCTCATGATTTGGTAGGAACCTCTCAAGAAGGAATCAAAATTTTGATGCTCCTCATGTTTTGCCTGATCCTCATACCACTTAAATATGAGGTCTCCTTTGTACTCCACCTCCATGGCTCTTTTGTTAAACCACCTTTTAACGACTTCTTGATGTTGCATTGTTCTTTCAAAAGCCTTTTCTCTTTCCTATTTTAGGGACAACAATGCATTCAACCTTGTTTGCATGGCCTTGATGTTTGTGTCCTTCAATTTAAGCTTTTATGACATCTGAAGGGATGAGGATCTAAATTAATTGGTAGCACAACCTCCTTGTCGTAGACCAATTTTTAAGGGGACAATCTTCTGGGTACCTTTGGTGTCACTCCATCCTACCCATAGCACCTTATGCAACTTAGTATGCTAGTATTTTTGTGACTTGGAAATGGTTATTTTCAAGATCCTTGTGATATTCTTGTTAGTTGATTTGGCCAAGTTTTTTCCCAAGGGATAGTAATTGGATGATGTCTTGAGTAAGAATTTGTATTCTAGGGAAAAATTCATCATTTTATCCCCTTGAAATAGGTGATATTATCTATGAATATGGCAACTGGTACTTCAAATATAGTGATGATATCTTCTAATAATTGAACCATTATCTCCTAATTAGCTACTTTCACTAGGATGACTTCAACCCATTTGGTGAAATAATTTGTAGCAATAAGGATCCATCCATATCTTGTACTTGACAATGAATTGAATTTACCTATAAAGTATAGGATCCATTGTTGATATGATTTAGTCATAATGATAGGTTTTAGGGGTATTGGAGCTCTTCTTTTTCTTTCCCTAAATATGTAGCATAATTTACAGTCTGACCCATTGGTAGTAATAAAAATGATGGTAGGCCAATAGTATGTAGCTCTCAGGATCTTGTGAGTGATTGTGGATGCATAGAAATGCCCTCCCTCACCATGGTATTGCTTGATTAGGATCCTCATATTTTCTTCTATTATGTGATGCAATAAGACATCATCATATCCTTTTCTAAACAAGAATCCATCTAGCCAATGATAATACATTACCTTATGCTTGAGTTTTTCTCTTTGGCTATCAACCCTTTTGACACCCATCCTATAGCCATATATTGGCACATATCACCCATCCAACTAGTCTTATTATCTACATCTATCTTTTCTACTAGAGCAATCTGATTTTTAGGGATCACCATTTCTAATATCTCATGTAAGGCTCTTCCCTTGATATATTTGGTGGATTTAATTTCAATGTCAAATTATTAAATTTCATTGATCCATCCAGTCCTCTTTTCTCCTAATTTGCCATGTAATACAATAAATCAGATGTTAGGATTTTCTACAAAGATAGTAGTCTTACTCTATGACGGGTAGTACTTAAAATTCTTGAGAGACTTTGTGATGGTGAATATATATTTTCAATAAGGGTGTATCTTTCCTCGTAGTTATGGAGGGTTGGCTTATGAAGGAGTGGGGTGTTCTTCATTTTCATCATTCTTTTGAGTTAGGACAACTATGATTCTTTCATCTGTACCAAAGACATATAACCTAAAATCTTTGGATAATTTTAGGTTGATCAAAACTAGAGCTTTGGTGATGGTAACTTTAACATCTAGGAATGTTTTCTTTTCTTAATTGGTCCATTCTAGAGAGGCACCCTTTTTCAATAATTTAGTTATGTGCCTAACCATTTAGGAAACAAACTAGATTTATCATAGAAATGACCTGATTCCTTTAGTTGATGAGGGAAATGGAAGGCCTTGGATGAATTTTGTTTTATTAGGGTCTATGACTAAACCTTCTTTTGATACCACATGACCTAGCATTTTTTCTTCTTTGATCATAAAAGTAGACTTATTAGGGTTAAGAGAGACACCAAATTCCCAAAACCTTTGGAAAATTGACTTAATATGTTTGACATGTTTGCTCTTATATTTGGAAAATAAAATTAGATCATCAAGGTATATGAGAATGGTTTCACCTACAAGCCCAATAAAATCTATGTCTATAGCCCTTTGGAAGGTTGCACCTGCATTTGATAGACCAAAACTGTTAGGAACTATTATATCATAGTTAATGTGTATGTAAGTTTAGTAGATGATATGTGGGATCTACTAGAGAACAAGGGTATAACCATCCATCATATCCCATGTGCAATGGCATATGGTATAACCACCCATAACAAGGACTATGCATGCACTATAGGATAGAGGTAGCTACAAGATTGGTTAGAGGTTTGCTATGCCAAGAATAGGCATTATATGTATTTAAATATCTACCATTTCGTAATACAAAGCAATACAATATTGAGTTCTAACATGTGGTATTAGAGAAGGTAGAAGTAAGAACCATATCTCCTTTTGATCCTCCTCTCCCTTCTATCTAAAGAAGCTCAAGAAGCACTCTATTTTGAAAAGAAGTTTTTAAGGGTAACAAACACTATAAAAAGATTGACTAGATAAACCTTAAAAGAAAGGTTATAATATTCTATGTGAAGAAATAGTCTTTGGAAGATTCTTTTTGGAATCAAAGGTCTTAGGGTGAAAAATTCCTACCAAAGACCAAAGAGGCAAAAAACCTTCAAGTAGTAAAAAGGGTCTCATCCCTATAAAAATACTACTAAGGTCACAATATGCAAACAACAAGGTTAAGATCAACAAAAGGAAACATGGTCATAAATATCCCTTGAAATTTCAATTTAGTATTCAAAGGCACTAAGGAAGCCATATAATCTTCATAAAGAATTGCAAATGGCCAACAAATGTGGAAGGGATTGCCAATGGCTTTTGCTAACCTCTAGATTTAGGACAACTTCCCACTGTTCCTCACAAAATACCCCTACACTAACCTACTCTAACTTGCATTGAAAGTAACATACAAAAAGTAAAGTGTGAAAAAGTAAAGTACGAAAATAAAAATACATGAAAGTTTAAGGGTGCGAGTGATTTAAGCAAATACAAGTTTAACCAGTAGCGAGAAAAGTGTGTGATCAATTAGCACATGAGAAGTCAAATAACATCAATGTCCACCTATTTATTAGATTATGAAATTTACAAATGAATGATAAGATGGGCTAAAATGGCTATACCACAATTGCTATACACTTAGCAAACCATGAGGGTGGTGCCACCGATGGAATGCCTAAGGACTTGCTAATTTCTTACCATCTCATAAGGTCAAAGCACAATGTAAGTTTCATAAAGTGTAGCTTTGAATTCTCATGACCAAAAGATTATTGCAATAAGGACCCTAGGTTCCTATTTATAGTAAAAATTTACCCCTAAGTTACTTGGGATGAGAAACACGTACTCCTAGTAAAAGTGAAGATTTAAGGTATCTTTGGGTCCTTTCAAAACCCTTCTATCAATTAAAAAAATATTTACTAAAATATATAATTTAATATTTCTATTATTTTTTTTGGAGAAAAATTTATACTTTCTGTTTAAGCATACAATTTTTTAATTGGTATTTATTCCTTAATGAAATTAAGTATACTGCCTTTGCACAAAAAATTGGAAGGATTCAATTTAAAAGCCATTCACTCGGATGCTGTTCATCACTGAATTTAGCTTCAACTCTAGCACAAACAATTGGAAGGAGTCAATTTAAAAGCCATTCACTTGGATGTTGTTCATCACTGAATTTAGTAATCAAGATATGGAAAGGCACATGCCCCTAATCTTGTCCTCCTGTGCCTATTTATTCTCCTACCCCTGTTCAACTCAGCACACATCTGCAATGTTCTTTTCTATAATAATATCTTTAGTTGTAGCCAAGGTAACCAGTGTAAGGCACCAAGCACAATGCCTTTAGATGAGTGAAATTTCAGTGTGTGTGAGAATATATGCATTAGTGTTGCAAATGAATTAATGTTTGTATACAATAACCTTCAACTCTAGCACAAACAATTGGAAGGAGTCAATTTCAAAGCCATTCACTTGGATGTTGTTCATCACTGAATTTAGTAATCAAGATATGGAAAGGCACAAGCCCCTAATCTTGTCCTCCTGTGCCTATTTATTCTCCTACCCCTATTCAACTCAGCACACATCTGCAATGTTCTTTTCTATAATAATATCTCTAGTTGTAGGTAACCAGTGTAAGGCACCAAGCACAAATATAACATGCTGCAGAAATAGGAATATAAACTTTTTTCTAGCTCATTTATAAAACCAAATGATAAAAATAACTCACAATGCCTATTCCATATAAGCCTAACCATGTTAGGAATGATGCATATGTCTATATTTCCACACACACACTTGCATATGCATATGCATGATACATTCATCTATTTGCTCCCACACACGTCCATATGCATATGCATGCATTTGTGCATTCACGTGTTTCTAATTCATGTGCGTTCACGTGTTTTTAATACATGTGCGTGCATGTGTGTCCAATACATGTGCATGCACGTGTGTGCATACATGTGTGTAGTCCTATCCACTCCATTCTCTTATTTTATATAAGCTTCTAAAAAATGTCTTTGAGGATGGTAAGCTCTCACAATTCTATCCAATAGGAATTGCTTTTGTTTGTTCAATATGGTAAGGTTGCCTATTGGCCTCCTACAGCTACCTGATGCCTTATTGCATGACCTACAAGAGAATTTGTGCACAATCATACAAGCAGGCAATATATTACCATTGCCAACATTTTCCACAGCCACATCCCACTGCTTATGGCAGTCATGTAAGAATAAATATTAACAAGTTTTAAAATAAAGCTACAAGCCTGTGCAACATTGCATATAACATTGGTTCATCTTTGAAGGCTGATTGACGGTATCCCAAACATACAAACCTGTGATAGGAATCCACAGTAACATTTCTTATTTGTCAGTTTCCATCTTTTGAGATGAAATTTTATTCTTAGACATGAAAATATCAAATTCTTTGCAGCACAAAACAATGGAGACAGAAGGATGTAATGCCCTGCAGCAAAGCCATCGGCATTACTCTTGATAAATACATTTTAATGATTCATAACACAATAACTATATGCAGAAATAAGCTACTTTGGGTCCTTACTAAACCATCCTTTATTTTTTACATACCAAGAAACTTTTGGGTAGAGGTGTATCTTTAAAAACCAGTTTTATTTCCAAAAATTCTTGCATACCTATATTTATTTTTGTCTCCCATTTGAACATATAATATCTCAGTAAAACCAAAGTAATGTGAATTAATTATCTCAATTGACCATAGAAAGCATCCATACATAGTAATCTATCACAACTGATATAGAAGTTGTACAACATGATATGCAATACCAACATTAGGACAACATATTTTCCTGCAGAAATTTAATTTTTCATGTTATTATAGCAATGAACCAAACTGCAAGTCCATGGGTTTGGGATAAGCAGTTGGAAACAAGGATTTTTATATTGTATACCAAGGTTTCAATCTCATGGATGAACCTTAACATTTAATCAAATGGCTGGAGCTCAACTGGTTAAATACATCAACTTTCAAGGTGGAGACCAGGGTTTAAACCTTGTCAAACGATATATATGCATAACTAGCAAGATGTTATAATACTATGGTAAAACAATCAAGGTGTAATACGGTGGAACCCGTTCCAATATCATATGACCAATTAAATAATAATAATAATAATAATAATAATGAACCAAACTGCAAAAGGTTCTCTAACTTGATAACTTGCAAATCTCAGAACAATTTAGATAAAAATACCTTACAAGAATGTTTCTATGTTTTCTGTATGCCAAAGATATGCTGTGGCACAAAAATATCATGTTTAAAGAGCCACTGACAGATGCATCATCCACTTCAACATTGCAGGGATACAATCCAGCTATTCAGGAGAATGAAGAAATACATAACAATAAAACCTTTGTTTTTACTTTATACAAAATAACTGCATAATGAAAAACAAATCATATAATGAATATTAACAATGAAACCTTTGCTTTTAGTTCTTAGTGCATACAAAATATCACTCAATGCAACAAATGGTATCAGCAAAATTATTTGAAATAACTGCATGGAAAATAAATTTTGACTTAGTCAAATCATCTTTAAATGCTACTTGACTTATGATGCATTCTAGTGGAATATATAAATACTCAACTGCAACATGCTATCATTTTTTCTCTACTTGCTGATATTGCTGCTGCATGGAGAAGTTATGAATGGATCCTATTTAACCCAAAGCACTCCCCCTCACTTGGCTCTTGATTCTTATATAAGTGTGGAATATATAAATACTCTCCTGCAACATGCTAAGTTGCTAACATTTTTTCTCTAATCGTTGATATTGCTGCTCCATTCGTAACTCTAAGTCAACAATGGATCCTATTTTACCCAAAGCACTCCCCCTCACTTCGCTCTTGATTCTTATGTACTAAGATTTACCTTTTTGGGTAGGCCCTACTCTTTTTCCTTGCTTTCTCAGTTTCTTCTTTTAGTCTTGGTCATTTCATTTTTGTTTCTAGGTTTCTTCAACCCCTTTAGAAATATGCAATTCTGCTGAGAAACATTGACCTATCTAGGTCATCCTTGGACATTACTACAATTTCATTTCATTTCTCTACCAGCCCTACTTGCAAGTTGAAGGCAATAAAATTGATACTATAGATAATTTCACCTCAGACTAAGCAGATTTGAATGCACCTTTAACGAAAAGTTTTATCCACTTGAATACTGCAGAAATGTAATTCCACTGTCCAGAGTAGAAAAGACAAATTGTAGCACATCATGACCTCATATAATAAATGTTAACACTTTCAGTAAGTCCATCATTTGAGTTTTTAACAGACAGTATGCATCAACCAAAGCAAAACATATGACCAGAAAATTCAATTGAAAATACATATCAGTATATTCACCTGAAAACTAAATTTGGGCTTCTACCTATGCATTCTCCATAACCATGATCTCCACCAAGCCAAACTATACGCTGAAAACAAGAATACTGATACTATACAGGTTTTCACATCACACTGAGTAGACTTGAACTATTGTAACATACATTTGATCAAGTTTATCTGTAAGAGAGCTGGTTGTTTTTCCAAAATCTCAAGAGAAACCAAATCCACATTAAGAAATACATATTTGTATTGAAGATTGTATTAACAACAGAGTACAAGAAATAATTAACTGCATGTGATAAAGATGACCGTGTCAAATGACATTTCTGAGGTGTCTGAATGGATAATGGAACTGCACTCATACCAGAAATATCTGCTCCACATATGCTCTCTGAGATTTTAGAGCTCATAAAAATCTACAGAAGATGTCTGTTTATGTAGTGATTTTAGCCCAAAATTTCGGCCATTCTATGCTCTCATTCAAACAGCTGAACAACTGTCGTACAACACAAGATGCACCCTGTTGACCACTAGCAGTACTCGTTAGAGGAAACTACAAAATTTCAAAAGTTGTTGGCTTGTATCATTTGGAGCAGCAGAGGATCCTGGATCATCAAGTGATTTATCTCCAAAAAAAGGCTTCAAACTTGTTTGATGGAATCAAATATCTTAGGGGCCTGTCCAAATATTGCTTCTGATATTAGGCCAGAAATAAGTCCCCAGAACCTTCCTAATTTTTTATTTAGTGCCATTCAAGATACAACATAAGAGGGTTTACTATCAATTCTTCAGGTTTTAACATGACTAAAGCTCATATCTATATTAAGTAAGTCAGGTAACTTATTGCCCCTAAGAATTACATATCTCTTTCGCTGGAAACCCAAAACATTGAATCATTTCCCTATCTGCCTCCATTTTTGCAAGGGTTTCATAATTCTGTTCAACAATGAAGATGATAAACTGTAAACTTTAAAAGACATCCCATGATTCTGGCCATGGGGAGGTGAGGCTCTCTTCATTGAACCTTCCTATCCTGGGGCAAACCTTGCAACTGAACAAAATTACAACTCTTTCACCCATACATGTCATAGATAGGAAACATTTGATGTTCAGTATTAGCATATTGAGAATTGGGGAGATACAATAAAGATGTCCTCTAAACATCCCTCTTGCAAAGGGATGGATTTGGCATGTCCCCACTACATCTCCCTTTCTCCAGCATCACTTAGGGTCATCTAGGCATTCCTGCATAGCCACATTGTCACTAAAAAATAAAACTACCAAAGAATATAAAATAAGCTGCTATGATAACTGAAACCTAGCCAAAGATGCTCATTCTCTGTTTATACTTTTAGCTCTTGGTGTGATGGTGTGACTGCTCTGGCTTCTAGATTTAGGCATTGATTTCAGAACTTCAGTCCCATTTGTTGCTTCATTTAAGTTCCTATTAATGGCTTAATTTCATTTCCTATTCATAGCCTCAATGCAGTCCCTTTTGAGGCTTTAGTTTCAATTCCCAGTTCTGGCCCCATTTTAATGTAATTGAAAATGTAAATAAAAATGTCCTAATTAAAGAAAATAGTGTAGCAATGTGAAAGCAAATTTTTCTACTTGTATTGAGCATTATGTATGCCATCTAGATATTAGTTTAATAATGTTTAAAAGATTACAGATAACTATAATATTTTCAAAATGTGACTTAGTATCACTTCAAGAATTTTATTTGTGGTGAGTGACTGATTTCAATCCACGTTGATACCTTATTCTATTTTTGCTTGCCAATAAAACACACACAAAAATACTAATTTTAGAATTATCAATTTTTGTAGTTAAATGCTATCTTTTAAGTTTTGTGTTTTTTAATTTTTGTTGCACATGAATCCCCTTTTGTTTAGGATCTTGGGCTCCTTCCAGTAGTCCCATTTTCACCTCACCTGCTTTCCCTGTTGCCTTTGAAAGAGGACTTAGTGTAACCTAAGTTATACAGAATATATGTAAATAAAACCAACTGTATTTGCAGTTGTTATAAAGTTGTTATAACACCTTATATGGATGAAGTTGCAAGAAAGTGAAAATTGGATCTTAAACAACAATCAAGTTAGGACCAGTTGAATTGCTCTCAAATCACAATGAATACCCTTTCACTCATTCTCGTGATGCAAATTTCTTTCTACAACGCAGTGATTTGGGGAAAAAATGTCTCTCAAAAAAGGTATTATTGCAAGACAGTGAAAACTGAACATTAATGGACAATCAAGTTAGGACTGGTTGAGTTGCTCTCAACTCAAATATGAATTCCAGTTCACTCATACTAGAGATGCAAATTTATTTCTAGAACTCTGGTGATTCAGGCCTAAAAATGTCTCTCAAAAGAGGCAGTAAATTGCTTTTACTATGGGATGAATAAAGTTTTACGACTATAATAACTTGCAGCCACAAAAGGTGAGTTACCTAAAGAAGGCAACGCCTTCTACTTATCTTTAGATGGAATTAATAGTTATTATTGAACTATACAACCAGAACAAATAAATCAATCGAATACGAAATGCGAGGAGTATGAATGTATTTAATTAAAATCAATTGCCACTAGGAGGGCAGATCCCGCCGTGAAGGCAAAGTGCGAATACGCAGAGATAAAATAGCAAAGATGAGATAAAATCAATTAATGAAAACTATGCTAATATATATGAATTTTTATTCACTTGGAGAACCTAGCCGACTGCTAGGTTTGGTATGTAGCATGACTCCCTCCTCGGAAAGCTTTGTCCTCAAAGCTGGAAATGTCTGGAAAATACTTTCGTGTTCCCATGTGGCATCTTCCTCTGGTAGGTCTTGCCATTTGATGAGAAATTCTTGAATCGCGCGATCTTAGTCTTCGTATTCGTGTTGTAATATATCTTCGGGTTGGAGATGTATGCGGCCTTCCTCATCGAGCACGTAATTCGATTGACTTTGCACTTTCGACCAATTACCTTTTTGAGACATGAAACATGAAATACCGGTGTATTCATGATGATGAAGGAAGCTCTAACTGATAGGCTACTTCTCCAATGCGGCGCACAATTTTGTAAGGACCATAGAATCGTGGTGCCAACTTTTGACCGATCTTTATCCTTAACGATGCTTGTTTGTAAGGTTGCAACCTTAGGAAAACCTTGTCATCGACATTAAAATTTCATTCGATCGGTGCAAGTCTTGTTGTTGTTTCATGCAATTTTGTGCTTGGAATAAATTCTCTTTGAGTATGGTGAGTGTAGATTGCCTTTGTTGAAACCAATCATCCACTTTGTCTACTTTGGATGAACCTAGGACGTAATCTGCTACAATTGGAGGCTTGGTTCCATACAATGCTTCAAAGGGAGACATCTTAATTGAATAATGGTAAGAAGTGTTGTACCACCATTCCACCATTGCTAGCCATTGGCTCCATTGATATTGTTTATCTTGAACGAAACATCGTAAGTATGTACCCAAACATTTGTTAACTACTTCTATTTGCCCACCTGTCTAGGGATGGTAAGCCGAGGACATGTTCAATTTGGTACCACTAAGTCGAAATAATTCTCGCCAAAAGTTACTAGTGAAGATGGGATCTCTATCACTTACAATATTTTTTGGCATACCATGTAATTTGAAAATTGAATCCATAAATACCTTTGCCACCTTGCTTGCGGAAAATGGATGTTGTAAAGCCTGAAAGTGAGCGTATTTGGATAACCGATCTACCACTACGAAGATTACTCTGCCTTCTGACTTTGGAAGACCTTCAATAAAATCCATGGATATATGTTCCCACTGACGTTCAGGGATGGGTAAGGGTTGTAATAACCCTGGTGATTTGACTGTCTCTCCTTTATTGCACTGGCAAACTTCGCATTCTGCTACCCATTGTTTGACTTCGGCTTTTAATCCTTTCCAACAAAATGATTGTTTGATCCTTAAATATGTTTTCAAAAATCTTGAATGTCCCACTGATGGAGAAGCGTGTGATTCGTCTAGGATCTTCGATTTGAGTTCTGAGTTGTGTGGAATGTAAATGCGGTTCTTCTTCGAGGATTTTATCTTCATAAGAGAACAAAGGGTGTTTAGAGGACCCAATAGATAATTCTTGAATTATCGAGCGTTTCGCTATTGGACAACCATTCATCTTGTAATTGATTCACCCATTGGGAGCAAGGACCTGAAATAGCGTTAATGACTACTTCGTCTTCATATTTCCTGGATAGCGCATCGACAGCTACATTTTCCTTCCCCTTCTTGTATTCGATAACAAAATCATAACCCAATAGTTTGGTTAACCACTTATTTTGTTTCGGATAGGAAAACCTCTGCTCAAGAAAATGTTTGAGACTACTATGATCTGTTTTGATAATGAAGCGGCTACTGATTAGGTAGTGTCTCCATTTTTCTACTGCATGAAGAATAGCCAACATTTCTTTTTCGTATGTCGATCTTCCCAAATTTTTCTCGAAGAGCTATTTACTTTCAAATGCCAACGGATGACCTTCTTGCATTAATATAGCCCCAATTCCTGTTCCTGACGCATCACATTCGATAATAAATGGTTTGTGAAAATTGGGGGTTGCTAATACTGGAGTTGTACACATGGCCTCCTTAAGAGCTTCGAAAGCTTGAGTAGCCTCTTCCGACCAACGAAAAGCATCCTTTTTTGTGAGTGCTATGAGAGGTGCTACAATCTTACCATAATTTTGTACAAACTTGCGATAGTAGCCCATGAGACCCAAAAACCATGAAGTTTCTTGATGGTTTTAGGTAAAGGCCACTCTTGAATTGCCTTAATCTTATTGGGATCAACTTTGACGCCCTCGTGTGAAACTATATGACCAAGATACTCAACTTCTTGGACACCAAATGAACATTTGGAACGTTTGACAAATAACTTTTCTTTGTGTAAAATGTGAAGGGCTTTATCCACATGATGTAAATGATCCTTCCATGTTTGGCTATATATGAGAATGTCATCAAAAAAAACTAAGACAAACTTACGGAGGAATGGACGAAACACTTGGTTCATGAGACTTTGGAAAGTGGATGGTGCATTGGTGAGACCAAAAGGCATGACCAAAAATTCGTAATGACCTTCATGAGTACGAAAAGCAGTTTTGGGAATATCTTCTTCTCGGACACGGATTTGGTGAAATCCTGAGCGAAGGTCTAATTTTGTAAAAAAATTTGCACCATGCAACTCATCTAGTAGGTCATCTATGACAAGGATAGGAAATTTGTCCTTGATAGTGAGTTTATTGAGAGAACGAAAATCAGGACACATACGCCAAGAGTTATCTTTTCGTCTAGCCAGAACTACAGGTGAGGAATAAGGGCTAGTGCTGTGACGAATGACTCCATGATCTAGCAGATCCTGAACGATCTATTCGATTTCTATCTTTTGTGGTTGAGGATAGCGGTAAGGACGATTGTTAGGTGGGACACTCCCTGGAACCAAATGGATGGCATGGTCATGAGATCGTTTAGGTGGTAATCCTTGAGGTTCTTGGAAAACCTCATCATACTTTGTTACAATGTCTCATAAATCTGGATCAGTAATATCCGAAGTTACTCGAGATTGTTTTTCCAAACAATTAACTTGAGCTATAAATCCATATCCACCCTTTTTTAACATCTTCTCCATACTATGAGAGCTCACCATTTGTGATGGAGGAGTAGTAATGCCTTGTAAGCGAATGACTCGTCCGTTTTCCTTCCATTCCACAAATAATTTTTTGAAATTGAAGCTAACCGTGTCTAATGTTTCCAACCATTCAACTCCCAAAATGACATCGAGTTCCCTAAATTCATGACAAAAGGGATCCAAACAGGTATAAGTACCCATTTTTATGGAAACTTGAGATGTTCGACCAACACATTGTGCATTCACCCCATTGGCCACTAGAACCTGGAATTTGTCTTTGTTGGAAGAGTTAATGAATAAATTCAAAGCTTTTGCTGTTTTGATGTCGATAAAATTGTAGGTACTCCAGAATCAATTAGCACATTCACCTTTTTCTAGCAAAGAAATCCCGGTACCTTGATGGTATGGTGGGCTGTTAACCCCATGAGGGCATGCACGGAGATCGCCATTGTATCCTCTTCCTTCTCTTCTAGAGTACTTGGTAGTTCTTCTTGCATAGGTTCTTCTTGTTGGTAAGTTTCTTCCTCTTCTCCTTCATATTGATCACATTCAATATGAAAGTTTTGTTTTTGGGCACATGCTTGTTCCCTGGGATGATGAGTGCGACATTTATAGCAAAAGTATCTTGATGGTTGATCATTTCTACGAAAGGAATTGTTGCGATATGAAGGACGACTATAAGTTTCACGTCATGCATACAACTGAATTCTCTTCTCACCAACTTAGCTATTCTTATACAATCGTTCAACGAGGTTGGATTTTGAATGTCCACCTCCACCCTAATATTTTCTTTCAATCCATTGCAAAAGCTCCTACCACCATGTCGGACTGAGGTCTAAAGTATATGGTAGTAAACTGGTGAACTCCAAAACAAACTCGCTAACCGAACCTTCTTGTTTAAGAGATAACAGTCTTACTATGTATGACGATGTAGCTCCTTCATCAAATCTTTCTAAAAAGGAAGTAGTGAATTTTCTCCAGTTAATAGTAGCTCCTTTCTCTCGCTTAAGCCATACGAACCATTGGTAGGCCTCAGTGCCTAATTTTGATGCAAGAAAGGGACTTTATCAAATTCCTTAATTTGGTATAAGTCGAGAATGCCTTCCATTTTGGCTATCCAACCACGAGGATCATGACCCTCAAAAGTGGGCATATCAATGCATGGAAAATTATTAGGGCCTCTCGGTTGGTGATAACCCATATCCCTTTCTTGATCTTGGTTATACCACTGTCTATGATAGCGATCCCTGTAATTATCCGAATTGCCTCTTTGTTGTTCCCAATCATCATCTTGATCGACATTTTCTTCATTCCTTTGGGCATGGGAGTGATTTTGGGGATTAGTATTGGGATTAAGCTGGTTTTGTGCTCACACTAGGGTTTTTAGGTTGATCTTGGTTATACCATCTATTAAGATTCGAAGAGATTCATCATTGGAAATGGCCGAGTTACTTGAGTCCCCTTATGTGATGTTTCTGAGTTGGGGAGGTTAGTAGCCATAGGGTCTACCAATGGATGATGTGGATTATAACCCAATTTTGAAAGGAGAAGGAGAATTTTTTGTACACAGGCTTCATTAGGTCTTCTTGCTTGTTATTGGTCTCTCCGAGCTTGATAGTCACCGTCGAACCTTTGGTCCAACTTCTCTATGACTAGTTACAAACGCTTAGATTCTTAATAAAATTTTGATTTAGCAAAAATTATCCCTCAACCCCAACACAAACCCCAAAAAAAAAAAAAAAAAAAAAAACAAGTTAATGGCTAATTCCCAATCACTGTTACTATTGAATTTAAAACCTTTTAGATGCAATGTGTCCCATATGAGTTGTCACTGAAGGGACAAAATTAATTTGTAATTAGATTTGTGACTGTTTATCAACCCTTAATAATCATCCTTGCACTTTGGATTCTACTTTTAATTACTGTTATCTAACAGCATTTACTAATTAATTGTTAAATATAGCATAAAATGTTCAAAATCATATATCAAATGTCATTAGCTCAAAGGGTCAAATTCCTTGAATTTCAAGGAGGAAACCAAGGTTCAAATATTGCTAAGCAATACCTGCATAATTGTCAAGCTGTTGTAATACCACTATGTGGTCATGATGTAATATGGGTGGGGCTCGTTACAACCCCATATAACCAATTAAACATATATATACAAAACCATACACATAATCAACACACAAAGAAAAGAGGCAGACAACTATTTGAAAAAAACAAGAATGCTTTCATATCATTCCTATAAAAAACTCATTATATCACAAGTGAACATGATGTTATATAGATGCTATAATGTATTGATTGCTACTTGTATCATTGGTCTAACCATCTACCTTTGTAACAAGGTTTGTGTTCATCCTCGAGTTTGGCAACAGTGAAGTTCAGAAAAAAATTGGCACAACAAAAAGTTCAGAATAAAATTCAGTATGAAGTTTAAGATATTGACATTTGTAATTTCATAGATTTAGATGAAAAACCAATAGAAAGACTAGAAATAATATAATGATTCAATTTGATCGAACTTAATTCCTACATAAATGTATCAAAGACCATTATACACCAAACTTTTAATCATGGGCTTGACATTTAAAAGTAAAGCTTACAGACCAAAACTCTATAAAATTAAAACTTATGTGACAAATGACATAGTGATAAAATCATAAAGTAAACTTAAAGTGTAATTGTCTAAAGACTAGACAAAAACAGATAAGAACGCAAGCTTTATTATTGTTGCTCTACTTCTCAATGTCCATTTGTGACACCATCAAGCTCCATATCATCAAGAGCAGATGGAAGGATAATGGACTCGTGCTCATTGTTTTCATAATCATGTTCAACGTCTTCATCAACTTGATCCTCCAAAGTATATGAACAGGTTCACATAATGGATATTCTTAATTTTATGAATATTTGGACACATGTAAGAGCCAGTTCTAGACAGTCACCAAAGCAGCCAAAGTAAACATTGTAAATAAAAGATTAAGTGCAAGAAAGCACTAAGTTTTGTGATGAAATTCAATGTAAGAAGTCAAAATGGAAATGAAATGTAATTTGGGTAGATGACGTCAACAAGGAATGATGTAGAGAATTTGTAATGGTACGGCTAATGTGTTAGTCTCATCGGGGGATAAGGTAGTTATGTGGTGAGGTGTCCGGGAGAGGCAATTGCTTCCAACTGTTGACCTCCAAGCATAAAAGTATCCTCCATTCATTATTTTGGTATCCATGGGTATGCAGAGGTAATCCTAGAGTAAGCTTAGAGCATCCTAAGAGAGTATTGTGCAGTGGAGAGAATGAGGGTTCCAAGGATTGTCTTATGTCTTGACAGCATTACGTGCGATCTATGTACTGCTAGTGCAGGCATACCTGTAATGCAAGTGTCGTATAGGCAATATAATGCAAAGACATTCCATTTCCATCTGAGTGTGCATGTTTGCGTAATGACATTGTTGCAGTAGTTATTAAGTTGTGTGTTTGCCAAGTTCTTTGTATATGCAGGACATTGCAGTATGGAATAACTATACAAGTCATCGTAAAATCATTGCAGTCGGAGTGTTGTATGAGGGATGTCACAAGTACCGTACAAGGAGGTTTCGTATGAAGGTGTAGAAGTCGTTGTCGTACAAGGACATTGCCAAAAAGTGTGAAGTTGTGGGAAGATTGTCATCAGATTGGGTTTTGTGTCATACAAGTGATTCTACCATACAAGAGGTTGTGTCATACAAGTGATTGTGACGTACAAGAGGTTGTGACATACAAGTGATTGTATTGTACAAGATGTTGTGCCATACAAGTAATTGTGCCATGCAAGTGGAATTATCGTACAAGTGTTGAAAATGTTAAGAGTTGGACTAGCAATGACTACAGTCTCAGTTGGCTCCTAGAAATTGTTATTCCAGTTGCTCCTCCAACTATCAAAATACTCACCGCTCTGCTACATTTGGCACCATTGTCATCTGACGTTCAAACCTAGCACGCGTGAATATTGGAGAGGTGGATGACAAATTCCTTATCGCGAAGATGTGGGCGACGTAACCGCTGGAGAAGTTAGGACCAACCTATAAGATGAAGTCAAAGAATTGCCAATCGAGAATTGCTATCAAGAAGGACAGAACTTGAACAACCAAAGGTGGAACAAGTTTGGAATCATTAGGAAGAGGATAGTTCTAGTGACGAAGGTAGAAGGTGGCATACGTTGTTTTTAACAACGAAAGACAAGATGCGAGGTGAGTTGCAACTAGCAAACAAAGCATGGACCGAGGGGGACGTTCGCGTAAGTCAAGATGCCAACATGGAGACTACATAGAGAGACGAGGCTAACTAGCTAGTAACGTCGATGCAGGAGCGAGGGAGTTTGCCAAGAGGTGTAGAGGACGAGAGTCAGGCACAAAGGAAACCACAACAAAGTGTGTGGGCAAGAAGACCAGAACCAATACTTGTGTATTCGCGAAGGAGGTCACAAAGTGTGGAGGCACCAAAAGTCAATCACAGATAGTTTGCTAGTGACAAGTTGTTTGGTGAAGACGCACCAAGAGTAGCAGTGCCAATAGCAGAAATACAAAGAGAAGAAGCGTTGAGTGAGCCATCACTGAGTGAGGAAGAGTTAGGAGAAGAGAACGACCCACCAATTGTGAATATTGTTGAAGTAGCAAGAAGAAAAAAATACCCACATTTTTTGGGAGACAGAAAAGAAAACCCAAACCAAAACCTATACTACAGTATGACATGCAAATGACATGGACTGCAAATGACATGGACGATGAAGATGCATGGTTAAGGTTGTTTTCGACCACATTGCGAGGAATTGCAATGAACTAGCATCTTCAGAGGGAAAGACAAAATCCTTTCATCCCATGGCGAGAATTGAGAGATGAATTCAAGAAAGAATTCAATTTATTGGGAGACAACACCAAAATTATTGGTGAAATATATTTGACTAAGCAGAAGAAAGATGAAGATGTGAAGTCCTATAACAAAAGGCTCAAGGAATTAATTGATAAAATGGAAGTGCAACCAATAGATGGTTTGCAGAAGCAGTGGTTCCTTGATGGATTGTTGCCTAGATATAAGAAGAAGATGAAGGTAGTATCGCCTACCTCGTACTAAGACGCATACAAAAGAGCATGAAATCTAGAAAGTGAAGCAAAGCAAACAGGGTTAAGTCATTTTAGAAATGACGATTCTAATAGTGACAGGGAAGATTTGCATGTGGCAATTCAATCTATGAAGTACTTTGAGAAAATGATCAATAAAGTGAAAGGTGAAAAGAAGAAAAATAAAAAAGACATTTGGTTCTCATACTGCAAAACAAAAGAGCACACAAATGTAAATTGTATGAGGAATGCATATTGTAATATTTATGAAGTGATGGGACATGTAGTGGGAGATTGTCCATTTAATTTAAGGAGTGTTAGGCACAAGGTAATGATAGTGTAGAAATAAGAAAAAGATGAAAAACCCAGTACCTCCAAGAATGGACAAGGAGCAACAAGCAATGGTTACAAGAATAATCATTGCAGTGGAAGGCAACCCAAGCAAAGTAATCGAAAACAATGTGGGTAGAGTCGATTACAATATGACTTGGAAGGAAGGTCCATCATTCAATATAGAAGATGCCAAGAGTGGGGACATTTCACAAGGAATTGTCAAAACCAACCAGTCGAAGGCAATACAAGAAATAGCAATAATGAACTTATGTGTAGATGGTACGGACCAAGCAATTACAAGGAGGTGAATTGCCTAAAAAAAGTGAGTTCCAATGGATAAAAAAACATCAATTTTATTGACATAGAGGAACCTATTATAAACCAATAGAATAAGGACAAACATGTGCTCGTGGTGACAAGGGCTCGAGCAAGAAAAGCTAAGCAATATCCGAATCCTGCCAAGGAGAAGGAGAAGTAGCAATAAGCGCATGATTTGATTGAAGAAGAAATGTAGAAGACAAAACAAGAGAGACTTCTTCAAGAGAAAAAGTTGAAAAAGCAATCACTTTAGAGGAAGTTCCAGAGAAACAATCATCAATAGAGCAATTAGCAACGCCAGTACTAAACACAATGGTTGAAGTAAAGGTGTCTAGTCTACTTGGAACAATACCTAAGCTTTATGCGAAGGTAGGGGAGATGGCATGAACGAGGAAGACCACAAAGCCACGAAGTCAAGAAGTAATAGCGATAAGGAGGGATCAGTTCATTGATCCAACAATGTTGATGATTGAAGCAAGCAAGAAACCAACATTGATCCATATGGAGTTGCTAAATCATAAGCTAACACAAGTGATCATTGATGGAGGTTCTAGTGTGAATGTTGTGCCAGAGAAGACCTGGAAAGATATTGGAGCACCATTTTTGTGGTCTCTAAAATTTGGACTGTATTGTGCAGACCAATGCAGTATTGAAATGGAGTATTGACTGCCCAAAAAGTAAGGATTGCTAACCAAAAATTCATCATGGATTTTATAGTAAAAACCATGCAAAAATAGGCCTATGATGCATTTTTGGGGCACAAATGACTATGAATGGTGAAGGTGAACCATAACTAGGAGAAAGATCATCTAACATTTAAAAAGGGACAACACAAGTACATGATAAATCTGAAAAACCAGTCCGTAAGTCAAGATATTGCAACATCAGACGAGTCAAAACGTTCATCATTAGATGATGATAGAGGACATGAGCCAAATGAAGAAGGCATATTGAAACTTCAAGATTATACAAAAGATGATGAAGATTCAGATAATGGACTTCTCCATTGACAAATGAAAGACTATGAAAATTTTCTCCCACATTGTTTGTGTATTCAAGCTGAAGAAGATTACCATGATGAAAGGAGAAACAATGTGTATGATGTTAGCAAGTCAAGTCATAAGAAGAAATCTACACCAAAGAAAGAAGAGGAAGAAAAGTGGACATTTCCTAAAAAAATTGCATTGTACACTGTCGATGATGCAGTAATTGATGAGAAACCAGCCCACCCAATTGACGTACTCAAGGCAATAAATGAACTTGAGATCACCTAGTAAGGTCCGCAGATGGTCCAGGTTGTGTGTACACCAAATCCCATTAATTTCAAGTGCATAGCTAGTAATGAGAAGGCCATATCGAATGGATCCAAAGCATGCAGCCCTAGAGAACACAAAGATACATAAATGCCAAATGTGGGTATACTCTTCAAGGTGACAATCAATGAGTGGGTGTTGTCGATAGTAATTATCTTGAAGAAGGCAAGTGAGACTTGCATTTGTGTGGACTTTCATATCTTGAACACTGTAATGATCAAGGATCCCTTCCCTATTCCTTCCATTGATTCAATATTAGAAGAAGTAGCAGGGCACAAGGTCTATACATTTTGGATGGATTCTCAAGTTATAACTAGACCAACATCGCCAAGAAGGATAAATTGTTGGACATTTTGAGTCCCTAAGCCAATTTTGTCATTGATGTCAAGATGCCAGTGATAGTTCTTCTTCAGTTTGAGTGCAAAGTTTAATGGAAGTTTATAATGGGTTAAAATATTTTTATTTTACACCCAAAAGAAGGGTTCAGAAAGTGGTTTCATTTCTCCTTTGGAAGAAAATATATCCAAAGCAATGGAAGGATATAATATTTTAATATTTATTATAATATTTATCCAAGGTGGTGAAAAACCCAAATAAATTATTATAATTTTAATTATAATATTATTTGGTTTACAAAGGACAATTAATTATTTTTTATAAAACCCTAAGGTTGGGTTTTGGAAGGAAAAATATTTCAAAGCGCAAATTTTAATGTTAATTAAACCCAAAGGTTGGGTTTAATAAAAGGCATTCGAAGCCTTTACCGTCGATATCATGGAAGGAAGCACGATGAGTGCCGACGTCGTTAATGCAATGGAGGAGCATATAAATATGCCCAACAAACCTAAGTTTTAATTTACCCTTGCTCGAATTAATAATCAGTGGCATGCGAAAGAGAGCTCGTGTATCTACGAAAACATGGCAGCGAATTGTATAAAGTAGGAAGTTACCATCCTCGAATCTAATTGGGAAAGCATGGCCTAGTGGTAGTTGGGAAAGCGCAAAGGCGCTGGCAGCAAGGTGGTTGACGTTTGAATCCCTACGTGCATTGTTTGGTGTGTTGATTGAGGTGCCCAAGACGCACGACCTTTTGCCCTTGGTGGAAGGTGACGTGAGATTAAGAAGCACGTGGTGCTTCTTTAATCTCGAACGAGCGCTTGGCTCGTGCGACGACTTTGGTCGTGGTTAAGGCACTTGTGTTGAGGCAGGTTGAGGGTTCGATTCCCTCAGAAGACAAGGTATTTAATTTTGAATTTAATTTTATTAGTTGCCTAATGTTGGAGGAATAAGGGTGCATAATTGATTATTATTTTTATACATTAAGGCATAAAGTTTATGGTGAATGTTTGTTGAGGATTATTTTGGAAGGATTGATATTTGAAGTTTATGGTGAAAGATTGTTGAGGATTATTTTGGAGGTATTGATATTTGAGATTTATTATTTTAGGAGTAATAAGGAGTTTTAGTAAAGTCTTAATTAATTTCTTATTAAGACTTTTGAGCATTATTTATGTATAAGGGTTTTTCTATTTAAAGAAGACTATGGTGAATGTTATTTTTGAGTTGGAGTAATAAGGTGTATTTTGGGTCATTATTTTGTATTGTGATTTGATTGAAGTATTCTAACCCTTATTGAGATTGGAAAAGAGAAATTTGTGAGTGTGGCAGATTTGTGAGATCAACTCCTTGTCAAGCAAAAAAGTATGGGCAAATTCTTCTTTGGTTGAGTTGGTTGATTGGCTTACTTGAAAATTAAGTTTGGAGTGAAAAGGATTTGATTAGGGTTTCCTTTTTGAAAGTGTTTGAGTTAATGCTTCAAGGTTTTCTGAGATTGAGAGTTGTGATTAAAACTTCTTTTGATAAGCATTGTTGTTGAGACCATTGGTTGAGTGAAGTGTTTTGAGTTGATGCTTCAAGGTTTTCTGAATTGAGAGTTGTGATTAAACCTTGTTTTATAAGCATTGTTGTTGAAGTCATTGGTTGTGTGAAGAACTTGAGTTAGGGTTTGAAAAGATCATAAGTATCATTGTTATGTGAAGAATATTTTATAAGCATGGTTGTTGAAGTGAGTTGTTATGCAAAGAACTTGAACTAGGGTTTGAAAAGATCATGAGTATCATTATTATGTGAGATTTGTTATTGAGCATTGTTGGAAATATTTTGAGTTGGATGATACATGCTTGGACTAGGGTTTGTGAGAAAGGGTTGTTTCTTGAAGTGATTGATTGAGTAGAGTTGATTGAGCCTAGTCAAGTGGATGTATGAAGTGATTGTTCAAGTTCCATAAAACAAACTATTCTATATTTTGATTTGAGTTGTGAAAGAGATTGAGTTTTGAGAATAGAACATATTGAGTCTCTAACAATTCTCTTTATGCTTCTATGAGATTGAGTTGAGAAAGTGATTGAGTTTTGAGTATAGAACATATTGAGTCTCTAACAATTCTCTTTATGCTTCTATGAGATTGAGTTGAGAAGGTGATTGAGTTTTAAAGTATAGAACATATTGAGTCTCTAACAATTCTCTTTATGCTTCTATGAGATTGAGTTGAGAAGGTGATTGAGTTTTAAAGTATAGAACATATTGATTCTCTAACAATTCTCTTTATGTTTCTATGATATTGGACAAGTTCTGTGTGGACTTGTTAAGCAGATTTGAGGCAAGTCTTTGAGAAGACTTGTGGACTGATTTTGTGTGAACTTTTGTGGAAGCTTACAATACAAATTTGAGAAATTTCTAAAGAGGACTTATTGAGCATATTTGGACAAGTTTTGTGTGAGCTTGTTGAGAATATTTGGATAGGTTTTGTATGGACCTATTGAGTAGATTTGGACAGGTTTTGTGTGGACCTGTTAAGCAGATTTGAGCAAGTTCTGAGTGGACCTGTTGAGCAGAGTTGCGTAGGTTCTGAGTGGACCTATTGAGCAGAGTTGTGCAGGTTCTGTGTGGACCTGTTGAGCAGATTTGAGCAAGTTCTGAGTGGACCTATTGAGCAGAGTTGTGCAGGTTCTAAGTGGACCTATTGAGCAGATTTGAGCAGGTTTTGAGTGGACTTGTTGAGTAGATTTGAGTAGTTTTTGAGTGAACCTATTGAGCATATTTGTGCTAGATCGAATGGACTGTGTTTAGTGTAGATTTGAGTGGACTTGTGCTAGACCGACTGGACGTTGTTTAGTGCAAGAGTTGAGTATATTTGTGCTAGACTGAATGGATTGTGTTTAGTGTAGATTTGAGTGAGCTTATTGAGTAGACTTGTGCTAGACCAACTAGATTGTGTTTAGTGCAAGAGATTGAGCAGAGTTGTGCTAGACCGACTAGACTATGTTTAGTATAAAATTGAGACAGAGCTTTGGAGGTGACAGAGTAGAGAGGACAAAGTCTCTAGTGGATAGAGATCCATAAGCCAAGGTAGTGAGGATAGGTCTTCTGAGTGGGGACAAGAGTCTTCAGTGGAGAGAGATCCACAAGCCAGTGTAGTGGAGGCAATAGTCTTCTAGAGGATCACCAACTAGAGTAGAGGAGAAGGAGTTCTCCTATGGATAGAGATCCACAAACTAGATTTAGGGGATCAACATATCCTTTGGACAGAGGTCCATAAACATTGTAATTGGGAAGGATTCCCAAGAGATTATTTGAGAAATATTTAGAAGAAATATTTTCTCCGTGGAGGTAGCCATATTTGGGTGAACCACGTTAAAACAGTGTCTCTATTGTGTATGTTGTTTTGTGCATTGCTTTGATTACTGCTATTGATATAGCTATCTAAACATTGCATAATATTGATTTGAAAAGAAAAGTAAAAAGTGCTCTTATACTGTTCACCCCCCTCTTAGTATAAGCTTGTGTTCTTCAATTGGTATCAGAGCGGGTTCCTTCAGAAGAGTTTGATAGCTTGAAAGAAAAGCGGTCAAGAACACAATGGATCAAAAGGATCAAAGGGATGGGTCCATCAATAATACAGTATCAATCTTTGATGGAAGTGGCTTCTTGTATTGGTGTATGCTGATGAGATTTCACCTGATGGCACTTAGTAATAAAGTTTGGGATGCAGTGGAACTTGGATATGATTCAGTAACCAATCCTCCTACAGATAAGGAAGGTAAGCTTCTAATGCATGTAAATTCAAGAGCTGTGAATACAATTATAAAAGGGTTACGTAGATCAGAATCTATGAAGGTTATGGATTGTAAAACAAGAAAAGAAATGTGGGAACTACTGCATAACATATATGAAGGAGATAAAGGTGTCAAGAAAGCTAAGATCAAAAATCTCAAAGGAGAATTTGAAAACTTAAGAATGTCGGATGATGAAAAAATTTGTGACTATCTTAGTAAGATTGATGAACTTGTACATGAGATGAGAGGTCTTGGAATGAAGGTCGATGAATCCGATGCTTGTGATAATATCTTGAGAACTCTTCCAAAAAGGTATAGTGAAAAGGTCTCTGCTATAGAAACATCAATTGATAGTGATTTTCTGACAAGAAATTCTTTGCTTAGCATGCTTACAACTTTTGAGATAATAACAAAAGATCCTATCCCTCCGAAAGAGGATGCATTCAAAGCGAACAAGAAGATAAAGGGTAAGAAGTCAGAATCAAGCAGTGAGTCATCCAGTGATGAAGAAGCAAATTATGGTATAAGAGATAAAGGTTCCAAAAGACCCATATATGTAAGATCTGTTAAGTGTTTCAATTTTGGAAAGTATGGACATATTGCAACAAATTGTAAAGAGCCAAAGAACAATAATGGTGAAGAAAAACAAGATCACAGGTATAGGGAATCAGAAAGATACAGGTACTAAAAGAAAAACAAGGATGGACAAAGTAGACAAGGAAATAAGTTCTTCCAAAGACAAAAGAGAAGCTACTATGCGGATAATGCAAGTAAGTAATCAAATGATAGTGATGCTAGTTTTTCATACAATGATAGAGATGAAGTCCTATTTATGATTGAAGAAAAAGAACCAGTTAAGAAAAGGACTCCAGTTATTCTCAAGTGTTTTAAATGTGGTAGATTTGGACATCTTGAAGATGATTGCACAAGGGATGGTTATAGTTTCAGTGATGATGACTATGAAGATGCACTTGAAAGACCAGATGAAAATCTTCTAATGGCATTAGAAGAAGTGAGTGATCCTATAGAAGACAAGCCAAAAGAAAGTAATGATGTGGACAAAGGTAAAAAAATAGAGGATTACTCAACAAAGAATAGTTATGATCTCAAAGGAGAACTTATCTATGCCCTTGACACGGTAAAGAAGGCAAGAAAGCAACACTCTAAGCTTGAAATTCAGTTTCAAGAATGTGATGAAGAAAGATTATTGCTCATAGAGGATTTAGAAAAATCAAAGGCTAAGGCAAAGAAGTTCAAAGATAAGTTAGAAGAAAAGATCTTGGAATGTGAGAAGTTAGAACAAGAAGTGGCACTACTAAAGGAATATTTAGAAGATTCCAAGAATAAGCTATATAAGTATGTAAACAGTGCAAAGAGTGTGGATAAAATAGTCAAGATACAAAGAGGAGCAACAAACAAAATAGGTCTTGGTTCTAAACAGGTACAAAAGAAATGGAAAGAAGAGTCTACTTCAAGTCTTGAAGAAGAAGAAAATTTAGATGAAGATACATCAGAAGAAGACAGTGTAAGAGGGAGTGAGACATCTTAGGATGAGTTGGACAATAAAGAGTTCAACAAAATTAGGAACAATGTACAAAAAAGATACAAATGGAACAACAATCAGAATAGGAGACCAATGAGGTCAAGACAAGGAAGCTTTAATGGAAGATGTTTTTCATGTCACAGGTTTGGGCACATGGCTTCATAGTGCAGGACACATGAAAGACAAGAATTTAGGAAAGGACAACTTTTCCATGGGTATTTCTACTCATGTAATGAGTTTGGTCACAAGGCAATGAATTGCAGGGTTCATGACAAGAGAGGATATGACTTCACTAGAAGATATCCTAAGACATTTGCACCTCCAAGGAATAATAACATTAAGTGTTATAAGTGCAATAATGATGGTCACACACCAAAATGGTGTAGAGCAAATATTCCAAAAATATGTATGAACATGAACAAGAATATGAACATGAACAGGAATATGAACAAGAATAGGAACATGAACAAGAACAAGAAAATTAATAGGAACAAGAACATGGATGAGAACAGGAACAAGAACAAGAACATGGATGAGAACAAGAACATGAACAGGAACAGGAATGATGACAGGAACATGGATGATGACTTGGATAGAAACAGTCAGAGGATTCAGAAAACTCAAAAAATAAGAGAAAATGATAAAGGTAAAGAACAGTGCTTTCGGGAATAGAATTAATCCCACCTCAGAATTAACCACCTCATGAGGAGGTGGGGAAGGGGCTAAGCTAAGAGGCTCATTCTTAGCCCCGAGCCCCAAAGGTGACCCTTTGCCATTGATGTCAAAGGGGGAGAGATTTGTGTATTGGGGAGAGATTTGATATGGGGAGATATTTGATATCTGAAAGAGCATTGAGCCAGGGGGAACAATGTCCTAGGGGGAGCAGAAGAAAAAGAAATGTCAAGTTTCAGTAAAAATAATGTGGGTTGCCATCAATGACAAAAGGGGATATTGTTGGACATTTTGAGTCCCTAAGCCAAAGTTGTCATTGATGTCAAGATTCCAGTGATAGTTCTTCTTCAGTTTGAGTGCAAAGTTTAATGGACGTTTATAATGGGTTAAAATATTTTTATTTTGCACCCAAAAGAAGGGGTCAGAAAGTGGTTTCATTTCTCCTTTGGAAGCAAATATATCCAAAGCAATGGAAGGATATAATATTTTAATCTTTATTATAATATTTATCCAAGGTGGTGAAAAACCCAAATAAATTATTATAATTTTAATTATAATATTATTTGGTTTACAAAGGACAATTAATTATTTTTTATAAAACCCTAAGGTTGGGTTTTGGAGGGAAAAATATTTCAAAGCGCAAATTTTAATGTTAATTAAACCCAAAGGTTGGGTTTAATAAAAGGCATTTGAAGACTTTATCGCCAATGTCATGGAAGGAAACATGGTGAGTGTCAACGTCGTTAATGCAATGGAGGAGCATATAAATATGCCTAACAAACCTAAGTTTTAATTTACCCTTGCTTGAATTAATAATCTGTGGCATGCAAAAAAAGAGCTCATGTATCTATAAAAATGTGGCAGCGAATTGTATAAATAAGGAAGTTACCATCCTCGAATATCATTGGGCAAGCGTGGCCTAGTGGTAGTTGGGAAAGCGCAAAGGCGCTGGCAGCAAGGTGGTTGACGTTCGAATCCCCGCATGCATTATTTGGTGTGTTGATTGAGGCGCCCAAGGTGCATGACCTTTTGCCCTTGGTGGAAGGTGACATGAGATTAAGAAGCACGTGGTGCTTCTTTAATCTCGAATGAGCGCTTGGCTCGTGCGATGACTTTGGCCGAGGTTAAGGCACTTGTGTTGAGGCAGGTTGAGGGTTCGATTCCCTCCGAAGACAATGTATTTAATTTTGACTTTAATTTTTTTAGTTGCCTAATGTTGGAGGAATAAGGGTGCATAATTGATTATTATTTTTATACATTAAGGCATAAAGTTTATGGTGAATGTTTGTTGAGGATTATTTTGGAAGAGTTGATATTTGAAGTTTATGGTAAATGCTTGTTGAAGATTATTTTGGAAGGATTGATATTTGAAGTTTATGGTGAAAGATTGTTTAGGATTATTTTGGAGGTATTGATATTTGAGATTTATTATTTTAGGAGTAATAAGGAGTTTTAGTAAAGTCTTAATTAATTTCTTATTAAGACTTTTGAGCATTATTTTTGTATAAGGGTTTTTCTATTTAAAGAAGACTATGGTGAATGTTATTTTTGAGTTGGAGTAATAAGGTGTATTTTGGGTCATCATTTTGTATTATGATTTGATTGAAGTCTTCTAACCCTTATTGAGATTGGAAAAGAGAAATTTGTGAGTGTGGCAGATTTGTGAGATCAACTCCTTGTCAAGCAAAAAGGTATGGGCAAATTCTTCTTTGGTTGAGTTGGTTGATTGGCTTACTTGAAAATTAAGTTTGGAGTGAAAAAGATTTGATTAGGGTTTCCTTTTCAAAAGTGTTTGAGTTAATGCTTCAAGGTTTTTTGAGATTGAGAGTTGTGATTAAAACCTTGTTTGATAAGCATTGTTGTTGAGACCATTGGTTGAGTGAAGTGTTTTGAGTTGATGCTTCAAGGTTTTCTGAATTGAGAGTTGTGATTAAACCTTGTTTTATAAGCATTGTTGTTGAAGCCATTGGTTGTGTGAAGAACCTGAGTTAGGGTTTGAAAAGATCATAAGTATCATTGTTATGTGAAGAATGTTTTATAAGCATGGTTGTTGAAGTGAGTTGTTATGCAAAGAACTTGAACTAGGGTTTGAAAAGATCATGAGTATCATTGTTATGTGAGATTTGTTGTTGAGCATTGTTGGAAATATTTTGAGTTGGATGATACATGCTTGGACAGGTTCCTTGTCTCGTTATAGAAATTTAGACCATCAAGCGTTGTTGTATTTGACCAACAAACCAACAATTCACGGAAGAGTTAGTAGGTGCCTTGTCTCGTTACAAAAATTGGTGTTCCAAGTAGTGTTGAGACCCGAGAAGAGGCATGTAATAGTGGATCGACTATCAAGGATTCACTCTAGAGAACTTATTGAAGGGGGAGTGCCAAATGAATTTTGGAATAATCATTTGTTTGTGATAATTGCAGTACCATTATGATATAGGCATATTGGAGAATATCTGTCACAGGAACAACTACTAAAGGAGATGAAAAAAATGAAAAGAAAACACATCATTATCAAGTCAACACCAATCCAATTGATAGCAAGATTGTTATACAATATTAGACCTAATGCAATATTATGACGATGTGTTATGGATGAAGTGAATACAACACTAAAAAAGGCTCATGAAGGATTGGCAAGAGGGCACATGAGGCTAGACGCGATGACAAGGAAAGCATTGTTGGCAGGGCTATGGTGGCCCAATATTTATTGTGATGCTAGGGTGTATGTGAAAGCATGTGATACGTGCCAATGAGTTGGGAAACAACTAAAGAGAGACTTAGCGTTGTTGCATCCATCACAACTGCAAGAGTTGTTTGAACGATGGGATCTTGATTCCGTCGGACCAATTGAGAACAAGCCAAATAAGGAAGTGCCAATATGTTGTGGTAGCAACTAAATGCATGACAAAGTGGGTAGAGGCATGGGCATTGCCAAAAAATTCTGCAAGAAGTACAACTCAATTTTTTATGAATAGGTGATTACGAGATTTGGAATTCTCTTGTAGTTGACAAGTGATAAGAGAACACTTTGTCAATAAATTTATTTAGAAGTTAACCACAGAGTTCAAGATTTTGCATTTTATGTCAAGCTCGTATTATCCCAAAGGAAATGGGAAGGTGGAGACGAAAAACAAAATTCTGGTTTCAAATATTTATAAGACCTCTAGTCTGGAAGGATTCGACTAGAAAGAGAGATTGCCAGTTGTTCTGTGGGCATACAAGTCAATGTTTAATCCAACAAAAAACCACACGTTGTTCCCGTTAATGTACGAATAGGAGGCGGTAGTGCAAATAAAGTTCTCGATACCTAGTTTGAGGGTGGCAGTCTTGTTGAGTGTTAATTTTACCCAATTGTGAAATTACACTCTCCCTTAGGATTTGTTTCCAAAATCCCCTCTTGCAAAGAAGTTAAATAAACAACTTCTCCAAGGTCTCCCCTATATTAGCATTTGCATATGTGTATTAGTAATCTCAAATAAAGATATATCAATTTAATGCTTGGAACACCTTAGTGATTGCAAGTAACTGTAAACAATGGGTAATGTTGGTTTATTTTACCATGCTACTTTAATGATTGTTCATGAAACCAAAATAAATAAATGTGAATTGGCCCTCATATGACCATGATGTAGCCTTAATTCCTTTGATCTTGAGGATTTTAAGGTAGATTTTATCTTCCCTTATTAAGTAGATTTTAATCAAGTTTTATTTTGCATTAAATCCTACTTTAAATGTGGAAATAAAGATCAAGTCTATCTATGAACATAAATCTGAAATGATGAATAAGCTCCTTGAATATAGATTCTTATCACGAAGATAAAGATAGCTTTCCATGTGATTAATAAACTATCATTCTTTGGTGAAATTGATTTTCACAAAGAGATGATAATCTATGGTCTTAAAGTAAGGACTTTAAAATGTCACTTCAACTTATCTTTATTAAATGAAATCAAATTTTTATAAAGATGAATAATTTAGTGCTTTGAAATAATAACCTTCAATGTAACATGTAAAATTACCCTCTTCAATGAAATCAGAATTTTCATGAAGAAAAGGTGCATTTATGCTCCAAAAATGGTAAATTTGTGAAATGCCATAAAACATAACTCCTCCAATGAAATTGAAATTTTCATGAAGGAAATGTCATCATAGGCTCATGAATGAAATATGAAACTGAAAAAATGAAATTTGGCCCAAAAATGCAAATTCTGAAATTTTGAATTTTTAAAATCTGCATTAAAACAACTTTGACGAATTTTTAAAAATATGAAATGACTCCAAATAAAAAATGTCTAAGTGCATAATGGAACTATGAAGTACACTCTACGCAGCCATGAAATTATTGTTGGATCTTGAATTTTTTTTACTGTTTATTTTAATGTCCGAAAATAGAAAAAAATTCTGAAAATAAAATTTTGAAAACTGAAAAAATAAAATCTACATAAAATTAAATGCTGAAAATGCAGAAATGCAAAGTTTCCTCAGTTTGATAGCACCCCGTCCTGTAAAACCGAATATGTGAGAAATTCATACATGCAACCTAGCTTATTCGACCCACAAACTTGCGCAACCGAAATAAACTAAGTGTTAGCTCCTAGGGTTCAAAATAAATTTTCAGAATGGGACATTCACATGAAGCAACCAAAACAAAATTGCATAAACTTCATATACAAGTCCAAAATATGAAAAGGGGAAAAATAGACAATTAAATTCAAACATGCAAAAACAATCCCATTCTTTCTTGCTAACCAAGTCTAAAATTACTGAAAAAAAATCCTTACATTAAAATGTGTTTCCAGTCTTCTTGTTTTTTTTTTTTTACATGTAAAATCCAGAAGCATATGACCTTCCAAAAGGTCCAACCCCCTGTCTCATCTTTGGCATGCATATTTAAAAATCCAAAAAACTTTTTGTTTCCGAGTGTTCAAGACCCTTTCGTTTTTACATTTCTGGTTTTTGGGTTTGAAAACGTTTCCTTTTTGCATTTTGTTTTCCAACGCCTCATTTCTAAGCGTTTCATTCTTCTCATTATCCATTACATTTCATAACGTACATTTTTTTATAAAGCGCCCGGCTCCCCTTTTAAACAATGCCCCCCATGGTAAAGCATCTTAAATGCTTAGTTACAACATTACATTAAAATATTTCATCTTCCGTCTTATTGTAATATTGTCTTGGTTTAAAAGGCATTTAATTTGGCCTTCGAATGTTGTCACATTCTATTGTGTGATTTTATGATGTCCTACATGGACATTTTCCTCATCCAACAAGAGCCACATGCTCTATGTCAACAACTCCACCGCCTATTGGACTCCACATTGCATGGTGAAATTGCTCTCCGACGAGTCCACATATGCGCTGTTTGTCGTACACTGACTAGACAATTCTGTCAGACACACCACAGAGAGTACGCTATTGAAAGCATTTGTGAGACCAGCTCGCCTAGCTTCTCCCCTGTCAAATTATAGCCATCACTGTTCATCCACCGTATCCACCCTGGTAATCCACATCAACAGGGTCTATGTCGATGATGCATCATCAAAGTTTGTCGTGGTTGTCAATAGTCCGAGCCATCGCCTGGAGCAAATACCCCACTCTTGGATTATGCTTTACAAATTTAAAATCTCTGCGTCAATGCTACCTGTTTTGGTTTTCCAACTTATCAACTGGTGCATCATCCTTAAAAATCTCCTCCATCGATGGAAAGTCCATCCTTCTCGTCGCACCATTGCTAGACAACCTCTATGAAACCCTGGCCTCTCTGCATTGTCGTTCGACATAGCCACTGGGCACCGTCCATCCACATCGGTGTGCTGGCTCCGGGCTTATCTAGCAATCAAATCATCCGGTGCTCCCTTTGATGTCGACCAGTGTCCAAGGGCTCCTCCAATCACCGATGTCCATTGTATCCTAGCCGTATGTAAGTCTTCGCCTCGATGTCCACCATACGCCTTCCGTGTCATACCTGCGCATAATCAACAAACATGAGGTGCACATTATGTAATCGAAAGTCAAAGGCCCAAAGAAACATTATGTTTTATTTGTATGTAAGGGCTTTGTTCATTATTATCACTTTGTTTTTATTTACATATATTATATATGGCATATATAATATATATGTTTTAATTTAATATACTCCTTTTTGTTTTTATTTTTTATTTTTTATTTTAAATCTATATATATATATATATATATATATATATATATATATATATATATATATGTTGTTGTATGTGTGTGTAATGTATGTATGTATTTACTTATTTTTTAATGTTATTATTATATGTATATAAAATATATACATATATAATAATGTTTTGCTTCTTCTTATTATTACCATTAAAAGCATTTATTTAATATATATATATATATATATATATATATATTTATTTTTATTTCATTAAGTAAATCGAAAGGCTATGAACGTTTGGAAACAAAGCAAAAATGACACTCTAAAACAAGACCTTAAAACCCCAACAAGTGATCAAACCTAACAAACATTGTCCAAAAAGTGAAAGACATGAATACACAAACCTATCAACCTTCCAAAAGGAGACTATGGAGGACCAAAGATATTACACATCAAGACCATGCAAACATCGAAGATGGAATATATCAAAATCATCGCTCCAAAGATACCAAGATGCTCAAAACATAAAATTTTAAAGGTGGGTCCCCATTTTTGGGGCTAGTTGTAGAGCAGCCACAAGAAGTACAAAACTATCTGGGTGACCAAGAGAGGTTCGCAACACCCATACAACTAGATAAGAAACATGTAATGGCTCAATAGGCAATGGAAATTACCCAACGACAATGAAAGTTATGGCATGACAAGCATTTGAGGAAACTGAAGCTAAAACCAAGTGACTTGGTGTTGAAATTTAATGGCAAGCGAAAAATCAAGCCAAGGAAGTTGAAGACCCTTCCAAGTAGTAGAAATCATGGATAATTGTGCAATTAAATTGCAGAAGTTGGACAAGACACAATGTCTTGAGATGGTCAATGGCTCAAAGTTAAAGCCATACAAAGTGAAGCACAAGTTAATATGGTTGATTTTCAACCAATTGAGGAAAATACCATAGGAATACTGGAAGCACCACAATAGTCTTCAGAAATATTTGAAGGCATATTAGTCTGAGAGAGAGGAGAGCCAAGTAGGACCAATGAGAAAAATAGTGCAGTATAGGAAAATAAAGAAATGGATCTAGGATGGTTGTTTGGAATAGAAAATGGAGAACAACCCGTCATTGAACAAGAAGAGTTGGATCCACAACCAATGTAATGAAGAAGATTACAGGCACACATAAGATTCCCAAGTACAATAAAAGAACAAGAACAATGATTGCTAGCAATGGTGAATAAAGGAGAGCCACCCAATCACGAACCTCAGAGAGAAGACAATGAGCATGAGGACATGATACTGCTAGCACAAGTAAGTCCGCAACATCAAATAATACAGCTTGAAACACAGCTGTTACAGGAGGAAGGTGAATGACTACAAAGACATATTGCATAGATGAGGGAGCAAATTGCTCAGGAAGCTATAAGAATAATACAAAACCTTGATGCAAGAGAATTGAAGAAGGCAGTGTTGAATGATCTTGAGCAACAAAGAATGAGAAGAGAGGAAGCAATTGAGATATTATGGAGAAATATATTCGAAACACCTACATCTTAGGAAGGAGATGGAAGGAATTGGTGAATAGATACTACTAGTATATTCTCCACAAACTCTGACAATTCAAGCAATGCAAGCTCAAGTGCACAAGTCAAAAGATAAGTAAGGAGGAACATGCCAAGACCTCAACCAACTTCCCAACCAAAGAAAGAAATAATTAGAAAACTAATCCCAAAGTGGGAAGGCGTACGAGAAGGCAACTGGATGATATGTCAACAATGGAAGTGGATGAAGTACGAGGTCCAAGAAGTTCATAAGGACTACTAGACACTCCAGCCATGGTACAAGAAATAGTTAACTTTGGCAACTAGGGAAGACCGTCAAGTCTTCTCGGTCATCTAAGATGGCCCAACCAAGGGAGGAGTTTGGTTGGTCTCCCACCCAATAGTTTAAGGGGAAGATTTTTTCCTCTAGCTACCCCTAGGCTAAGTAACCAATAAGGTGGCCCGTCACGACTATTCTCTGGTGTCTTTTACAACAACAAGCTACGATGTAACCATTAGGATGGATCATCAAGACCACCTCTTGGTTTGTGTCAAAACCAAAGAAGTCATACGAAACATATGATTGAGAAACTAAAGAGAACAAACAGAACTCGAACAACCAAGAGGAAGGAACAAGCAATCCCAAGTTATGGAAGCATGCCCTGCAAAAGTAAATGAGGCAAGAAATGTGTCTGGGATAGGGAAATCGCCACAACGAAGAAGGCGATGATAGAGACAAGGAAGAAATAATGAAGAGAAAAATTTTATAATATAGGAACGAAGACGACAAAGTCATGAACTAAGAGAAAAAATGACATGTCATACAAATGCAATAAGTCAGGAATATGCTTGTAAGGCAAACTATCGTACTTGTATAGGTCATACAAATCAAAGTTGAAACAACCATACAAGTGAACATGGTGGTACGACATGTGGTCATATAAGTGAAAATTATCGTTTGTGTCATAAATGACAAAGTGACCATACAACTGATTATGGTATTGCAAACCACCATACAAATGAAGGTCAAGGCACTAGTACAACAAGGAGCCATACAAATGAAGGTAGTTGTATGGCAAAAGAGGAAGAAAATCATTGTTAGGAGAATATGAGCAATTTGTCAATAGGTGACACAGTCGTGGTAGTGATCTGCGTGGCCATACGGATCATATGATAAAGATAACTCAGAGACATGATGTTTTGAAAAAAAATAGAAAAATGCACACAAAAAGCATGAAAAGCATGCATTGTCAATCTCATGCAAAGGTGGCAAGGTGATGAACTAGCAATTATCGGGCAATGAAGCATGGACGACAACCATACCCACCAACTTATAAATATGTGTTCAAGGAGGTTTGAGCATTGCATTTTCTCAATGCCTAAAGGAAAGGATGAAGAACTCATGTAAGGAGCTAAATGCAAGAGGATGCAAAATGCAATGCAAGAGGATGAAGTACTCATGTTTTGCGAAAAAGTAACTAGAGAATTGACGAGTGTTCCCTAAGGTGAAGTGGGTAATATCGTCGAAGGAAGGGTTTTGCAAAAAAGTGAGTGCATCCATATGAAGTCATACAATTGTACAAATGACCATTAAAGAAAGTAATTGAAGTGCAAACCGAACAAGGGTATGCAAATATGCACAACCATATGAGTAAGGGCTGGAGCTGACGACAAAAAGACACTAAGTCTATGCACAAAGACAAGGGCAAAAGAGGCTATTGTACAAGTAGTGGAAGGGTAGTATGAGTTAGAGAGTGAATAGCCAAATTTGGAAGGAACCATCATTGTACAAGTGTAGAGGAGTGCACAAAAGTATCGTACAAACCGATGCCAAGGTCGGTTGTACAAGTTGAATATGGAGAAAGGTTGTCATACAGGTGGAGAAAGACTATTGTATAGTTGGAAAAAGGCTATCGTATAAGCACAATAACTGTTGTACAAGTCAAAAGATGTTGTTGTACAAGCCAAAGACTCTAATGGCACAGGTTGTACAAGTCGAAGATTGTGACAAGGGTCATACAAGTTAGAGATTGTGACAATAGGGGCCATAGAACCCAGAGTTAGTTGAAGTTGCTAAGAGGTAAGGATACATAAGAGGCCAATTATTATGAAGTGAATCCATCGGAGGAGCAATAGCAGTAGCTACGAAGGGCTCCACTAATCCAATGACACAAGCAACACCTCATGTTGAAGGAAGTGTGAGGAGTCTCGCAAAGCTTGTGCAAGGAAGGGAAAAAATGTGGCTCAGACACAGAACAAGGAAGCAGTAGGCATGATGGTCATTTAAGAGAAAGGCCAAGAATCAACACTCTAGAGGAGTGAGAAGTTGAGGCTTCACCTTAGGAGGGGAGAAAAGCAAGGGAAAGGAGAAAGCACCTTTATAGGAAACTACATGGGTGTAGCCAACAAGAGAGTTTTGTCGAACATGGTGGGAGAAGAGTCTAAAGGATCATCCATTTAGGATAGCATTTGCGAATGCAAGATTAAATTTTATACTACAAATTCCAAACTTTGACAAGGAATTTTTCAAATTTTATTTGCAAAAAATGCTATAGACATACAATCCACAACAAAATGCTAGTAAAGTTCGAGTTGGTAACCAAGAGCTGATAGTGGTGTTTTTAGCTAGTAATTTTAAAAGGACATTTGGGTTGCCAAACCATGGACTACCACTTAGAAAGGAGAGAGTAGATGCAAACTGGTGGAGGGAGTTGAACCATGAGGTCACCAAAATCACTCCAAATGAAGCGACATAGTTACTGAAGCATGGGAGCGATAGAGTGAATATGCAACAACTAAGTACTTCATGAAGTGGGTTGAAGGAATTCCTCTAACTAGCATGATAGGACCTCGAATTGTGGAGTTTATACTCCAACATATCATTTGTCACTTTGGTATTCCCTCAAAAATAATCATTTATAATGACAAGTCTTTCAAAAACAAGGATGTTTGAGCACTTTGTGAAAAATATAATATCCAACATAGTTTCTTGTATCCTTACTATCCATAAACAAATGGACAAGGTGAGGCAACTAATAAGATATTGATCACTATTCTAAAGAAATTAGTCAAAAAAATCATCGATATTGGCATACTCAAATTCCCTTGGAATTATGGGCTTATCGAATGAGCATTCACACGCCTACCACGGCAACACCATTCTCATTAGTCTATGGTGCCAAAGCAAACATACCTCTTGAGCTTGAGATTCATTTATAACACATTTTATTTTAGGAATTCATAGATGAAAATATCGCTAGACAAGCACATCTTGACCAACTCACACTCCTTGATGAAAGGTGAATTAATACCTTGGAGCTCTTACAAGTATATCAAGATCATCTAAAGCATGCTTACAATGCTAAAGTTCATCTACGTGAATTCCAAGTAGGAAATCTCATCCTTAAATAAAATCCGTAAAACACTAATGCATTATCGCATCGTCATGATGAATTTATGGATAATTGGTTAGGCCCATACATTGTCAAACAAAAAGTGGATCACATAACATATAGGCTTGCTAGTCTAAAGAGAGTAGAAGAGCCCGAGCCATTGATTATTATCCACTTGAGAGCATTCTATGCTTTATGTAATTTATATATATACATATATACATGGATACAAAAAATGCAAAAGCACAATTCATACTTCATTCCATACATCCCTTTTTGCATTCATGCCATTTTGGTGCATTTCATCCACCATATTAATGGTCATTTTCTTAGTTTGGAGAATTTTTAATCTAATAAGTCTTGTTGTCTTAATCAAGGGCACCTTAGATTTTACATCAGTCTCATTTCACCATTTCATAAGTCATGTTACCATTTGGAATAAAATTTTTCCACCCCTAGGTATTTTCGGTCACTCAGCCACTCCTAGTGTTCCAAGCAACCTCCATTGCATGTCAAGTTTTCTCTAGAACCAAAGCACATTATCACTAAGAAAATCTTGAGTTATGGGATTTGACTCTAGTATTCTTGAACCAAACACATATAACACTTATTAATAACATCTTGTGTTAGAGAGGGATGACACCATGATTGGGTTGAACCTTGAAGCGAAAAGTCCTTCTTGCTTGTCCCATTATACACAGTCCACAAACAGTGATTTTCATCACTTACAACATTTCCAAATAAAAGAGTGAGTAGTAGGGATAGGATAAAATTCTCATCACACCTTGGTTGAGAGTCCAATTTCCCAAAGCTTTAACTCTTTTATGCACCACAAAATGGGTCCTCAAGTAGTAAGGATAGAATTACACTTCCATCTAGATGGTTATGTAGTTTGATTCTCCAAAGCTTAAAAATCATTTCCCACCACCCAGTTAACTCCAATGGGGAAGGACACACCACAAAAAACCCACCACAAAAACAAAAAAAATTCTATTTTTATAAAAAAAATAACAATGGTCAAGCAAAATCTAATCAAAACAAAAAAAGAACATTACAACATCAATTATAATAATAATAATTGTCATCCACACAAAAAACAAACAACAAAAAAAAAAAAAAAAATAAAAAAAAAACATGTACAAAGTACACCCGAAGGATGTATACAACAAAGCATTGAGGCTCATATACAAAAATACATAAAGAGGCACTATCTAGTGTCCCAAGGTATACCCCTATGACCTTGAGGGATCAGGGGCCCAAGGATCCATAAAATAAGAACCACTATGCCTAGAGTCACTACACCTAGCAGATCCCAATACAGATGAGAAGGGCCACACTAGTAACCCAATGCTATGTTGCATAAGGAAATCCTCAAGCTCTTGTATGTAGCTATCCCAAGACTAAAGGTGAGGTAGATCCTATATTTGACATGCATCCCTACACACCAGCTCTGCTTGAAGCCTAGATATAGCATCCTCACCTCCACCTATAGCAACTCACACCTCTAGCTCCCTCTATAGTCAAGCCATCTCTTCATCCTGAGCTTCCACCATCGCATCCCGATCTGCTAGCATCCATAGGAATTGATCCCACTCCTCAATCAGGATATCTCACTTAGCATGGACCATAGCCCACTCCTCCTCACTCCAACCAGGAGGTCTCTTTAGAACCTCCTCCATACCTCCCCACCCTCGCCATCACCTCCAATATTAGGAGGTTGATCTATCGTAGATGGCTTCCCCCATCTCTAAATTGATGATGTTTCTATAATTGGGGAGCCTCCTCTGCCTTAGCTACCACCTCTCCATCATCACCACTACCCTTACCCACCATATTAATCAGTGCCCAAGGAGGTTGAGAAGTAAACCAGGCATTGTACTCAGCCATGGTCCCGATATCATCCACATTTGGGATATTCATCTCCTCATCATCTTCATAATCCACCCACCATGCCTCAACACAAGGTTGGCTCAACTCATTAGCTTGATGTGTGTAAAGCACATGAGCATTAGGAACCCTCTATTGTATCCTAAAATATTGTAGAACCTATGAGAACTGGATCAAATCCACTTCATTGCCATGCCAACCAACTACCCACCTGGCCTACCCGATCCACCATAGCTGCTCTCCATCAGTAGGCCACCTAGCCTCTCACCATGGTCACCAATATACCTAATCAGGTGTCAAACCTACCCATAGATCTTTGCACTCTTGGTCACTACGACCAAGATGACTCAATTGTATCTCCTCAACCACCTACCATCTCAACACATAGGGCTAAGCCCTATCCCACTCACATGGTATACCTATAGGATGAGCTATACTGAAATGCTCCTTGCCATAGATCTGAAGTAGCACATTGTAGCCCAATCCCTTTTGCCCCCGCATATTCACCTCATATAACTCCATGTATGCTTGAGCTAGAAAATTATATGCCCAAGCATATACTCAAGGCTCATCAATCATATCAAATACCAACTGAATCATGTTCCACAAGAATTGATATTCGATGCTATTAGGCATCAACACATTGACTAGCAGGAGTATGACCAAGGTTGGTAATGCCTTTAACTACCTCTGAGTATAGCTCTAGGTTTTTTATGCCACCATAATTGATCCTCACTCCCCTCCACTCACCTCAAAAAATTTTGCTTAGCTCATATCCCTTGTCATGTCCAACCCAAACACACAATCCCTCCATAGGAACATGATAGATGTGGTACACATCCTCAAGCATAACTATAATATTCCCTATCAAGTGTTGGAAGGTCTCCCTATCTGGATCCCATCACTTTGCTAAGGCAGAGAGGTACCCCTCATCGACCCTCACTACCTCAATTTATGCACACCCAACCAATCCCACTCTCTCCAAAAAATCCTATTCATCCTCCTGCAATGCCTTTTTCACCCTTGGTAGAATAGGTATAAATTGATGTCTGGCCTCTAGAATCCTCAACTGTAGCATAGCACAAAAAACAAATGTACATTAGGATCTATTCATTTCAAAAAAAAAACTTTTGCCTTCCCTCTTTTAGTTGTCCAAAAAAAACACATAAAACATTGTGAAATGAACAAGGGATAGAAGAACTTACCTCTTCCACCCAAGCATCAACTCTAGCCATCACACCAGATTTCTCCATCACCATCACCAAGCTCTTGCACTCTCATTTTCTTAGATGTTTCTTTATGAACTCTCAAACATAAGAATAAAATAAAATTTCACCCCTAGACCTCTTTTATAGCTGATTTGATACACCCAAATGCCCCAGTGCATCTGGCAAGCACACTCAAACACCTCACTATATCTACAGAATCACACACACCATCTCACGTCTGTGGAGACATGGACGTAGGCCAAAATTTACATTCAAAATGTTGTAAAAGGTTTAAAAGGACCTAAAAACATGGAAAACCCCACACAATCACCATAAAATTCATCCAAGAATTCATTACATCTTTACATCACATTTTGTGATAACATGGATTGATTTGGGCATTTAATTCTAAATGCGATCAAAAGTCACACAAATACCCAAAAACACTTCAAAACATCCCAAAACGATTCGAGATTTCACAAAACTACCACATCAACACATCAATACATTTACATCATCCTCTCACATCATAAAATCCACTTACATTATCAAATAAATCTCTTATCTAGTGGTTTACCCTATTCCCCTAGTGATTGCAATGATTGGTTATCCATGCAAGTCCGATCGGATGGGTAGATCACCATAAGGATGCTTGCTCAAATCATCATCCCATGTCATCATGTTCAAAATCAAATCAAGATGGTCCCTCCATTTGTGAATATGATCGTGTTCACAAAATTTTCTCAAAGCTATTATTAGCCCTTTTGCAGGCAATTACAAATTCCATTTGCATTATTAGCCTTCTTCATGGGAAAAAAGCAAAAATTCCTTTACAAATTCCCCTTGAATTAGGTCAATAGTTAGGTTTAATAGTGTGGTCACCTGTAGTGAGGCGGTATTCCTATCTCCACCACATGTTCACCAACATTGGCTAATTTATCTACAATAACAACATTGCACATTGTGCTAAGAGCAAATTTTCAACAACATTGATCAACCTCAAACTTGGGGCAATCAAATTTTATTTTGACTTCAACAATTACATACATCATACACAGTCATTGCAATATCCATTGCATCTTGCATTTTTGGTCAATTGGGTTCCATTCTTCACCCATTGACCAATTGAGGGGGTAAGCTAGAATCCCAAAAAATTTCAAATCTTCTTGCACGTTGAGTCCATTCCATCCAACCAGGTGTCTTTTATTTTTGCATCGCATTGTGTTTCACACAACACAATACAAAAAGGGGTATCTATAAACACCAAATCCTAGCCATTCATAATCCATTCATCATCATCAAATCATAACCATTTATCATTATATATATATATATATATATATATATATATATTTATATATATGAATAAATCTAAGCCATCCATAAAAACTCCATCCTAGTGGGCCATGTGGTAATCCTTGCCACTCATTAATCACAATCCGTGTCACTTACCAAGTTGCAATCTCAGCCGCTCATCATGTTTTAATCCTGGATGCTTGTTGGAGTCGTCACAACCCTAACATGAATGAGGGCAATCATAAAATATTGTTCACTTTTTGTGAATAGAGGTCAAAAACACTTGCAAAGAAGATATCATTTGCATTTTTGCACAAAACCTAGCCACCATTGCTGCCACCATTCACTGACTCCAACCCCTGCAAACCATATTTGAACTTTGCCAATCATGCATCAGTCTAAATATGCCTGAGGGCATCTCCCAAATGCTACAGGGCATCTCCCAAATACTACAATGCATCCTTCAGATACTGCACCACATCCAGTGAGTCCATGGATGCTTTCTAGGTATCTACACAACATCATTTCGAAAACTCGAACGCATAGATCACAAATTAGGTATTTTGAAAAGGGATTTATTATTGTTATTTAGATTACATTTCCCTATAATTTGCTCTATATTCTGCAAGTATTTTAACTAGGGTTTTTATTACACTTTTATATATTAGAGGGCCTCACATTATGGAGGCCCCATAGGTGTTACTAACTATTTGTTATGGTTTATTTGTGTGCATGTATAGGTGATGATTTCTTTGATAGCTATTGCAGTTGGAGTGGCCAATAAGGATATTCAAGAAGCCCACTCAAGCTCTTGTTTGGAGTGAAGAAGATCTGAAGACACCACATTATGTTGATAAAGTATTTTACTCTCCTTTTGTAATCATTGTATCAAAATAAACAATATTCTATAAACCCCATGATTTAGGGCATATCAATGTTGTAACAATGGATATCCAGGCTCCCTAAATCAATATAATATCATTCTTTCATTGTGTATACTATTTATTTTTTATCTGTTATTATTATTTATGGTGTTGACATTTTTTTGTTCACAATAAATCACACTCCCTAATCTAATATTTACAAATTTACCATGGAGGTTCTTTAGCGTCTACCAAATAATGTAATATTATCGAACACCCCTCTATATTACATTATTTGGTTTGAAGACTTTTATTTTTCAATCTTCATTTTTTGTTCTTCTTTCTTTGATTCTTGGCTTTGTTCCTCTTTTTCTTGGTCTTGGTATTTTTTTTTTATCTAAATTATTTCTTTTTCTTATTACACTTCTTAATAAATCATCACAACAATATGGTTTGTATCCCTTTTCAATGTTGGTTTTGCTACTATTTGATTTAATGTCTAAAATATCAGTGCCATTAGGAATTAATATCTTCAATTTGGTCTTCATGTTCAATGTCTATAATCCTTTCTATAAGAGCTCACATTTTATTTTCTTCTACAACTTTTGTCTCTTGAACCTCTTGGATTTCTTGAGCTAAATTTCCTTTTTGATAGTCTTCTTTTGATTGTTGTTGATGTTGTGAATATTGATACTAGTACTAATATTGCTTTAAGTGAAATATTTGAAAATGTATATTAATTTGATTTCTTTGATTTAAAGAACTATATCTACAATTATTTGTAGTATGACCTTTTTTTTTGTATATGTGACAATGTATCTATTTTCATTTAGGTTGAGATTGTGATGATGTTGCAATGTTACTTACATTTTCCTTTGATATCAAGGCATTATTAGTCATGTCATCCTTGATGAAATTTTCCACCTCATACTCTTGAAAAACATTAACTAATTCATCAAATATTATTGTATTATTTAGTACTTGAAGTGAAGTGACTAAATGCTTGAAATTTTCTAGAAGTTCTCTTAATGTAACTTGGACAATAAACTTGTCTTCTATTTTTTCTCCTAGAGTTAATAACTTAGACTTTAAATTTGTTATTCTTTGAAGAAATATTTCTCTATTCTCTCCACTATTAACCTTTAAAGAATACAATTATGACAACAAATGTAATATAGTTGCTTTATTATTTCCTTCAAATATTTTGCATAATTTTTCCAATCAACTTTTGAAGTATCTGCTTCACTTATATATGGTTGAATTTCATCATTTATCCCAAATGTGACTAGCATAAGGTATCTTGTATCATTCTCTTCAATTTTTGTTCCTGTTATTATTCTTCTAGCTTGTCCTTTGTTATATTTACTATATCCTAATTTTTTCCAACAACAAGAATTTGATTTCATTTTATTTTCCCATGATGCAAAATTTAGTCCTTTTAGAAGTTGTGATTCAAAGAGAAATATTTTACCATTTGACATAATTGAACTCATTAATAAATTTTCAAAAGCAATTTCTTCAAATCTATTCCTTTGATGTAGAAATATTTATTTCTCCAAAATTCAGTTTCATTCTTTGTTATTTTTCAATTTGCAAAATCAATCAATCAATTTTTCATCAATTCTAAAATTCCAATTGTAATTTTTCTTATATCTCCTAATTTTTAATTTTATTTTCTTTCCAAATTTCAAAAATCAAATGTTAAATTTGTTTCCTTATAAATCCCATTAATTTCATGCATTTAATATAAAATATTTATGTTCCCCTTATTTCTCCTTAAGCATAAATCAAATGATAACTTAAATTCTTCCTTATGACTCATAAAAATGTGTGCTCAATAAATTAAAATGATTTCACCCAGAAATTTACTTATAACTTTACCTCCTTGCTAGCTACATACTCAAAATTGTCAAACTTTTTAGGGATGTCAAGGTGCTTCAGTTGTGCTAGAATGAGTAATTTTTTGTGGCAAGTAATTTTTGTTTATGAATGTTTCATATGCAAATAATTACGAGCCTTTCTCATTTGCATTCCATACTATGCAATGAACAATTTCAACTTACAAGTCTTTCTCCTTCATAGTTGAATTTAAGGATATCTAATGTCCTTCTCAGTAGCTTTCAACAAATATCTCTTCTCTAGGCACTATCAATTTTTTATCTTTTGTGACTTCTCAACCTTCTTTGACTTATTTGGCATTTTGTATTCCACCTTTGAATTTTATCTATTCCTCCTTGGTGCTTTTATGTCCTCTAACTTTTTATTTCTCATGCACTTTAGCTCAACTTCTAATATGGTGCTTCGTGTCTTTGAACACAATTTTTACCTTCTTGGCTTCATTGGTTCTTTGTTACCAAGCACTTATAGCTTCTCTTGGCTTCACATGAGCTTGGATCTCATCCTATGGCTTCTTAGATATTTTAACTCTATTTCTTCATAGGCAATTCAAATTTGATTTTTCATAGATACTTTGACTTTGATTTCTTGCTTTCATGTCTGATTTTGTCCTTGTTCTTGCCTGCATACATGCTCCATTATTAATCATTTCCTATCCTACTACTTCAATCATAATTTCATCAATATTATGCTTTGACTTCAAAAATATCAGGGTACAATCAATCCATAGTAATAAATTTTCTTCACTCTTCCTTCATAGTAAAATATCAATTGTTCCTTCAATATCCTCTCTTTCACAATGTAACTTCAACTAGATTCTTCAACTTCATCCTTTTCTCCAGACTAAAACTTAGATGACATCAGCCCTTTGCTTCAAGTTTTATATCTTCAAAAAATTTCTCACATAGAGTGAGGGCATTTGTGGCTCTGATAAGACTGATGGATTTTTAGCTAGATTAAATCATAGGTCCCAATATTTAGGATCTTAAAGGAACTCAATATTAGAGTATTCAATCTACTTTAACATCAAGGAATATTACATTCATGAAATACAAAAAATATAGCTCAATGATAAACTCACAATATTATTGATGAGCCAAAAATACAAGATCTCTTTTATAATTGGGTTACTTTGATTACTTAAATACAATAATGGAGCTTTGTCTCAATAATATAATCTTACAAATGGACTTTCAATACTTTAATTATTGTTCTCATCACATATCTGGGGCATGCATCCTTTTCTATACCTCATATATGATAAAAATATCATGTCTCTTGACTTTTCATCTTACCACATACTATGTGACTCTTCACTTGTATACTTGACACCTACACATTACTCTTAACTTCCTTACATGGCATATTGCACACTCTCACTCTTTACATACTTTCACACTTTATTGCATGACACTTCACATACTCTTACATGTTAGACACTTTCACACTTTATTACATGACACTTGAACTCTTCTCATACATTGATGCATACTTTAGGAGAAATATGAATCACACTCCCTAATATAATATTTACAAATGTACCATGGAGGTTATTTAGCATCTATTAAATAATGTAATATATTTCAATAGCAAGTGTAGTACATAGATGTGGATACCTTATTCATAGAATTGCTAGGTTTTTTATGCCATGTGGTAGTGAGCAATTAGTCAAAGGTTATTTTAAATTTTTAAACTTGATGATTTTTGTGCTATTATTGTATACTCAAAGGATAAAATTTAGAGGTCATGACCCATTCATATGGAAGCATTTTGATGTCAACCCTTTAAATAATATTTTTTGGGTTTCTTTGTAGTGGTATTGGTATTTCTATCCTAATTTTCCAATCAAAAAATAAATTTTCTCAAGATCTATATGGACAATTCATTGCAAATGCTCATGATAAATGGGAATAATTATTCCTCATTAACCAAAAAATGGTAACTATCAATTCTAATGAACAAAATGAATTCTTCTAGTCAAACAAGGATGTGTATGGTATATTTACCCTATAAATGGAAAATAATCTCAATAATCGTATAACTAATAATTTAACCCTAAAGTGCTATTGGAGGATTTAAAGTTGCTATTTGATAAAATTGACTTTATATAAGTCAATGGCTTAAAATTTGAGCTTGTTACCTTGAATATGACTAGTTTTGGAATGATCATGTTTGAATATTTGTAATCTAGCAATATTAGTCCAAGAATAAAAAATATGAAATGCCTATAGGTGCTCTTAACGTAGCATAAAGGAAAGTGCAATGTTATCCTATGGGTATTCTTATATCTAAGCTTATGGAATTTTTTATGCAAGCCTATCAACTTCAATGTATTTACCTTAGAGATATTGGTTAAACCACATCTATAATTAACCTCAATTAAAGTGTTTAATATATTTTGTATATCATAATTTAACCTTCATGTCATGTTATGTTGGATTGAGGTTAGCATTTAATTGGGGATTAGGTATCACAATAAATACCCCCAATGACCAATTCATTGTATCAATTTTGTGATGTGATATCATGGGATTGGTATAATAACCCACCTATTATTCATATTTGTCTCTCACTCCTATTTCATATATTATATTTTTTGTTTTGTGCTCTTTTATTATTTTGTATATGATTGTGGTGAATGCATATTTTGAATGATTTATAAAAATATTACAAGTTCCACCATGGCATCAAACCCAATAAGAAGCAACTTTGCTTCTTTGCACAAAAGTACTATATAGTACAAATTATAGTAGATATAGAAGAATCACCAATTCTATTGGGTTATTTTTATTTTTATTTTTAAAAACTAATATTTTGTAAAATATTCTTTTGATTGGTGGTAAAAAGGTAGAAGAGAACAATAAAATAGATACTATGACTTAAGTGCCTTGGGTGTATGTTTTAGCTTCAGTTTTGGTGGTAGAATGGAATTATTTGCAACTATGATGCATAGTGGTAATAATTATAGTTGGATATTAGAGGTTAGTTGTTAAAAACTTGGTGGTGTTATGTTTGCTTTTAATTTATATGCACATGGAATTCATGTCTTTCTTTTTAACATATTAATAAAAATGACCTATTTTAGTAGAGCATGATCATTCCATTTTTAATTATTAGAGGTATTATTGTTAGCATAAGCAGTATAGGGTACTTGAGGGTGCAGGTTAAAGTCACCCCCAATTCCATATCTTATTTTGTGAGGGTGACTATGTCATTTACATGAATTTGTAAATATGATAACTACTCATGCCATATTTGTTGTGTTTTGTGCATACCCTAAGGATGTAGCCAAAGTATAGCCTACATTTAACTTTTAGACTGATTGGCTAGTTAAATTAAATATTCATATAATGTTTGTCATGGAAGGTGTGGATGAGATTGATAGTTAGTTGGGAAAGGCTAGTACATTGGAGCTATCAAAAGTTAAAGGTTCAAAATACAATGATTTACTTTTGGTTGGTAGTGGTTTTTGACTTGTTGGTTACTTTTATTTTGACTTAGATCTTGGAAGTGGAACCTCTTTAAAATAAAACATCCATCCATGCCCATGACACTTTTGGTAGAGTGAGGGTAATAAAGAATTGACATTGAATTTTAAGAGTTCAAATATTGAAGTTGGAAATGATATTTACCAACTTAATAGATGATGTGGTGCCTACATAATGTTTTAATCAAATACACACACATGAACACACACAAACACACATACAGAGGCACACACACACATATAAATTTTGATTAATTAATCATTAAAAAATCACTTTACACCAAGTATTATCTATAGATTCACCTATTTGATATAGTTCATAATCGGGTAAGATAAGTGGTGATGTTATCACAACATACATTCTAATATAAAATATGTCAATATCTAACTAGCCCCTACTCTCGCTAAGGTCTATTTTTTTTCCAATACTAGTATGACCAAAGTTATAGAGGCCTTAAATTTTTAATTCAAAAGTGATTTGTGCTCATTTTTTTGAATATATTGCATAGTATTTTGAGAACTATATAGTTATGACATTAGTTCAATGACCTAATATATTTTTATAGGAAATTTTATTGCAAAATGGACCTAGTGGACATTATTTTTTCTATTTTGGTTCAACACTAACTCCAACATGACCATTTATATGGTGGTTGGTAAGCTTGCTCACATCCAACATTTTTGAAATATACATATGTAGTAGTGATTAATTTGGCTGATATTTTCTTCTTGCTATGCCACTTGCAAGACCTCCAAATCAATCATGTATAATAGACTAAATAAATTCCCTTACTAATTGACCAACTTAAGTCTTTTAAAATCCTTCCTCATTAGGAAGGTCATGATATCAAATCCCTCCCTCATATTTTTCTTATATAGGGCACACTCTTGGACACTTCATAAAATGCCAAGAATATGACTTCCAATAATGGCAATAACATAATTTTTAGGTAGTTATTTTTGTGTCTCAAATATTCAAGGTTTAGTTACCCCAAACATCACTTCTTTATCCATGGTTATTTCAATTAGATCATAAAGGAATATTATTTTTTCAATTCCTAATCATCTGGTATTTTTCCACTTTAGATAACATAAAATCCATTATCAAGAAGGCCACTTATTCAAAACTTATTTTCTCACATTTTTTTAATTATAGTATTCAAGGTTTGATGTCTTCAAGGAGCACTAAACATCTATTTTCCAACCAATATTGTTATTGTAGTGGTTGGTTAGTTGTATTGTATCTAAGAGAAAGCAAGTTTAATTCCTTGTGTTAATATCTTTTCACACTTATATCATAGTGGTATATTCTCATGTCTAATACATGGTTTACTATCTAAATCTAAGAGGTTCCTCTTTCATTGATGCAAGAATATTTATTTCATCACCACCCTTCCTCCTACATCATAATTATTCTTGCAAGAGGTATAGGTTTTGGATGTTCAGTGTAAGGTATACCTTGTCCATATGAGACAGTTCCTAAACAATTTGCTATTGATTTAGAAACCCCTTTCTTATGGTTGATTATCAAATGAATCTACTATAGATATGCAGCCAAATTTTGATGTCTTTCATTCCTTACCTTACTCTACATCTGAATGAAATTATTATAACCTTATCCTAACACAATTATGTACTTGACTAGTGTTGGTGTATATTTGCACCATGGGAACCTAGTGGTATGGTCAAAATAAAAAAAATTAAAAAAAAAGGAAAAAAAAAAAAAAAAATCACATTATGATGTAGGATATAATTTTATTATAAGTAGGAGTTAGTGGCTTGGTTTTCTTCTCTCATGTGTTCTAACCCTTGATCATTAGGGTTAAAGTAAATAAGAGTCTATAAGACATGGGTTTAGAGTATAAGTCATCTCATATTTTTCTCAATTTGTATTAAAGCTCTACTTCCAAAGAGGTTGCTCCCTTGAAGATGCTTGTGATATCTATTATACTTGATCAATATAATTTTGTTGTTATTTTCATGAGCACTTCTATTATTTTTTTCATTTTCATTTATTTTATGAGCATTTCCATTAATTCCTACATTGCTACTTTGGTTATATATGTTTTTATATGAATGTTTCTAAAAAGTGGTATCAAATATCTTTCTAGGACCGTATTCCACAACAACAATAATGGTTCTTGTTCTTTTACCCATTTTTTCTATTTTATATTTTTTTATTCTACTCATTTTGCATCAAAATATAGTTTCATTGTTTTTCAATGGAGTAGATTAGAAACCATGTGCTAGGGGCTTTCAAATATCATTGAGTTCTCATTATTGGCTAAGCTATATTTTCCATAAATCTTATAGTGAATTAAGGGATACTCAAAATCCAATATCTAGACCTTAGACAACATGTGTATACAATAGTGAGCTCCCATGTACCCTTAGATATATAGGGAGACCCCCTAGGAATAAGAAAATTTTTTACCTATAGGAAGATATTTACTATTTGAGTTTTGTGGTGCACCAATAAGTAGTTAACCCTAGGAAGTTACTATTATAGTACCCTAAAAAATGGATAGTGTGGCTATAGGTATGGTGGAACCCTCTATAGTTAGAGCTCTAAAAAATTAGATTGGTTTTTAATCACGAACAATAGCATATATTAGAGAGAATACAAAATTAGATACACCTTGACTTAGATTTTCCCTCTTGAAACATTATTTTAGTCCTTTATCATCCAAAAGCAAAACTAGATCTAAGTATACTATAGAAGAGGGTACTTCAATCATAGTCTGATAGTATAGAAAATACCAAGTTTGATAGTGTAGAGAATATTCAATATGCCAATGTAGAAAATATCTAATTTAACAATGTAAAAATATATAGTTTGACAATGTAGAGAGTACATAGTCTTGTAGTGCAAAAAATATAAATATGATATTGCAAAGAACATCCATTGTTATAGTGTAGAAAATAGTCTAATAGTTAGAGCAGTTAGTTGTCAATAGTCTTGTAGTGATCTCTCACTACACTCAAGGGTTTTGGACTCAAACAAAACATAATATAAAGACAATATGGTGGAAGGCACAAAAGTATCGATAAAAGAAAGTCATTATTTTATGAAATTCCTAAGTGGAGAAGAATAACAAAAGTCTCAAGAACTCACATGAAACTTTTCTTGAAAGGGTAGAAAGCGGAAGAGAAGGTTGATTGACACAAAGAAAGAAAAACTCCCAATAATTAGATGTTTTAAAAAGTTAGAGAGAAGTAAAAGTGATAAAGTTCTAAGAGGCAGATTATGTGAAATGAGAACTCTCAAAAACATAGAACACTAAGAGGTCTAATGGAAGGGAAAAATAAGAAAATATTGCAAGATACTTCCAATGAGAATTTTAGTCTAATTGTGGAAGTATCAAAAAGTCTCAACGTAAGACAACAAGAGAAATTTTTAATGAATAGCCAATAGTCTACATGGGGATCTAAAATGACTAGGAGCATGCCAAAATTTAAAGCAGAATCAAAGAGTCACCAAATCTAAAGAAGGATCATATTAAGTTGTAAAGAAATAGTAATAGTATGCAAGCCTCTAGGGAGAGTAGGTAAAATGGATTTATAAGCTATTATTAAAAAAGGTAAGGATCACCTACTAATGGAATATTAGTTTAGAAATCCAAGAATATGGATGATATCTTGAGAAAAAAGACATGGTGGTTATAGTTCTATTCTTGACAACAATGATTGTAGAAGGTGTTCTCATTCAAATCCTAATTATCCCTAGAAAGAGTAGTTGGAGTTGTCAAACTTCAAAATTTTAGAGGTAATGTATCCCTATTTTATAATCTATATATGTTGGTTTTCTTATCATTATAAAGCATTGACAAGTTATATCTCTACAAGATATATAATTTTCCCTTCATTTTTTGTGTACAGTAGTACTTGAAATGCGATCTAGTCTTGTGGGTAGTCTGAACCCCAACTTCTAGCATAATCTTATAATATTTTGATACACACACACACACACACACACACACACACACACACACAATATATATATATATTAGAGGTTTTACTTTTTAGTTCCAATTGTTTGGTTATCTCTATCTCATTTTATTTATTTTGTATATTTTTTGTTTTAGTATGTGGTTATATATGCTTAGAAGAGGAGATATTCAAACTCCTAGTTATCGATGCATTAAATCCAGGATTGTTTTACTTTTTAGTTCCAATATATATATATATATATATTAGAGGTTTTACTTTTTAGTTCCAATTGTTTGGTTATCTCTATATCGTTTCATTTATTTTGTATATTTATTTTTTAGTATGTGGTTATATATGCCTAGAAGAGGAGATATTCAAAATCCTAGTTATCGATGCATTAAATCCAGGATCGTTGTGTACTAGAATCTTATTCTAATCTTTACGCATCACCTGTTAGCTTAGGTTTTTCCTTTCCACTATAATTTTTTTTATGTTTCTCTAACCCTTTTCCCTAAAGTTGGTAGATTAGGCTAGAGTAAGAAAAATATGCTCAAGATCATATCTTAGAAGGATCCATCCTTATAAAAAATCTAGTAATCCCTTAATTGAACCAAACCCTATGCTCTTAGAAGTGGCCCTATTGTGTTGCTCTATGTGAGACACAAAAATACTGACCATCTATTCCAACCCATCCAATGGCTTGGATAATCAAAGAGGACAATGGTTTAATGGTATGCTTAGTGGGAACCTATTGATTTATCATTGGTATCATAATCAAAAGAATAATTAGGCTATTAATCTAGTGAGGGTCTCTACCTATCTACTTGTAGAAGCACCTCAAAAATTCACCTAGTGACTTTGCTTAAAGAATGAACATCTAGAAGAAGCCACATTGAAGGACATTAGATTGAGATTCCAATGAAGATATTAGTATATATGCTCATACAACACATGTATTCATTTGGTGACTCTACTCCAATCAAATAACCTAGATATGGAAAAATGAAAGATCCATCACCAAATCCTTTGTTTCTACTAATATGAAAATGATAGTACCTCCACTCAGCACCATTCCCCAAAGAATATGAGTTAGAGGAATTAATATGGTTGTCCTAACACTTAAATTATTCCTTACTTAGAATTATAGAGGTTCTTTATGACCTCTAGGGCCACCAACTACATGGGGAAACACTCCAACATTGGAACTAGAGTCCCTACTAGACTACACTAATGAAGATCCAACAACCCTACTAGAACATCCATAGAATATGGTCCTCAACTACATAATATTACAAAGCAAGATGTGGCTCTTAGATATTTTGTGGTATCATTCAAAAGCAAATAATGCTAGAGATATGAGTCTCTTCCCCTACACTCAGTTGCTAATTGAGACCAACTTACTACCTTGTTCATGGAAATATTTGAAGAAAACATATATGGAATATGTATTTAGAAAAAAATGACCTAACCCAAATAGAAAATTCTCTTCTAAGCATCCCATACCTTAGTCTCCAAGAAGTAAGCCAACATCAATCATCCAACCTACCTCTCCCTAGCTAATTTTTACTTAGCATCCCATTGCTTACATCAAAGAGAGCCCACAATTTTAGGGCCAACCCCTTCAAGTGAATATAAAGATATCTTCTTTTGGGAAAAGTTCCATAATTCTCAACTAGACATATCTAATATGGAATATAGAAGAAGTGTGTTCTGGAATGGAGGGAGAAAATATTTTAACATCCACTAGGCCCTTTACTTTTATCTACCTTTGACCTACAAAGATAGACTTAAATTTAAGGGTAAGAGAGATTTGGGAACAAGCACGATGATTATACCAAAATAAGTAACAAATGACTTAAATATAGAATATAGGCCTAGAAACAAGGAAGTAGTGCAATTTGAGGGGATTATGGTCAAAATCTTGGGATTGATAGAGGAGAGTCTACTTGCATTCCATCACATTGAATATCCACATATGTTTAGGCCAACTTCTAAGTAGATTTTTTAAAAGGGGATGAGTGGTTTGATTTGGAAGACTAGGTAGATAGGCACCCTATTGTACTAGATGATGATATGGACCAATGGGTGACTAAGGTATGGGACCTTGGTCCTCTTGAAACATACAAAATTACCAATATAGGTTGAGTGCAAAGCAAAGTGATGCCAAAGGTCATTCATTTAAATATATGTATGTATGTATGTATGTATATACACATGCATGCATGCATGTATGTTTGTATACGTATATATGCATTTTTTTATATTTTTGTAGGGTTAAAGTCTCTAGGAAATATGCCAGGTTCTTGAACTAGTATAGATGTTCCTATAAAAGGCTATATGAAACATTCAAAAATTACCTCACTTTAATAAGAGGGTCTTGCTAGAAAGGAGCAATAAATATTCAAACTCAACAATCAAGGACATAGTAGGAAGCCCCAAAACAAGAAGGTCAAAGCCTTCCAAAAGCCAAATCTTCACAAACCACAAAGGAAAGTGTCAACCATAGATGGTTGAGTTGGCCCAAATATTGGCATAATTATGATGGGTTTCAAAATGGTGATATAAATGGATGAAAGTTGTTGATTGAGGCAACCAAAAAATGATACTCAAATCCATGACAACAAGGAGTGCCAACAATGAAAATTCAATCCAAAATTTTTGCAAGTGGCTAGATATGGAGGCAAATAGTAAATTTTCCTACCAAAAATTTCTCAAGAAGTGGAATTGATACTTGATATGTAGTTAGGTTCATTAATTAATGAAGCCTTGGTTAAAAACTAACATGGAAGATTGAGCAAGAATGAATATGGTAGGGATTAATATATTAACATTGCTTGTAAGCTGATAAATAATGTTGCATTTATGGAAATTTATTTTATTTAATATTTGGTGCAAGTAGTTGTATCGAATAAGCCTTGTAACTAACATCATTAATTGTGATCTTATCCGATGGAACCTATTAAAAGCATTGTAATCCATATTTATAGTTATTTTTGGAAAGATAATCGTCAGTTCTTCATCATCAAATATTTTCATGTATGTTGTGAGTGTTAATCATATTAGTTTGGTATCAGATCCTAGTACTAGTTTTGGAGATTATCCTCTTCCTTAGGCTAGGTCTAGTTTAGAAAAGGAATGAAAAATCCTCCTAGTGGATCTTGGTTTGGTGTTTTTGTCCACCTTTAGGTTAAATATCTCATAGACAATCTCACCACTCACTCGTGGCTATTGTGCTTGCTTGTTTCTTTTAAACCATCCATTGTTGGTAATTTTTCCACCTCATTTTCATTACTAGATACTTTCAAGTCATTGCTACGAATCTATTGTTTATACCTTGTTGTGCCCACCCCCATTTTTTCCCCCCCCCGGGCCCGCCCCCAAAACCCTTAAACCCCCCCCCCCCCCCCCCTTAATACCCCCCCCCCCCCGGGGGGTGTGGCCTCCCCTTTTTGGTCGCCCCCCCCCCCCCCCCCCCCCCCCCCCCCCCCCCCCCCCCTCTCCGGGGGGGGGTGGGCCTCGCCCTTTTTTTTTTTTTTTTTTTTGTGTTAGCTCCTCGCCCCCCCCCCCCCCCCCCCCCCCCCCCCCCTTTTTTTTTTTTCCCCCCCCTTCTTTTTTTTTTTTTTTGTTTTTTTTGTTTGTTTTTTTTTTTGGTGTGGTTGGGTTTTTTTTTTTTTTTTTTTTTTTTTTTTTTTTTTTTCGCCCCTCGCCTGCTTCTCCCCTCTTTCCCTTTTACCCCCTGTCTCTCCCTCCCCCCCTCCCCCACCCCCCCCCCCCCCCCTATCACCAATCTCCCCTACCCCCCCCTCTCCCTCCCCCCGCCCCCTTCTTCCCCTTCCTCTGTTTTTTCTCTTTCTCCTCTCTCTCCCCCCCCCCCCCCTCCCCTCCCTCTCCCCCTCCCCGTCCGCTCATAATTTAACTTTTCAGGGTATTTAATTTTGTGAGTATATCCTTATATATACTCATTGGAAAGCTCATTTTGATCCCCATCCATTCACCATGGCCATTTCTCCATTTTCCCTTATTTGATCTCTCTCATTGTGTCTCAAAGATCACCTTGTCAAATAGGTCTACCTTTTGGATTGTGATTGTCCCATCTTGCTTTTGGTCATCCATTGTTTTCTCCCTAGCTCAAACCTACCATATGGCCACCAATATAGCCTTAGCCAAAAAAATTGCCAAAGTAATAGCCCATATCACTTCTTTGGTTGACATTATTAAAAACATCAAATTGTAATCCTCCTCCTCTCATACATCTCATGCCAAGTGTGAAGTTAAAATTTATGAAGGCTCTCGAGATCCTATCATCCTCAATAGTTGGATTCTTGATATGGAGACCTAGTTTACCTTTAGTCACACATCGAATGAAGATAAAGTTCCTTTCACAAAACTTAAACTTTTTGGCATGGCTAAGGTTCTCATTACCAAATGCCACAAACTCAAAACCCCATACTCACATGGGATGATTTGGTCACAATATTGAAGGCCACCTTCTATCCATCCAATTATGATGATGACTTGCTTAGTCAATGGATCAACCTTCATCATGGAAAGCATCAATCTATCAAATATTATGTTCATCAATTCAACCATCTATACGTATCTTGCTTCACATATCTAATCCTACAACTTCCCTCATTGCTAAGTTTAAAAGTGGGCTACTTGCACACTTTTATCATGAGTTGAATTATATTCCTTGCACTACACTTGATGATATCTTCAATCATGCATAAATTATAGAGGAGAAGTTCATTGCACATCATCGAGGATCTTGCTACTCTTATGGTGGTTTGACATAATCGCCTTGTTCACATAAACATGCAGACTTACAAAGAAGCCTCCAAAATTACTATATATTCCTATAAAACATATTTGGATGCTTTTAAAATACCCCTAGGAATTTTTGGATGATCCTCGAGCACCACAAGGTTTTTGCACACCTTTTGCAAATTTCTACGAATCTTCAAAAACTCTAATCCAACGAAAATTGTGCGACCTATGCTTCTGAAAACCCTGCAAGATAAGACATAAAACAACAAGTTAGTCAACAAAGTAAATAAAAATGAGAAAATCTTAGGGCATCCCACCATGATCACCATTTGTAGATGCAAAAAAGAAACACCAAATATAAGAAAAAATGAAACCAAGAGATAATATTGCACAAAAAAAATAATTTTATTGATATGGGGAAGCCTCAAATATCCAATGTTACAATAAAAAATTTGATTTCTTTTGATACAAAATATTACAATACTAGGGTTCTTCAAAACCCTAGTGAATAGTGCTAGTGGTGTTTTCAAACTCGCTTTTGATCCCAATAGAGGTGAGTGGGCTTTGTGCTATCCAATATTGGGCCACTCTAGCTTAAGCAACTGCACAATGTAGGTGTAGCATCTCTAAATCTATACACAAAAGACAAAAAACAAGTCAGTAACAACTATGAGGGCTCCACAGTATGAGACCCTCAAGAATTAATACAAACCCTATCTATGCGATATAAAGAAAGTGAGCAGAATATGAAAATACATGAAATGAAATAATCAATGTTGGATTTACTTTGTTCACTTGTTGTTCTCTGTTTTGTAGTAGCTAATGCTATAAAATGGTGTGGCAATGCCTAGTAACACCCGAGAGTTAGTAGGGCTATAGAACTCTGGTATGAAATACCCGCGGGTTCTTGGTGACAACAAAAAATAATTGTGGGCGCTTGGGGATGGCGAAAAGCACCCAGAGGCACTTAGGAATGGTGAAAAGTGCCTAGAGGTACTTGGGAATAATAGATAAGCATTTAGGGAGTGAGGTGAGGTCTGTAGAAGCATATCTATTTTGGGAAAGGGATGTGGTGGTGGATGCAAAGGCAATGGTGACGATGCATGAAACCCTTAGGAAGCTCAAGGTAAAATACTGAGGAAATTCTCAAATTGCTTAGGGCACTCTGAAAACTTAGGCGACTTAGGACAAAAAAATCAAGATTATGAGGTTGAGCCATAAAAATGGATCTTGTTTATAATCTCACCTAGGGCACATTAGGGTTTCGATGACACAATTTGTGCGATCAAGATTAAAATGTGATGAAGGGTAGAGATTAAATTTGGGCATGTGGCATGGATCAAGGTGGATGAATGGTTGGGATTAAAACAAGATGGATGGCTGGGATTAATTTACACATATATATACATTTATTAAATATATATAAAATATAATATTAAATATTAATATTTTAATATATATTAAATAAATATACCTAAATTGATGCAAGAGCATCCAGTGGTGTAAGAGTGATCTTGCATCACCCAAAATTTATATTTGATGTAATTATTTTCTAAGTGTATTTAGTTGTCTAGGGGATAGAAAATTAGAGCCATTGGAAAAATAATCATCCCAATATCCTGAGCGGTTTGGGAGATATGTAAATTTTAGTGTAAAAAACTAGTGAAAAATTCTTGCTAGTAAAACTAGTAAAACTTGTAGGTGAATTTTTAAGGTCTTAGAGGCCGAATTTGAGGATTTTCAATTAAAAATAGGCATTAATAATTATAGCTAAGGCTTAACCTTCTTATATCATCTCGTTCCCTTTTTGAAAACATGCAATAATAGTCAATCAGAGCAACGAGCGCGAAGTTATGACCCTGGAAAGTTTGCCTTTGAAATTCAAATTTCAAATGCATTGTTTTAGGTGGGAAAAAGGGGAAAACAGGGTATTAGAGGGAATTTTCAAAATTGTAAAAGGAATATTTCTTTTGTATCCTCATTTTGGCATGGAAGTAATGAAAATATTTGGTTCTCTGACATGATCAAAGGAAAAGCACCTGTGTATGTGTTGCTTGATCTTCACCATAAATATATGTAAATAAATGGATAAAAATGGTAGAAAGACTTGGATGGACGACAAGTGGCTAGATTTTGGTGTCTACAATATTATTATTGCAAATATTATTATCATTAATTTCTAATATTTTAAGTTTGGAGTTATAAGGTATACCACATCAAACATAGATTGATACTCATACTAAAGAGACAAAAGAAACTCAACCATAGAGAACTTCAAATTGATAAGTGCTAAGGTAATACATTTTATTTGAACACTAGGGAGTCAAAAGGGATTCTACTAAATCCAAGAAAAATTAGCAAGGTTGATCATGTCCTCATACTAGAAGATTTGAAACTTCATCACCATGGAACATTGGTACATAGATTCAGGAGCAAGCAAACACATGACTGGAAATAGATACTTGTTTGATTCCCTACAAAAAAAATGAGAAACCAGTTACTATAGCAGATAGTAAGACTTATGAAGTAAAGGGGATAGGAAATATCCCAACTCATCTAGTAAACGAAAATGGGATGATTAAAAACTTTTTATACGTCCTAGGATTGACTAATAATCTCCTCTCAATTTCTCAACTTATGGATCAAAATATGACTATTGAGTTCAAGGTTTCCAATGGAAGAAAATTATGTCATATTCTTAAACATGGAAAAAAGGTAGCATCAGGTACCTATATAAATGGTCTATTCACTTTAGATATTACTACACATTTAGTTTTCTTAATCAAGACATTAGATCTATGGCACAAATATCTAGGACATACCAATGCATCTTATTTGAGTGAAATTTTCAAATATCAAATGGTTGAAGGAATACCAAATCTATCTCTAGAATCTATTATTTGTCCATAATGTTTAGTTGGAAAACAACACAAAATTCCCTTTGAAATTTGTTAGCACAAGACTCAACAACCATTAGAAATAATATATACACATATATGGTCCAATGAATGTCACTAGCATTGGAGGACATAATTTTGGCCTAAATTACATGAAGAATTTTGAGAATTTTTTTCTATAAGGGTATTTAGATTCAAACTATGCCAGTTCTATTGATGATAGAAATTCTAGGGTATGTATTTTGTCTTGGTTCAGGACCTATATCCTGGCATACTAAGAAATAACATATAGTGGCACAATCATCTAGCAAAGTAGTATATCGTGCAACAAGAGATACAACATGTGAAGCATTATGGCTATAGTATATATTATCTAACATGGGGATCAAACGAACCCCAACCATGATATATTGTTATAACCAAGGAGTACTCAATTTGGTTAAAAACCTAATTGTACATGAAATAACTAAGCATATTGAAACACAATGTCATTCCATTAGATATCACTTTCAAAACCATCATATCATCTTGAAGCATATCCCTACAAAAGAAAAACTAGGAGATATCTTTACAAAAGATCTTGGAAGAAACAAGTTTCAGATGTTCAAAGATCAGTTATGCAATTAAAAGGAACTTCATACCAAATAATGTAATACAAGTGGGTGCAAGAGTATATTATATAATTTGTGTTATGTAAGTGTACCACCTTTGGTACATAACTAGAGTAGTTGTTTTATTTAGAGTAAAACTAGTTGGTTACTTCAAATATTGTAATAAATGCACAAGTGTTAATGTACAAGTTGTAAATGTGCATGTAGTCCACATGTACATAAGTCTTAGGTAGAGTAGAGCTTAAGGAAACTATATTTCTATATAAATGGACTCTAAGCTTCATTATTATATTTATATTTTCATTCTATGTAATACAAAATTATACTTCCTTTCTTTAGTCATAATAATTCTAAAAATATCAGGTCACTTGAATATTGAAGATCAAGATAAAAACCATGATTGAATACTAAAGTCTTCAATAACTAGATAATGTAATATAGGTGGTGTTGGAGTATATTACATTATTTGGTACCTGCTAATGTACCCCCATGGTACCTTCATGGTACATTTTAAAATAATAGATTAGGGTTGAGTCATAGTTTAGAGAGTGAGTTATAGTTTCCTTTATGTAAGTGAATGTGCAAGATATGCACAAGTGTCATGTAAAGTTGTAATGTGCAGGAAATGCACAAATGTCATGTGAGTTAGTGTGCAAGTGTAAGTTAGAGTGCAAATAGATGTTCATCATTATCTTAGGTTAGAGTGTGCAAGTTATAGAAGTGCAAGAGTCATGTATAGGTGTGCATACATTATAGAGTCAAGTGTTCATCAAGTATGCAAGTGTCAAGTAGAGAAGCCAAGAGTCATGAGACTTGGCATATGGAAAGGAATAGTCAAGTATCCAAAGAGTCATATTACTATGGCTATATTATGGAGGTAATAATCCATAAGCAAGAATCACAAACAATCAAGATCTTATCATATTTGTAAGAGAAAGAGGAGTAATAAATATTGCATACATTTTGAGCAATTAATATTGTAATTTGTTCTACATGCTTAGTACATGTATGATTTAGGCTATTTACATTCATATTGCTGCTTATTATTGAATTTTATTTGATATATTATTAGCCTTGATATACATATTAATTTGCTCATATTATTCTACTCACATCATTATCTTGACCTTATTATATTGTGGTTGCACTATATTCGATCCTGTGATATTTAACCTATGATGTTTGTGGTAGTATTAACACATAAAGAGCCATAAGATTTTTCTTTTATTGCTTGCTTAAAATTTCCTAAGTCTTAATTTTAATTTATATTATGCTTCTTGCATCCTTTTTATTTCTTCATCATAACCCTTGGTGGTAGCCTTCAAACTAGTTATCTTTTAATATGGGTCCCACTAACTTAGAAATACTTTTCCTATTTATTCCCAATTATATATAATTATAGGCACACATAAAATGTACAAAACAAAACAAAATTTCATATCGAATATAAGTAGAAAGTCTAAATTTCCAAATATTATCATCAAAATACAAGATGTTGTAGACATGAAATTTTAGTCATTTCCTATCTAATCCATCCAAATTTCCCTAATTTATAGCAATTTCTTCTCAATTTCCCTCTAATTACCCTAAATTCTTCCAATTCCCCTCTAGGTTTTTCTAATTATATTTCAATTCCACCTATCTTCTAAGGTTTTCTAAGGTCTTTATTTTCCTCTAATTTCCCTTTCTCCCCTAAATTCCTAAATTCTCCAATTTCCCTAATATTCCTTTAATATTCTCCTACTCCATTTAATCACTCCTATCTTCTCTCTAATTTCTTAACTTCTACCTAATCCCCTTCATTTATTTCCCCCTCTCCCTTCAAAATTCCCATAAACCATCTTATCCACCTAATCCTTCCACTAAGCCTTCCATTAGGATCTAATCACCTTTCTAATCCACAATACAATCCCAAGGGGAAGGCAAAAAGGATTTTAAATTCAAATTAAATCCTCAAAATCCAAGGCAAGCACTTATCCAAATCCTAAGGGATATGCACACCAATTTAAAAATTCCCATCAATCCCTAGGAAATCTCTTAGAAAGTATCCCCAAATCTCCCTATGTTCTCTCATGCACTTTTCCATGAATTTAAAATTACCTCTAAATTCCAAGTCAACCTCCCTCATTAATCCACTTGTCCTCCTCACCTTCCACCTTGCACTTTTAAAGCAATTTTAAATTGAACACATATCACCAAAGCACACAAGCCCCCATGCATATCTCATCACCCCCTAGGAGCATTAATGCCACTTGGGTGGGTGAGAAGTCATCCCATCCAAGGCTATTAAATTAGGAGGGTGTGCATTCCTCCATATGTCTTCCCTAAGATTTGCCTTGGATTTCTTCCATGCGACTTGGTACCAAGTCACTTCCACCTCACCTCCATATCATCCCCCTCACCTTGTCCAAATTTTTTATAAATACTCTCTCATTCCCTTCATTTTTAGAGGAGCATAAGAAATCATAGGGACATGCTACAAAATTGCTCTAGCCTTGCACATCTACATTTCAAGTATGTACATCATCTATCTTTCAAGTTTGCACATTTCAATTACATTTACATTTTAATTTGCTTATGTTTATTTTGGTTTTGCTTAAACATGTAAATAGGTGCTACTAATGATTTCTTATTTGCATGTGTGTAGGTTCACAACTCAAATCAAGGCTCAAGGTTCAACTCAACTCAATTGATCATTACAACACAAAACCCACCATGCACATTGATTGTATCACATGGAGAACGAAGACACCATTTTTGCTTTGTAAAAGGGGTCACACTCTCATTGGCATATTCTTGTTATAAAACACCCTATAAAAAGGGTTCCATTCTATCAAAAAGACTTTTTTTTTTAAATTTAATACAATATCTCAATTTTCATTGCATATGTTGTGTTTTCTATGTATACAGATGCTATGTCACCCCTTCTAGTAAAAATGGACAACTTTATGAGCTTGCAATCATACAAATGATAATGCAAACTAAGGTTTTATAAACTAGGGTTTCATAAACATATATCTCATCATTGGTTTATGCTAAAATTTCATATAAATAAGTACACCCACAAATATCTTTCAAATAAAACCAAAAAATAAATGATATGCTTATCTAAATTGAAAGATGTCTCAAATTTTGGCTTTTGGAACAAAAGACGGTTTGAAAAAATGTCACTGTCACTATTTGAGAAGACTAAGTTTACAAGGACATGTATCTCTTAATACTGGCCCAATTCCAACCCACTTGTTTTAGAGTTCTTCAAACTTTGATCAAAATATTGCAATCATCTAAATCTAACAACTCTATGGAAATATATGTCTCCCAAAAGATGATATATTTTCTTTAAAAAATTACCCAAATTTTGCAATCCAAAAAAAACATTCCCACTTTACCAAAATCATTGCTTTTACATACCTTTAATAATCAATAAATCAAAAATATCTAATTATAATAAAATTAATGAAAATTATATGCTTAGACTCTACATTCCAATATCTACCACTCCATAAATTTTCATTATAAAATGATATTATTTGACTTTATTTTGAGGCCTTCAAAGTCATACCAATTATCAACAATAAAACTATATGTTAATAAATTATGTCAAAACACTATGCTTTTACCCTAACCTTAATATAATCCAACCCTATTGTCATATTTCTTAAGAGTTATGTAATATGCAATTAATTACTAACATATTTATACACCTCTCTTACCCAATCCATTATATTAGTCTCATATTTATCTTGATCCTTTTATGTTGATTCTTAAGGGAATTCTTCCATCTCTCATGTAGTATATATCTTTCCTTTTGCTCTCTATTTTCCATGCTATAATATTTGAGTTATGATTGTTTCTATTAATTCCACCAAAATATTATGAAATCTAACATGGCATCAAAGTAAGTATAAAGTAACATCACTTAGAAATGCAAAGAACATATTTCTAGCTTACTTTAAGTATAATGAAAAACTATATTTTGATGCTTCATGAATTAGTTATGGCATAAAGGGTAGATGAAGAATTGTCTATGTTTATGGATATTAAACCAAATGTTGTAGAAGAGGGCCCATATTCTTAGTTAAGTTGCACAAGCTTCTAACTAGTTTGGTTACCCTAGGGTTAATTTTGCAAGAAACCATGAGTTTGATTCTCACTACCCCTATTTAGATTACTTTATAATCTGATGCAGGAGCATCTAGTAGCACCTGATGCAGAGGCATCCGATGGCAGGAGAGCCATCTTTGAATCGGCAAAAAATTCTAAGTGTTTGCAAGGAGAAGCTGTCGTGATATCGTGATAGAAAATGTGTCGTGATATCGCGACACAAATGGCAGAGAGAAGCCAACGAGGAGAAGCCGTCACGATATCGCGACACAAAATGGAGGGAGAAACCAGCCGGGCCAACTGTCGTGATTTCATGATAGGTTTCATAGGAGAAGCAAGGGTGCCCAGGATGTTGCGATTTTGTGACATGTCGCAATTTCATGACCCAAACAGGGAGAAGGAGGCTACAAGCAAAGATGTCATGATTTTGTGACACGTCGCGGTTTCACGACCCAAAGGCAGGATGAAGAGCGAAAGAGGAAGATGTCACGATTTTGTGACATGTCACAGTTTTGTGACCCACAGAAGAGAGAGAAGGTGCAGAGGAGAAGATGTCACGATTTTGTGACATGTCGCAATTTCGTGACCCGCCAAGGAGAGAGAAAGCCAGGAGAAAGAAATGTCGCGATTTTGCGACAGGTCACAGTTTCACGACCAGAAGGCGAAGAAGGAGCCAAGGAAGAAAGATGTCACGATTTTGCGACATGTCGCATTTTCATGACTAGAGGGCAAGCGAAGAAGCCAAGGGAGGAAGATGTCGTGATTTCATGACATGTCGCATTTTTATGACCAAAAGGCGAGCAGAAGCCAAGGGAGGAAGATGTCACGATTTCGCGACATGTCGCATTTTCGCGACCAGGAGGCGAAGAAGGAGCCAGCGGAGGAAAATGTCACGATTTCATGACATGTCGCATTTTTACGACCCGAAGAAGCGAGAGGAAGCAGAGAGGATAAGATGTCACGATTTCATGACATGTCGCATTTTTGCGACCCGAAGAAGAGAAAGGAGGCGAGGAAGAAAAATGTGCGATATCATGACATTTCGCGATATCACGATTGAAAGAGAAAAGGATGAGCAGGAGAGGAAAGATGTCAAGATATCACGACATGTCAGGTTTTCATGACCCGAAGAGGAGAGAAGGCGATGGAGCAAAGAGGTCACGATTTCGTGACATGTCACGATTTTGTGACCCGAAAGCAGGAAGATGGAGCGAAGGAGCGAAACTATCGCGATATCGTGACATGTCATATTTTCATGGCGCAAGGACAGAGAAGGGCAGAGACCGAAAGGTGTCACGATATCACAACTTGTCATATTTTTGCACCCAAGGAAGCCAAGACGAAGAGTCAAAAGCAAGTTTGAATACCAGGACAACAAAGCGACACGGAGATGAAACGAAAGGTTCAGGAAGAGGAAATGAAGTGTCACCTAAGAACCTTTAAAAGGGAGAACAAAGGCATGCACAAGGGGTTGGAAATGATAGATGCACACAGTTGCAGAAGAGGGCCGAGAGCCATCGAACCGCTGGTGCGTGTTCCTTCCGAGTTAGAAAATTCTTCCGGAAGCAAGCATCACGAACGTGAGGCACTTGATAGAAAAGAAAACTACGCCACGGCTAGTGTTGTAATGGTTTTGTTAAATTGTTTAATGAGAATTGAGATTTAGCAAAAGCAAATTTTGGCTCATTGGTGAGTTTTTATGAGTTTGGGCAGAGTGTTTTTTCATGTCCCCATCAAGTGGTATCAGAGCCAGAAGGTTCTGAGTGCACAAGCAGATCATCGACCGTGACGTTGCACCAGACGTGATTGAGGGTTCTGAGAGAAGAGAGAGTTTAGGATCGATTAAAGCTTTGTGAGAAAAACGAGGAAGAATGCCTCCACCAAGAAAACATGGCGATGGGATAAATGTGGCACAAGATGAAGATTTTAGAGCGTTGTAGAGGCAAGTGCAAGCCCTACAAGAGGAGCTGCTCAAAATAGATTTGTAGAGGCAATTGAAAGCCCTTTGAGAGAAGCTACGTAGAAAGCAGAGGATAAACAGAGTAGAGCCAGAAATGGAGTTGAACAAAACAGAATAAACAACAAAGACACCACCAACCACAACAACACAAACACAAAACAAAAAAAATAAAACCCACAACACAAAAAAAAAAAAATAAAAACACATTCAAAAACAACCAAACAACACACACAAACAAAAAAACAAACACTCACAACCAACAAACAAAAAACACAACACCAAAAAAAAACAAAAACAATACACCACAACCACCAAAAAAACAAAAAACACAAAACAAAACAAACCAAAAAAACAACAACACACAACCAACAAACCAAATCACACCAAAACCAAAACCCACACACCACACACCAAAAAAAAAAACAACCACTCCACCAAAACAAAAAAAAACAACACCACAAAAAAACAAAGCACAACACAAAAAAAACAAAAAAAACAACACACAAAAAAACACAAACACAACCAAAAAACAAAACAACCCACAAAACAACACACCACAACACAAAAAAAAAAAAAACAACAAAAACCAACAACAAAAAAACCAACCAAAAAAAAACAAAAAAAAGAAACAAACATAAAATCAAAAAAAACAAAAAAAACACCAAAATTGTTAAATAATAAAAAAAACAAACCAAACCCCCCAAAAAAACACAAAAACAAAAAAAACAAAAAAAAAACCAAGGGGGGAAAGAAAGAGGGAGAGGAAAAGGAAGAGAGGAAGGAACGGGAAGCAAAGAGAGCAAAAGGAGGGGAAGGAAGGGGAAACACGGAAGAACCGCCCGCAGCAAAATCCAATAACCGAAACCAACAGAATCAACAAAGGAAAAACACACGAACAGCCGAGGCACAAAAACCAGCGGAAGTCGCCGGAAGGAGGAACCACCAGGGGGAAGGCGATGGAGCAAAAGGTCACGATTTGACATGCACGATCACGAAAGGGGAGATGGAGCGAAGAGCACGATACACGACAGTCATATTTCACGAAGGCAGAGAGGGGAAGAAAGGTGATATCAACCATATTTCACCAAAGGGAAAGCGAAGATGAAGAGTCGAAAGGCGGAGTTTCGAATGCCGGGACAAGAGCGACAGGGAAGACAAAGAAGGTCAGAAGAGGAAATAAGCCACCGAGAACCTTTAAAAGGGAGAACAGAGGCATGCACAAGGGGTTGGAAATGGTAGATGCACAGTTGAGTTGTAGAATCGAGGGCCGAGAGCCATGAAGGGGGGTGCGTGTTCCTTCGAGTTGAAAAACTCCGGGAAGCGAGATCACGAACGTGAGGACTGCATCGGAAAGAAAACACGCGCGGGCTAGAGTTGTAATGGTTTTGTTAAATGTTTAATGAGAAGAGATTTAGCAAAAGCACCATGAGTTTTTTTTGTTTTTCGTGTCCCCATCATAATCTAAGATAATGATAGAAGTGGACATGAAAAAAATTAGCATAAAAACCAAATTACACATGCACATGCATACATGAGAGAGCTTAACCAATCAACCAATTAAATAGATTATATTCCTTTGTTTATGTAAAAGACTATGTGGTTAGTAGGTGGCTAAAATTTGTATTGTAAAATTCAATAGCAAGGTATTGTGTACTTTAGTAGCACCATTAAAATAAAGTTTGATAAACATAAATTTCAGATATTTCCATTTTATTATGAGTTGATTTAGATCCTTTGTATCAATTCCATTGTTACACATCATATTTACGTGGATATCCAAATATTGTTACCAAGTAGTTACTATATTTTTTCCCACACTTGAGACTTTCCATGACAAGCACGATACATATAAATAGTCTATAAGATAAGGAAAGATATGAGTTCAAAATTTAATATGATTTTAAGTTTTATTTATTATTAAAATATTATTACTTCCATGTAACAAATTGAAATAAATATGACAAGAATAATATTCCATTGAATCTCAAATGCTTTAATACATAACTTATTCAATATTCCATCGACTCTTTTATGTTAGTGGAGGAACTCGATAGGTTCTATTTTTCAAAAAGGAATCACCATATGTTGTAAGTAAAGGAAGAATGAAGAATTATGTGATTTGAAGTTTTCATATTTCCCTTATATAAGGCACATATTGTTAGACCTTATTACATTATTTGGAATTATGTTGTCATTTGATATATGATATTATTAGGAGATAGATAAATTTAAGAGACTCGTCTTCCTTGAGATTGTGATGATATGAAAAGATAGATGAAGATGAAATGGCAAGAGCTACAAGAATTGAAGAGTATCTCTAAGATGAAGAGACTTATTGCTATATTAATGCTATGAGCAGGTATTGGTTGGTGGAATATAACATATTGTAATGGATATTGTGTAATATATTATGAAACAATAAAAAAAAATGAATGTGTATTGTGAATCTTATTGTGTGAAAGTATTATTTTCATTATCCATTGTCTACATCATCTAGTATCACTAATACTTCCCCAAATGCAACATGTGGTATCAAAGCATCTATGTGATCCATGGGATACCTATGTGAGGTTTGTTTGAGGGACGATTATCACCATATGATGATATACCCTCTGAGGTGAAAGCATTCTTTCCCATATGATTTTCTAGCCAAAGTAAAATACTTATGAGTTGAGAGATAAGACTTCATAAAAAATACTTATTCTTTGTGTTTCTTCTTGTTGTCATCTCCTATTGTCTTGTTGGAACCGATTCTTGCATCCATAGGATTTTGATTTTCACCTACAAAAATCCGTTTGAAACCAACAAGCTATTACAGGCTCTGGTCAACCTGCCTATTTGTTCTGATAAACATGAATATTGCTAAAAGAAAACTACAGAACGGGTAAGAAAACCCCAACGGTAATTCTGTGATAATAACGTTGATTACATGTTCCAGATTAATATACACTATATGTATTAAAAATGATCAAGCAAGATAATTAACCATCAATTATGCCTTATATAGACCGGTGCCTAGATTCATTGGGCTGTTATAGCAATTTAACAACAATTTTGACATGAACAGAGAGAATGGGGAAAAGAAAATTGGCATTCTTAGAATTATTCAAATGTCATAATAAAACTAAAAGTTAACCAATGAGAGAAACATATATAATACGTTTAAGTAATGTAACCCATTACACATCAACACATAGTACTAAGACAAAGATATAATAGGAAAGAAACTCATAATTGTATTAATTTCATGAAATATTACATGCAGAGTGGGCAGGGTGCCTTTTAAATATGTTTTTCTCAAAGAAATACATCAATACAATGAAGAAGACTCTATTCAAATAATGTAACAAGTCTCTCCTAATCTCCTTGTTCCAATCTAGTAACAGTAGAGTTTTTGAATCTCAGGCTCAATAGGACAGGAAATAATCATAGCTTCTTGAGCACTTTCCTATCAAAATCCTACACAACAAAGGGAAGAAAGAAGAATGGATGAGAAAAATAGACACAAAAATGAGTAACAACACAACTCTAAAGGGAACTCAAGTATACCTCTTAGAAAAAATGCTATTCTCTAATTGCTTTATGCATGAATCTGAACATGTATGCTCTCTTTTATAGCTGTTGGTTATTGATTCTATTATTTTTGGTTTATTTCTAGCCTTACACATGTCCTCTTCTGAGTTGATCTTCAAAACTGGTATAGCCAGCTTCCACTATCTTTGTTTGTTTGGGCTGAACCCTCCCTTTTGAAATTTTCAAATAGTAGCTTATTTTAACTAGTGATGGTGGTTTTTGGTGAGTCTATTTTTTCTTCCACTACTTATTTTACAACTGTTTCTACTATTTCCTCTTGAACTATCTCCTTTTGAGCGCTTGTCTCTTTAACTGCTTCAAAGAATTTTTCTGTTGGCTCAGGTCTTTGTTGTGATGAACTTACTTCTAGATATTGATTGTAAGCTTCAACTTCTTTCCCTTTTTGGTCTTGTTGCAGCTTCTTTATTTGCTCATTTATTAATATCCAAACTTATGTGTCAAAGGTGGTAGCAAAACTTAGCATGTTCATTTCCTAAAAAATTCTATTTTTCTATATGGCGATAATGGGCCTATTTATTTCATATTGAAAGAGTAACATCTCTACAGTGTTAACCAGAAAGGTAGATTGTCTAGTCATTTCTGACTCATCCTATGACTCACAATAGAATTTGTCTATTGTATGACTGAGAAACTCCTCTACACTGGTAGCTTTCAAAAATTATTCTAAGGATAGACCAATATCTGCCATTTTACCCGTTGAATATTCTATCAGGTTATCCATTTCAGTTACAACATTGATCCACCTCTCTTAGTTTACCCTAAATATGGCTGCTTTCAGGAACTCAAAATTGAACTAGATTTTTCTACCATCATTGGTTATTATCTCTTGAACCTCCAACTCTTAAAAATTGTTTCCCATTAAATCAAGGGAAGGGTGAATGACTTCAAAATATTCTTCCTTCTCTTGTATCAAGGCATGTATTTTTAGAGTACTAACTTGAATCACTCTAATATTCCTAAAAATCTCATGGAGTCCTTTGGCATGAGCTCGTATTTTTATTGACATTTGTTTCTTCATGGTATTCAGATAATAGGCATGGTCCTGAATTTTTACCACTGAAGGGGGTTGTACCTTTAGAGTATCTTTTTGTGCCAATTCTTCTTGCTGCTTATTTATTAGTGCTTTCATTTCAGCTTTTTCCTTTTCTTCCTTTTTCAATTGACTCCTTAATTCTACAATTTTCTCTACCAGTTGGTCCATGGTTTGATTTGACATTGCTTTAATAACTTTGACCATATCACCTTATTTTCCTAGCACTGATGAGCCTCCCGTATATTCATCGATTATGAAGACAATTGGATTTTGTAGGGCAGGGAGATTTATTTATGTTATATCTGACATAGATGTTTCTAATTGTGGCTTATCTATGAGTTGTTCTCCTATATTTCCAATTGCTACCACTACCTGTAATTCCTGCTCATTTGCAGTAGTAAAGGTATTTTGCTCATCTGATCTCTCCAAAAAAACCTTTGTAGAAGGTAGAGCCAATTTAGGTTTTTTTTTTTTTCTGTAGTGGTTATCTCTATTATATTATTTACTTGGTGACTTCAAAACAATCCCCCAAATCCACCAGTTCTTCTCATATTCATCTGTATTATTGATGGAACTTTAATCTCCTATATTTTTATTTTTAAAGAGGCACGGATGGCCATGGGTGCCAATTTCTACACATTGGTTACAGCTAGTACTCTGTTAGAATTGGAAATTATAGCCTATTATGGGAGAGAAGCTTTCTGAGTAGGTATGGTTACAATTTCCTTCCATTTTTTTGCACTTGGGTTTTTGGGAACTTCTTGGGAAGTGCTTGGTGCTGCCTCTATTCTGATATGATCACCTCCATGAGGCCTGGCATGTTTCTCTACTATATCTATAGTATTTACAGTGACCTCCATTTGGTCAATACCTTGTTCTTCTATCAACTCCAATAAGGGGTCTTCTTTGATTGCTAGAGCTTCTCCTAGAAAAATGGGTGCTACAGATTCCACTAAAATTTCTTGAAGTCTTCTTAATTCTATAGGGTAATCATAGGCTTCATGAATCTGTGTGCCGCCCCTATCTTTAGGAGGGAAATCATCCCATACGACTGTAAATCTGTCCCCTGTTCTATAGCTTCCAATTATATTTCTTCATAAGCATCCTTTCGATGTAGTATTCAAGCATATTCTCTTTTTTGCATCATTCTACTGTATATTCCTTTTGGGTCATAAAACCTCCAAGTTATCTCGTCGAAGCTCATGTTGTCTAACTCAAACATTCCTTTAAGAAGTGTAGGGTAGCCAACAAATATATAGTCCCCAAAGTGATAGGGAACATTGAGCCAAGAAACTTTACCATATTTTTTTACTAGTCTCATATTAGCTTCTTCGACCACCTGTCTGCATAACTCCAAAGCTGCTAGGGACAATGGGCAATACATCAACAATAACTTAGGGGGAATTTTGGCCCCATAAAGCCTGATATAGGAGAATCCTTCTGAGAAAAATAAATCCCCAATATATTTTTCTTTGATAAAGGCCCTTACCCCTGGCCCTAGTCTCTTAGGGACTATGCCGGTTAGAATCCAATGGATTTCCACCATGAAATGATCACATAACCAGCCCATGTGAGTTCATCCTTCATGTATCCTCTAGAAACTACTTTGGACATAGGGGTTGTTAATGGCTTCTACTATTTTTTGGGGTTCTTCTCCCAATTGACCCGCTATTAGATGGATAAAAATTGAGTATTGAGAAAAATAGGGCATCTCTTGCCTTTGTTCAAAAATTGCCTTTTTTAATTCTACAATTTCTTCATGCATTTGGTTACTTAATTCTAATTCCCAGGCAGAAATTGGGGTGTTATGCACCCGATTGCATTGTGCAGCTAAATATAAAACCCTTTTATTTACTCTACTGAGATCCTGAACCCCTAAGACTATGTTTATCATATCACAAAATTCTTGGACCCATGTCCTAAAAGCAGTCTTCCTAATTGGGAATTTATTGACTACTTTCTTATGTGTATCAAACAAAGATTTAAAAACTTCCATTCTAGTGAACATTCGAGATTGGTGTTCGATTACTTTTGGCACCAAAAATGTGGTATACTCTGTCAAATTGAAGACTTTCTGGATGTGTTCGACTTTGATGCTGAATACCGATCAATTCTTATTGTCTCAAAATGTCCTCATTCTTTCTTCATATGCCACTCCCAACCACACCATTAAATTCGAGGAGAAGTGAACCTTCGAATATATCAACTTCCCAAGGTTATTGTTCCATCTGTTACTTCTGGTAAAACCCTTGTATTATAACCTCCAGGCTTTATGAAATAAGTTGACCATTATCCATGGGGTCCTATTATCGTTCTCCATCACATGAACAAAACTCTTGATACATGCATTGTCAATATCGTACTGCTGTGCTGGGGTAGGTTTATTATCAACTCAACATTTTTGAGTGAATTCATACATTGTGCTATCGGGTACAGGCGATCTAGATATCTCAGAGTACAATGATCAATAAATGATAAATTTTGCTACTTCCCTAGTGTCTTCAGGTGCAAAAACATCTCCCCATGATGCCATTGTACTCACGATAGCGAGTTTGATTCTTTTGAAATAGGAAATCTTGAAAGTCTTCTTCTCTTTGTACTTATTGTGTACCAATTTCTGCTCTTAGCTCACCAAGGTGGTAAACTTGATTGATTTTGTGAGCTTAAATACTGGGTGGTGAAATGAGTTCGATAAATTTGCATGTTTGTCATAAATACGATGTCACCAACTACTTTTTTTAAAATTGGCCAAAGAAATTTTGCCAACACATCATTTTTTAGAGTTGGGATTTTATGGCGGGTAATATCCTTCATCCTACGTACCCCTAGGCGCTTTGGTTTGTGTGTCTGACATCATTAAAATTTCCACTATTGGCTGCCAGAACCTTTTTTTATCTGACTTGGAACTGTGATGTGTGATAGGGATGGCTTCTATTTTGAATCTTGTGCCACCTTAGCCCCAAATGATAACTAAATATTTGGGATCGATTACATTTTTAATTAGACAAAAATCATCCTAGGGATCTCCATAAGATTCGGTTCTTGATGTGAGTGCCTGTCATTATCTTGGATTTCCTAAGTTTCCTTGAACAACCGTGATCGAGCACAACCATTGGATCTACCTATATTCTATCGTGACCTTGGATATTTTAGGATCTATAGGTTAATTAACCAAAAGAAAACATACTTTGAACCTTCCTTGTTTAATATCGACCAATAAAAATTAAGGTTGCAATTAATAATGTGTTAAAGTCCTTTTTAAATGTGCTTAAAATTTAATTAATCAAACGTCGATCTAAGCTTACCATTTGATTTATCTTTGAAGTGCACGTCGTCATTGGATTACTTTGAGATGGAGCACATCCATAGGATCAGTCAGAAGATGCCTGTCGGTTTAGCCCCACTTGTATTCTATTGTGTTGACTTTGACTCGTTTGCTACCGTCGGATCCTCTTAATCTCAATGAAGTGCTACCATCGAATTCACGTGGTTGATTCATTACTTAAATATCTAATTTATGCACTGCCATCAGATCCTAAGGAGGGTTAACACAGACGTTGATGTCTAAGGATCGACATGATGGTTAGTCCACTACTTCATTTAAACCTATGCTAGGTTAATCAAATTAATCACATTTATAAGGTTAAAAACTCCTGGTTAGTAATGCTTAGGCTCGAAATGCATTAAAATAATATAATCATTTTCCTTGGTTAATCAAGTGATTAAAACCTTAATAACATTGCATTAAACATAGGTTTTCATATAATCAGATCATATTCCTACGTGCTCACCATTATATCATACCATGATGGGGACACGATCATTGGATTCCCCTTATATGCACTAGGTTTAGAAAAATGGAAGGAGGGAAGATTATTAATGTACCAATATTATGTATTTAATCGATTATATTACCGAAAATCTTGCGAGTTAACATTTGATTATTTTTGACGATGCGCTACCATTGGATCTGGGCGGAGATGGGCACTGCAATTAGATCTTCATGTTATTTCATCCATTTGTTTGACTTTGACTCCTTCGCTGCCATCAGATCTTGACAAGGGCCTTTGCATCCGTTGATCCATTTTTACTTAAAAACTTCATTTGATAAAAGGATACCACAGAATGGATCACGTCCTTTGATATTTGAGCCTATTCTAGTACTGTCATTAGATCTCCTGGAAGTTGCATACTCGATAGCCAAAAAGGGCACATTATTTCATTTGATTAATCTTGGTTTAAGTCGAAAGGGGGTAATTAGCAATGTATATACCCTTACTAATGCATAATTAATTTTTAATTTACCTTCATTTTTCCTGATGTCTTACCATTTCTTCGTTTGGGTTTAGATTTCGGCGTGGCCGTCGAATCTCTATCAATGTTGGCATGGTCATTTATCTTGATCAACCTGCGGGGTTAGTTACCAAGGGGCATATAATTTTAACTTTGATTAAGTCAAAAAGGGGAATAATTAGCCTATGCATTTAGACCCTCACTAATATTTTTTTAATAGATTTAATTAATCTCATGGGGCTTTTACCTTTTTGATGCACCTTTTATGGGAGCGCCACCATCGGATTAGATCTAGATCAAGCGCTATAGTCTGATCTATTTAATTAGCTCGATGTTTAGTTTGAGGGGTCGCATACCCTTAATTATTTTGACTACAATATTTTAATGCACGGTTTAATCAAATCAAATGCCATATTTGATCTTCGAGCTCATTCGAGCGCTACCCTCAGATCTGTCAGACTTGTCTGATGTTAATTGAAAGGGGGCTATGCTTTAGGATTTAATTTGAAATTATGACCTTTTATGACTCGTTAATAATTTGACTTTTTGGAGAATGTGCACCCATTGGATTGGGATTATCTCAAGCGCATTCTATGAGTCTAAGATTCAATTAACCTTAGATTAACATTAGGCCAAAGGTAAATTAATGACACGAAAAATACAAAGCCAAAAATATTAATTAAACTAACCAGTCGATAAATACATTAACATAAACCTTATATAGGTTTAGAACTTGCATAATAATAGGAAAGGGAAGGTGGAGGAAGATCGGGGAGTTTAGAGAGAATGGAGGAGTAGGAGGTGGAGTGGGAGGTGGCAGCGAGCGTGGGGAGAGGAAGGGAGTGGAGTGATAAGGGAAAATGGACGATAGGAAAGGAGAAAGGAGAATGGAGGGATACAAAGAAAAGAAAGGAAACAAAGAAGAAATATCATGCCGACCATCCAAAAATATTAGCCGACAAAAGGTAAGTGTGTTCACACTGGGCTTAGAAAAACTAGATTTTTCTAAGCCTGTTCAAGCTAAGTCCTGTTCACACTTGCAACATTCTCCCCCTTAAAGGTGAGGGAACTGACTATACAGTCTCTCAACTTTACAAATTGAGTTTTAGCCAACGCCTTGGTGAAGATGTCAGTGATGTTCTCCAAAGTGTGGCAATAGTGAAGCTCAACAATATCAGTTTCCACCATATCTCGGATGAAGTGGTACTTCATATCAAAATGCTTTGATCTACTATGGTGGACAGGATTGTATGCCAAGCCGAATGGCACCGATGTTGTCATAGAATATTCAAGTTGGACCACTTTGCTGCTCTCCAATCTCTTCTAATACCTTTCAGAGCCATAGAGCTTGAGTACTAGCATGAGTCACCGCTATATACTCAGCTTATGTTGAAGATAGTGCTACTACTATATGCTTCTTGGAACTCCAAGTTATTAGGCCTGAACCAAGACTAAAATAGTTACCTAATGTGGATTTTATATCATCAATATTGCTGCCCCAATCACTATCACTAAAGCATTCAAGCTTGATAGTATCACTTTTGTAGTATTGGATTCCAAAATCCAAAGTACCCTTCACATATCTCAAAATCCTTTTAGCTGCCTGCAAATGCGAGCTCGGATGGATTAGACATAAATATAGAAACAAGAGACACAACATCTGAATGTACAGTGCGGTGTTGGCGAGAAACATCAAACTCCCAACAATGCTTCGAAAGTGGTCACATCAAATTTTGGTGCTCCATCATCCTTTCTTAATTGGATCCCATGTCCAATTGGAGTTGCAACCGATTTGCAATGCTCCATAGCAAACTTCGAATCATATCATGAGCATACTTAAGTTGACGAGATGAAGATCCCGTATCCGTTCGATGTACTTCCATTCCAAGAAAGTATTTCATCAAGCCAAGATCCTTCATCTCAAATTCCTGCATCATGGAGTGCTTGAAATCCATGTTAACTTTTTCATTACTATCCATAAAAATGAGATCATCCACATACAAACAAACTATGAGGATGTCATTTCCTTGATTCAGGTAGTAGAGCGTGGGTTCATTTTTGCTTTTGATGAACCCATAATCTTTAAAGTACACATCAATGTGTGAGTACCAAGCTCTCGGTGCTTGCTTGAGGCCATAAAGAGCCTTCTTCAATTTGTAAACAAGATGTTCCTTGTATTTCTCTTAAAATCCTTGTGGTTGCTCAACATACACTTATTCTATCAAGTAACCATTTAGAAATGCACTCTTTACATCCATGTGTTGGACTGTCCATCCCTTGTGTGCAGCTAAGGCAAGAACTATTCTGATAGTCTCCTGTCTAGCTATAGGAGCAAAAGTCTCTTCATAATCAATTCCATATTTTTGAGTAAATCCCTTTGCAACTAATCTCGCCTTGTGCCTCTCAATGCTACCATTAGCATTAAAGGTGGTCTTGTAGACCCACTTACATCCAACACATTTATTTCCTTTAGGAAGCTTCACCAACTCCCAAGTGTCATTGTTTTTTATAGAGGTGATCTCCTCTTTCATGGCATCTTGCCAAATATTTTGAGTACAAGCCTTATCATAACTAGAAGGTTCAAGTTGTGTATTAGTTAACAAAGCATAGTTAACTAAATCTCCTCTAGGTTCCTTTGGAAACATCATCACCATACAAGTGCATATTTTATAATCTTTGTAGAACATAATTCATTTCACTAGCTTGACTCCTAGTGTATCATTTTGAAAAATTCTTATCCAACATCGATATGTGGATGATTACTAGGTTCTCTTACCTCTTTATGGAGAATTGATGTCCATTGGTGAGGAACTTACTGATCTCTGGAGAAGGACTAGGTGAAGAAGTTGAATCGAAGATGAACCTGGATTTACGGAGGAGACGCTTACTTTTATGTGGTGTCTGCTGTTGCACCTTCTTAGAACCTACATCACTAGATTCATCATCACTAAAAATTTGGGGCTTACCCCATTCTCCCCCTTCATCAAAAATCACATCCCTAGAAAGCACAAAATTTCTAGTCCTAAGATTGTAGAGTCTATAAGATTTTGTATTCTCACAATATCCTACAAAGATGCATGCCTGACTCTTTGGATCGAGCTTATTTCTTAGCTCATCGAGAATGTGAGAATATGCTAGCAAGACAAACACTCTAAAATACTTAACATTTATTTTTACCATACCAAGCTTGGTAAGGACTGTCCTTCCAAAATTGCATAGGACTCTGTTCAAGATATGTATTTGGTCTTGGATCATCGCCCAATATGAATTAGAAATGCTTCATATAAGCATAGACATTCCATATCCACAATGGTGCGATTCTTCCTCTCTCGACACCATTCTACTATGGAGTGTAGGCAATTGAACTACCTCTTAATGCCATGTTGCTTATAGAAATTCAAAAACTCATTAGAGGGTATTCTCCTCCTCTATCGATCTAAGACATTTTACAAAATATCTACTCTCACTTTCAAATCTTTTTTGAAATGACAAAACATTCAATGCTTCATCCTTATATTTCAAAAAATATATCAGCACATTCTAGTAAAATCATCAATGAGAGTAGGAAGTAAGAGTTGTTACCAAGACTCTTGGTCTACATGGACCAGATGGTATGCACTAGGAGTGGATAGCGCCATGCTTGTCCATGAGGAAATTTTGATCTGGCATGCTTCCCAAGAGCACACCCTTCATATAATTCCTTACTATCCTAAACTTTAGGAAGTCCGGTTACCATCGCTTGTGAAGTTAGTATTTTCAAACTAGCTAAATTCAAATGACCATATCTCAAGTGCCATAGGACACTTGGATTGGAAATAGCAACATTTGCTAACTTATCTCCCTTCAAAAAGAAACAATATATTCTTTGATATTGGCACTTGTGTAATGATTCTATTACACTTATTTTTATCAAAAATAGTGCATTTACCCTCATCAAAAAGCAACTTGTAGTTATTTTCTAACATTTGACCAACACTTAAAATATTGTGTTGAAGATGGAGTGTGTAATAGATATCACTTACATGTTTGATGCATTCTTTAGTTGGAACCCATTGCTCCAATGCCTTCAACTCCAATGATTTATCATCTCCCAATTTGATCGTTTGTATGAGGAGTTTAGAGTAAAGCCTTCTTTGCCACTCATTGGTTTGAACACAGTGTCCAAGATCCATGTATCATTCATGTTGCTCGACCATAAGGAGAAAGAGATTTGTGGCTTCTTCCTCTTCTCCAAAATTTCAACCACTATAGTTCCTTGTGAAGTCTTTGTCCAAAGTCACGAGCATAATGGCCAAGTTCGCCACAATTGTAGCAAGATTTTTTGACTTGTCTCCTCCTTTCCTCTGATTTTTTCCTCTATTTCTTCCTCCTCTATTATTTTTCACCTCATTTGAGAATCCTCCTCTAATTCATCCTTTTTAGGAGTTCCACCTCTAGTTATTTCTACTCTACCTCTATTCAAGACCTCTACCCTGAACAAAGGCTTAATCATCTCCTCAGTAACTTGTGGAAGGGTACCTCTCTTCATGTGAGAGAAGTGAGCCAATTAGGGTTCAAAAGAAGTTAGGTCTTTGGTTCTTCTATATTATTATTCCACTTAGGAGAGTGTCCTCCACTTTCTTCACTATACTTAGTTTACATCTTCTCCAAAAGTGACCATCTTATCTACTACGCTTTCCACGCAATAATCACCAACCTTTTCACTCTCTTGCATTTTAAGAGTCTCAAACTCTCGTTTCAAGGTTTGTAGTTTAACTTGTTTGACTTGGTCACTACCCCTATAACTTTCTTTTAAAGCATTCAGATTCTTATAAGAAGATATTCAGGAAAATACTTATATCAAGGGTGGCTTGGATATGTAAAGGGAAAGAATTATTCTTAGCTTCCTTTCTAGCCCTTTTATCAACCACATTCAAATCTTCCCATTCAGTAGCAGTAGGTTCAGTTTATCCCTCTTCAATCACATCCCAAAGACCTTTGCCTATCAAAAGAGTTTTCATTTTAATTGATCAATACTCGTAATCACCACCATTGAACTTAGGGATTGGTAGACTAGTATTGGAAGCCATTTTAGAAACAAACTTTATTGCAACTTCAAACAAGTAGTACAAAGAAGTACAAAATAGATCACTTACGATTTAAATCAAATCTAGCTTTCTTAATATGCTCCGATTTGCATTCTTCTTCTGAGGATCACCCAAAATTGGAAAGGTGAAATTACTTCGTCACTAATTATAATGACTTATTAGTTCATAACTTATTTTAAGAACATTTCGTTCTTCATTGGTTTCACCTCCACTTCTTCTTCTTCTTCTTCTTTTTAATCAAAAGCGTGGTGTATAGCTCTCACTTGTTTCTACTTAATAAGTGTATAACTATCCTTGTGTCCTTCAGTACTATCAACCATCTATTCAACTATCCTTTGCCCAAAGATATTATCTTGAACGCCGTAGCGATCGTTCCTCGATGAGCAATCACTTGATTTTCTAATTGGCAAAACGTATGAAGTCCATACTGGACTTTCTCAAGGAATCGAGTCTCTCTTCTCAGAGAGAGTAATGCATGATAGCATCTAGTTGACCGGATCATCTACCAATCACACCATATGAACTGGGTTACAACTTAGTATGATGCCAAAAATAAACTTTTTATATCAAAAAATCTTTGCACCCTTTTATTTTTATAAATTTTTTTCTAAAATTTGTTTTAACAAAGACTTATTTAAAAAAAATTAACAATTTCCTATATATATATTTTTAATTATTATTTTTTAAATGAAATGGATATTTAAAAAAAACAATAATCAAAAACTATATATAGAAATTATAATTTAAAAAAAAAAAACAAATAATAAAAATTTAAATAAAAATTTAACCTTTTTTTTTTAAACCCCCACTGGGATTCAAACCGGTAACCTCTCCCGACAAAATTAGCCACTGCACCACGTGGAGGTACGGATGGGAGGAGAAAGGAACCAAAACAAAAATATTAACCCTCCATAAATCATGAAGACAAAAAAAAAATTAATTTTTTTTTTTTTTACCCCGGTGGGATTCGATCCCAGGTCTCTACTCTGCAAGGCAGGGAACTTCACCGCTAGGCCACGCTAGTCGGACGAGATAGGAGAGGAAGGGGGTTCTACTTACAATGGCAGCAAAATATAGTTTGAAAAAAAAAAATTCCAGTTTTTAATCCCACATGCAGTGGGCAAAGAAAATGTCCAGGATTTATCAAAGCCTGCGGACACACAAGAGGTCGATTGCCTTCAGACAATCGATCTGCCAATCCTTTTGCTTGTCAGATGACCAATAAAACACCGCCATGTGGCACACACCAGAGCTCATGTCCACATCATCCAGCCATGTCAGCACTTGTCCAAGTCATCCAGCCACATCAACACTCTGCCACATCAACGTCTAGTCAACTCTACCATGTCAGCCTCGATCCACATGCTGCTAGCTCTGCCGCCATGTCAGTATCAATCCATGTGCTTCCAGATCTACCGCTATGTTAGCCTATTGTTAGCACCATTGCCACGTTAGCCTACTGTCAGTGTCTAGTTAGATCCTCGAGATCCGTGTGACAGCCACTCCGCCACTCCTTGAGATCCATGCGATAGCTTCTCTACCGCTCCTCGGGATCCATGCGATAGCTTCTCCATCGCTCCTCAGATATTTGTGCACTTTGAATTCCATGCCTTACCTCGGTCCATGGGATCCGTGTCCCCTCAGCTCTGATACCAGTGTGAGTCTAAGCTTCAATTAACTTTAGATTAACATTAGGCCAAAGGTAAATTAATGACACAAAAAATACAAAGTCAAAAATATTCATTAAACTAACCAGTTGATAAATACATTAACATAAACCTTATATAGGTTTAAAACTTGCGTAATAATAGGAAAGGGAAGGTGGAGGAAGATCGAGGAGTTTAGAGAGAACGGAGGAGTAGGAGGTGGAGTGGGAGGTGGCAGCGAGTGTGGGGAGAGGAAGGGAGTGGAGTGATAAGGGAAAATGGACGACAGGAAAGGAGAAAGGAGAATGGAGGGATAAGGAGAAAAGAAAGGAAACGAAGAAGAAATATCATGCCGACCATCCAACAAGATTAGTCGACAAAAGGTAAGTGTGTTCACATTGGGCTTAGAAAAACTAGATTTTTCTAAGCCTGTTCCAAGCTAAGTCCTGTTCACACTTGCAACACATTCGTCTAGATTATCGAAGTTACACAGATTTAATTTTATTAAGCTTTAATGAATTTTGATCTTAGGTTATAATCTTTTTAGATATTTTGACTTGTTTGACTTAACCTTCGGGTTTCCTTGTGAAAGCGTATCCATTGGATTCTTTTTTGATGAAGCGCTACCCTTAGATATGTTCTAGGGTGTCTGATTTTTAACACAACGGGGTGCATACCCTCAAACCTTAATTAAATTCTTCGATAATTTGTTACGCTTTTCGGGATTTAGATCAAGGTATTTAATTATTTTATCTTCTTACTTTTGAATACTTTAGGTTTTTAAATATTTATCATCTGATTTAGTCCCAAGGGAGACTTTATTTTAGGAGGATCGAAGTTTGGCTTTAAAAATTTGATTTAATAAAATTCATGCCATAACCCTTATTAAGACAATTGAGATTTACTAAAAGGGGCACACACTATTAACAACCAAAGTTAGACTTTATCAAACAAAACCCCTAAGAAATTAAATTCTCTTAATTAGATGCAAAAGGACCAGCAATGCTTGCTTATTCTGATGAAACCAAAAATTTAAATTTGGGGGTTTCAAAGCTTGAGTCAAATTGGGCTCCAACATAGGCTCTGTCTTTTTGAAAACATGAGGCATTTGAGAAACATAGAATCTCCTGGTTTATTGCAATTAATTCAAATCATCAAGACTGATGATCAAAGCTTAAAAAAACAAAACATGATAATTTTAAATTTGAAAATGTTGTACATGCAACATGACATCAAAGTAAGAGAGTATTTTAAAAATGTGATTCCTTTTATTCAATTTAATACTAAAGTCATATTTTTAAGATCAGATGAGATTTTTGGTAAATTGTTATGTCTATTTTGGCAAGGTCATAGGATATGTTTAAAATTTATTTGCCAAAGCTACCAGTTCCATCATGTTTCAGCCTTGTGTGTGTTTTGAGCATTCATTTTTTATTCTTAAATATTCTAGAATTTTGCTATATTTGAGAAATAGTTGAGCTTATTCTATGATTTCACTCTTTAAATATTTTCACCATTCTGCAGGGCTCCACTGCCAATCAGGCATCTATAGCCTCGGTGGAGTTGCTTCTAATCCCATCCGATTTTACCCTACTGCCAGTCAAGCGTCTATAGCCCCGATAGAGGTTTTCCAAGATATCTCAGGTAGTGACTCTATTCACTTTATTTTGATTTTCTTTCTCATTTGAGAATTATAATGATATAAGTAAATTGTGCAATGAGTATGCCTAAGTTGAGGATTAGTTTTTGGCTAAAAAGGATGAGTGTACTGATTTTTAGCTCAACTACCTTCTCAAATATAGCTCTGCTCCTTGGACCTTAAAATCTCTTTAAGCATCATTTGTAATGTGAAGCCATAACATAATGTACTAATTAACACTGATTTCATCCTATTTTGTATCATATCATATGACCGTTGCCTGATCATCCATATTTGAGAAAATGTAAATCTCATCAAAGCTTAAAAATTAAACTTTTTTCTATTATTGTTTTTATTGGAATCAATAGTAATGTATACTCATCAAACTAAGAATACCATGTGAAACAACAAATTTTCAAAACTTTACATACGAGAAAAAGAAAAACTTTTATCTAATAAACCAAAAAAAATAAAGGATGCATCTCTTTGTTTTTGGGGTTTTTGCTTTTCCATTTTTTTATTTTTAAAATTCTCTTTTTATTTTTCTTTCCATCTTCAACAAGGATTATACATTTTGAGGTGTTGGCCATTAATAGGGATAGCCATCATTTCTCCCTGCAAAGTTTATAACTTGTAAGTATTTTTCCCTATAACATGGGCTATCTGATATGGGCCAATCAATTTAGGTTCAAATTTACCCTTTTCACCATGCTTATAATTTTTAGGATCCCAATAGATGACTATATCTCCTTGAGAAAAATGAGTACCCTTGGCTTTCTTATTAAACAATTTTATGGTTTTCTGGGTTTGTTCCATAATTCTGTTAAGAGTCTATCTTCTCTGTTCTTCTAACAGGACAATTTGGTCAAGTCTTCTCTGTAAGGGATTGGGGTCTTTATGGTATTGTAATAAGAGGGAAATCACCAATTTTTCTATTTTTGAAGGCAATAAGGCTTTATATCCATATACCATCTTATAGGGGGTTGTTTGTTTGTTTCTTTTGACAGAAAGCCTATTAGCCCATAAAGCAAATTTAAGTTCACTGTCCCATCCTCTTTTGTTTTTACCTAATGACCTTTTTATTCTTGTTATTAAATTATTATTTGATGGCTCAGCTAGACCATTTCCTTGGGGGTAATAGTTAGCAAAATGGGTTAATTCAATTCCATATTCAACACAAAATTTTACCATTTCATATGAAATAAAATATTTTGCATTATTTGTTACAAGTTTTTTAGGGACTCCAAACTTGGTCAGGATGTTTTCTTCCAAGAATTTGATGATAGTGGTAGTAGTAGATGTTCTCAAATGTGCAACTTCCACCCATTTGGTGAAGTAATATGTTGCAATTATGATCCACTTGTGTTGGCTAGATGAATTAGGCTTGATCTCTCCAATTAGGTCAATACCCCATTGGGAAAATGATTCTTCGATGATTGCCGGCTTCAGGTCTATGGCTTCCAAATCCTTTTTTCCTACAAAAACCTGGTAGTTATGATAGTTCCTAACATATATATATATATATATATATTTAAAAATGGAAGGCCAATAATATCCTGCCCTCATAATTTTATTAGCTGTGGCTCTTGGAAAAAAATGTCCTCCATAAAAACCATCATGAAATTCATTAATTATTTTTGGGACTTCGATTTCATATAGACAGACTAATAATATTCCATCAGGGTGTTTCCAGTATAGTACACCATCCTGTATATAATATTTCTAAGCTTGAAGCTTGACTGACCTTGTTCTATTTGTTGACATATATTTAGGGAATGAAAGGGTTTGTAGGTATGCCAGAATCTCATCATACCATTTACATTCTTCATTGTTGATTCTTCTATCATCATATGCTTCATTTATTGTGATAACATTATTAAATCCTTCCTCTTCTTTGTTGGCCAATAGTTTAGCCATACCTTGCCCTTTGATAGTTTTAACTATTATGAATTCAGCATCATATTGCAGAAGCTTTATCATCCATCTTGTTGGTCTTCCTAATGGTTCTTATTGAGAAAAATATATTTTATTGCTATAAAAGGGATGCAACAATAAACCTTATTTGAACCAAATATACCTTTGAAGTGTTCTAAAGATTGGATGACTCCATAAGCATGTTTCTCTAGTAAGGTGTATTTAAGATTTGCTCCTTTCAAACATGAACTCATGAAGGCTATTGGCATTTCATTATTTTCATCATCTTTCTGTGAAATAACTGCAACAATAAAATGTTCAGATGCATAGGAGTAGATATTAAAATCTTTTGCATAATCTAGATAGCTTAGGGGTGGAGTGGTTGATATGGATTCTTTGATTTTGTTAAATGCCTCCATATTTTCTACTGTCCATTTTATTTCTCCAGTTTTCTTAACCATTTCATTTATAGGTTTGGTCATCTCTGCAAAATTTGGGACAAATATTCTAACAAAATTTATCTTGCCAAAGAATGACCTAACTCCTTTTAAGTTCTTGGGAGGGGGGATTTTGGAAATAGCTTCTATTCTTTCTGGATCAATGCTTATTCCTTTTTATGAGACTATATGACCTAACAACTTTCCTTGTGTAGTCCCAAATATACATTTCTTGGGATTTAAAGAAATTCTAAATTCTTTGCACCGGGAAAAAACTATAGTCAAGTGTTCTAGATGATCTTCTAGATTCTTGGAAAATACTGCGATATCATTCAGGTACACCACTACAATTTTGAACATTAATCCTTTAAAAGCAAAGTCCATTGCTCTCTAAAAAGTAGCACCTGTATTCATCAGTCCAAAAGGTATTCTTAAATGTTCAAATGTGCCCCAAGGTGTAGTGAGTGCTGACTTATGTCTATCTTATGGATTTATCTGAATTTGATTGTACCCTAAAAATCCATCTAATAGAGATAATCTAGTTGAGCCAACTCTTTCTTGCAATAATTGTTCCATATTGGGTAATGGGTAGTTGTCTTTTAAAGACCTCTTGTTTAAATTTCTAAAATCCACATAGAGATTAATATCCCCATTCTTTTTTCTAACTGGTAGTAAGTTGGATATCTAGGAGGAAAATCTTACCTTTCTGATTATTTTAGAAGCTAGTAACTTTTGTACCTCCTTTAGCATTATTGGGTGCAGAGTTGGATTGTACTTCCTCTATTTTTGTCTAAACGGCTTGGAATCCTCTTTCAAGGGTATTATGTGTGTCATTACGTCTATTTTGAATGTTTTAATATCTTCATAAGTCCAAGCAAAATATTCTTTTTTCTTTTTTAAGAAACTGATATGTCCAACATTTTATTTAATAGGTAAGGCCATGTCTACTTTCACTATTCTAGGTTCTTTCATTGAACCAATGTTTATGTCTTCATATATTACTTCTCTGCTTAAGGGTTTATAAGATTTTTCAAAATAATCAAATAAACTCTCTAGAGAAACCAATCCCTTAGGAATCCTATTAGTTTTCAACTGGATTAATTCTATTGGTTCTCCTATTTGGTCTTTTAGCTTATCTTCATCCTTTTCATCATAGATTACATCTACATATTAATTTTGTAGTCATAAAATCTTTAACATCTATATCATCTTGAAAGACTTGTAGATAGACTATGGTGTCTGGTACAGATGGCTTATAGACTGAGATAGTTGGGAATCTATCCATATATTCTATAGTTATCTCTAGGTGATCTAAACCTAAGGTATTTACAGCTAAAATATCTGCAACATGATTTTGTTCTCTTAGAATATATGTGATATTGAAAGTTAAGAATTTATCAATTTCTTCCAATATTGCATTTCTATATTGCTTAAGCCTAGGATGCTTAGTTTGATATTTACCTTTAATTTATTGTATGATAATCTCTGCATCCCCTGTTACAGTCAAGTAGTTAATGCCTAGTTCTTTCACTTTTCTTAACCCTAATAGTAAGGCTTCATACTCAAATACATTTTTTGTGCAAGGGAATTCCAGTTTGTAAGGAATACCAAGGTCATTTCCTTTTATATCAGTCATATTAATACCTGCACTTGCCCCAAATTGGGATTTAGCTCCATCAAAATACATGGTCCAAATTTCTTTGGTTAATACTCTATATGATTCAACATCAACCATTTTTATATTTTTTGGATCCATGTTTTTTTCTTTCAATACTTCCACCAGGAATGGGTTGTGCCATATGGAGTAAACTCCCATCTCTTTTTATTCCATATATTTTACTAAGTTTATCATGGTTTCATCAGTTTGAATTAACTCTACGGAGTGCTTGTTAAATGGTTCTCTTCATAAGATTATGTTTTCCTTATCTGATATGGGGATTGTAGCATAAGACCAGTCTAGTTGAATTGAACCTCCTAGTTGTTCTACCCAATGCCTACTAAGTAATAGTGAGAAGAATGAGACAACATAAACTATTGCTACATCCATGACTATGCCATTTTTGGGGTGTTGATCCAAGAAAACCAACAATCCAATTATTACCCCTACACAAGGAATTTGTCTATTTTCCATTACTAAAATAAGGGTAGAATCTCTAGTACAGATTAATCCCATTTGGTCAGCAATTAACTTGGGCATGATATTTTGTGAAGCTCCATTGTATAACATGCAATTATGAATTACATACCTCTCCTCTTCATTTTGATTATACCTTAATGACACATAGAAGGGTCTGACAGAATATAGTGATCTTGTATCATGTTGATTTTATCTAGCAGCATGACAAGTTGGATCTTCTTTTTGCTCAACCAGACCAAATGCTCTGCAAACTTGTTATCTGTATTTTTGAACTTTCATAAGTTATCCAAATGTGATGTTAACATTTTTTTTACTGAGTTCTGACCCAACATCAAACTCTATTTTCTTTATATCCAGTGTTTTATTACTTTCTTCTTTGGGAATCTCTTCTTCTAATTCTATTACTTCAAGACTGATCTTTTTGAAGACTTTATCAGTTCTCTATTTACTGATATTATTATTTGTGAAAGTTTGTTTTCTTATTTCACTTGTAGAGGCTTTCTATGTATTATCTGGTATAGTCATGTTTCTTAAATTCAAAGTGTGGGTAGCCTCTAATTCTTCAACTTCTTGAGCAGTGGGGATTAATTTCCCTTGCTTCATCTTGTCATATCTTGACTCATGTGATTTCTGTAAGATTTTAGTTCCTTCAGCTAATAATATTTGAGGATGATGATTTGAAGCATACTTATCCATATCTTCTTCAAATAACCTTTCCCTGGATTCATCCTCAACAAACCAAAAAGCATTGATTCTTATATCCTCTTCTGATTCAACATGTAAATATACATTGCGTTGGTCACTTAAGTGAATACCACATGCATAAGGGTTATGAGGTGCATCACAAGTAGAGAAAAAATAGGGAAAACCTTATGCTATGTTAGCAGATGGTATAGGTTTAGGGATATTGTTCTGATCCCTATCAGAATATCTATTTTTCCAGTTATTGTTCCCATTATTTCTACTCCTATTTCCTTCTTCAAAACCATTGTTGTTTCCCCAATTATTATTGTAATTTTTCTTAAAAGGAAGATGATTGTCAACATGTGGTCACTCTATTTTTGAATATTCACCATTATTTCCATTTCTTTTAATTCTTGCTAACATGTTGTTCATGTTATTGAACATCTAAGTTATTTGACTAGTCAATTTCTCCATGGGATCAATTTCAGTTCTTCTTTGTATATCAAAAGCTAATTTTTTAGAATTTCTATCAGGTAGGTTGACTTCTAGAGAATAAGGCTTCATCTTACCACTGTCAAACATATTTTTTTCTATATCCATTGCCTTTTCCATACAACCATCAATGGTAGTGGTTTGTTCTTGCCTTAGTTCATAGTTAAATTCTCCTTGAAAAGCATTTTTGTAAAAACAAATAGACTGAATATCACTAGGCCTGAGGTTTGTGGGAATTTTGTTCCTGGTATTTGAAAATATTATGTTAAAGTCACTAACAACCTCATTCTTTTTTATTTCATAGTGGCTAGTTCAGTTAACAGAGATTGTTCATTTTTTCTTTCACCATATTTCTTTAGGAACACAACTTCCATTTTGGTGAAGTTTGAGAAATCATTGTCAGGAAGGGAATTGAACCACTCTCTAGCATATTTTTCTAAATTCTATAAAAACAGTCTTAAGACTACATCTTCACTATCCATTACATACAAGGAACTCTTGATATGATCTTCTCTAGTTGCTACACTATTTTTTAATAATTTCAAAAGGTATTTGTAAGCTTTATTGGGCAAGGCATTAAGATTTTCCGGTAATGCAAAAGGCCTATATTTGTTAGTTATCCATAATTTAACATTATCCTGGGCCATTGTTACTATAGAATTCAAATTCATGTTAGCGTACTTAACTTATTTTGTTTTTATCACATCATTTGGCATGTTGTTACAACTCCTGTAACGCTCTTCTGTTTTCGTCGGTGTGATATTCCCGGCCATTGTAATCTTATTTAAACCATTTCTGAATAATAAGATTTGTTCGCTATTTTATCATGGCATCAGAGCCAGCTACGGAAATTTATTACAGGGAAGCGTGAGAAGAGAGGCTGGAGTGGGAGAAAGTTGCTCTGCGTATTTTTTGAATGCATTTTTTCGAGCCGCGACGTGATTTTTTGTTTAATCACGCCATCGCGTGATTAATTTTAGCAAAAAAAAAAAAAAAAAAAATTTGTGCGGGGTAGAGAAAGAGAGAGCAGATGGACGCAGAGGACGGGAGAGAGGGCCACGCACGCACAAGCTCGTCCCGCAGTGCCAAACACGAAGGCACGTAGGGAGGGCTGGACGCCCCTATTGGGATGGAGCAGCGCGGTCCCCACGCGAGACGTCCAGCGAGCGGACGTCTGTCCGCACGCGGTCCCCGCGCGAGACGTCCAGCGAGCGGATGCGTCCGCAGCGCGGGAATTGCCCCCCGCCCGCGTTGGAGTTGGAGGATGCACGAGGTGCGTCCGGGGCATAGCCCCCCTGAGTGTAAGGCTCGGGGAAATAAGAAAAAAAAAAAATTGGAGCCCCCCCTCCCCCTCGTTGGGGAATTATAAAAAAAATAAATAAATTAATTAATTCCCCCCCCCGGTTGAACGTGTCGGAAACACGCGTCCAACATTGGGCCTCCCCCCCCCGCGTTGAAGCTGGGAACGCGAAAGTTTTTTTTTTGAAAAAAAAAAAACCAGAGCGCCGGGAAGCAGCAGCGCAAGCGAGCCGGGAACGCGGAAGTTTTTTTTTGAAAAAAAATAGAGCGCCGGGAAGCAGAGAGGAGGACGGGCAGACCGAGGAAGGATAAAGGAGAGGAGCTCCACTGATCCTTTTGGATCAGCCTGCTAGCTCACTTGGCAGTGAGCTGTGCAGTAAGGCTCAGGGAGCCTGCAGGTCGGGGGTTCAAATCCCGCCGACTCCCCCAAAGGTATAAATTTTTATTTTTCAAAGGTTTTATAATAATTATTATTTTTTAGTTAAAATTTTTAATTTTAATTTATTTTTTAATAGTTTTTTAAAACTTTATAAATTAAAATTTAATTTTTAATTTATTTTTCATAAGTTTTTTAAAACTATATAAATTAAAATTATTTGTTTTAACTTTAAATAAATAATAATTATTAAAATGCTTTGTTAAAGAATTTTTTTTTGAAGGGGGGAAATTTTTTCAAAAAATCAAAGGGGGAATGTGAGTAATTTTCTGAAAAATAGCAGTTTGGCGAATTGTAAAAGGTGCATTTTCGGCTGTGACCGACACCTTGTGGGTTATTCCTGTGGGCATTTTTTTTGTTGTATGTTGCATATTTCATTTTTGCACTATAACATTAAAAATTAAAATCAAAACACTCCCTAAATCCCGGAATAATTAAAACCGATCCGTGCAATTTATTGCACTACAGCGTTCGGTATTTGTGATACCTCTGGCCGAGCACTTACAGGTAAAGCTGTCATGATTTGGCTACTGTATTCGTCGCCTAATATAGCTGCTACAACGACGTCTAAGCTTGTTCTCTATAAATCGTCGGGGAGAGATAAGTTAGCCATTTTTTTGCATTTTTTTACTCCATCCACTACCCTTTATCGCACTTGTGTTTAGACGTAAATCCTGACGAAGTATTCTTCATAGTGTTTAGGGGAAGTTACCGCCCACGCATGAGAAGAATCTTCTATGGTAGGTGCCATCAACAAGGCGATTCCCTTTCAGTACCGCTTATGTTCCACGTATCGTATGATCTCTAAAACTCACCTATAGTCTCCCTCATGTAAGGGCGGGTGATTTTTTGTTGATCTTTCTAAATACCTATAGTTTCCCTCATGTAAGGGTGGGTATTTTGTACGGTATAATGGCCTAGCAAAAGGTATATCGAAAGGGGGACCAATTGGTGATATAAGGAACCTTCACTATGGTCGCTGTTGCAAAGTTGATGACTGATCCTCATCAGTTATTGAAAGGTCCAAATTATACACCATGGAAACATAAGATGAAGGCAATTATCCAAATGGAAGATTTGTGGGATATTTTCCTGGAGTAGCAACTAGGCCTTCACCAACAACAGGATCCACAGGTCCTTCCGCAGATCAGATAGCTTTTGACAAGAAAGACATTCAAGCAAAGGTGCTCATTTTGTTTGTTGTTTTAGATGAAGTGCAACCTCATATAGCTGACAAAGAAAGTGGTAAAGAGGCATGGGATGCTCTTAGAACCATCTATGAGGGAAAGAATGATTCAACCATTCTTCATCTTCAACAACAACTTCATAACCTGAGTTTGAGACGGGGTGAAACAGTTGAACTCTTTCACGTGGAGTGTACGAATTGAAAGAGAAATTGAGTTCTATGGGAGATACAGTGGACGAAAAGCTTCTCATTTCACTTGTGATGAGAGCTTTACCTTCTTCATTTGATATGTTGATAACCTCCATCCAGGTGTCTCAACGACAAATTACCTACATCAAGTTGGTCAATCTGCTTCAACAACAGGAGGCATGCCAACTTCACAAGGATGATTCTTCCAATACAACCCTATACACAAACAGGCAGGGTTCTAGGAAGAAAGGTAATGGGAAAGAAGGAGGCAACTTTAAAAGGAGGAAATTCAACGGATACGAAAGGAAAAGGAAACAACCTCAAAAAATAAGAGGTGGTGCAAGATTGAGAAAGCAAATAAAACGGAGTTGGATAAAAAAGAAGAAAGGCAAAAAAAACAAAATAAAAACAAGAACCCAGGTAAGTTCTGAAGAATCGACTCAGATTATGAATGGGCACACAAGGTGCCATGACACACAGATTCCACACGGAGGATCCCATTTGGTAGTCGATTACGGACTAGCAAAATATGAGCGACAGATCGTGGTTTGAATCATTTGTGTCCAAAGAGGGCAAACCTATCAAATTGCGATGATAAAACCACGGGGTTCAAGGAGAGGAGTTCAGCACTCTTCCCGATGGCAAGTGTCAGATTGAAAAGTCCTCTATGCGAGATTGGATAAAAGTCAAAAAAGGAAAAAATATGGTCAAATTGTGTGAGAATGGAAAGAAGTGTTGTACAATTACCGGGAAGGGAAGAGAAATAGCTTCATATAAGCATGGCTATTTGACTAGATGCTATCTCTACTCCACATGTTGCCATGACTATCTCTACCAAGGAGGAACTTCCTTATGGACAAGAGATATGGGCATCTTAGTTACGCACTACTTGAGCTCAGTAAGTATGAGATGGTAAAGGGTCTTCCTTCCCTTTTAGCCACATTGCCGGTGTGCTCGCGGGGAAACGAGATAGAGTACATTTGAGAAGAGTCTAAAGAGCACAAAAACCTGGAGTTAATTCACACCGATCTGTGGTCCTTTCACACAACAGTGTGGATGGAAGAGGTACTATATTCATAGATGACTATCACGAAAGATGTGGGTTTCTTTCTCCAAATGAAACAACTCGCATTCTTCCACACAAGAAATCCGTTGAGGAGGGAGTCTATTAAAACCTCCTCGGATCGAGGGGAGAGTTTACCTCTAATGAATTCCATTCCTAGATAAGCATGGAATCAAGAGCAGTAACAACTACCATACTCCTCAAAATAGAGGAGAGAAGGAACTATCATGGAAATGGCTGTATTCATAGGAGCTACCTTGGGCAAAATATTGGAAGCTATCACCACTACAATATATCTGAATAGGGACCCACAAAGGCTTAAAAGGAATGACTCCACGGAAGCATGGAGTGGTCGAAAACCCTCCATATCTCATCTACGTATTTCGAACACGCTCATGACATAAAGAGAAAGGAAGAAGCTAGATGAGAAAACAAAATGTATTTTTCTTGGTTATTGAGACTCTAAAGGAACGGTGATAATCCTTTGACCAAGAAAACATATCGAGAGATGTTGTCTTTGATGAAGCTCACATCACAGAGCACATCTAAAGTAAACCAAGATATTGTGGAATCTAAGGAAGAAGATTCCTTCTCAACAGAGAAGGAGGCCCTTCTACATCTTCTTCAACTCCAAAGAAGAATCTAAAGTGTAAAAAAAACAGAGATGAAATTATCCACTCCTCCCAATTTGAATTGGATAGATCGTACAGTATGGTCAAAAGGAGAAAGAAGCCAAAGAAAGTGGTGAGGTTGATGATCTTTGTCAATATTTTGAGGAACTTTCTGACTCCAAGGACATAAGTAGAGGATATGGATATTGATGATGACGGCGTCATGTGTACATAGATATCTTGAAACGTGCAAGAGCTCTTAGTGACCTCGGTGGAACGCTATGGATACAAAGTATGAGTCTTTGATAAAAATAAAACGGAAGCTTGTTGATCGATGGAAAGAAACCCATTGGCTACAAATGGGTATATAAAGAAGTAAAGGCAGATGGAAAATTGATAAGATAAGGCCCGTCTTGTTGAAAGGGTATGCTCAAAAGGAAGGATTGATACGAGAAACTTGCACCTCGGATGAACAATCGGGTATGTGTGCTATGGCAGAAATATGGGTGGAAATTCACCGGATGGATGTCAAAAGTGCCTTCTAAATGGTGATCTCTAAGAAAAGTCTACATGACTAAGGATTTGAAGTGGAAGGCCAAGAGCGGAAGGTTTGCAAATTGGTCAACCTTATATGGTATGAAAAAGCTCTCGAGCTTGGTATAAAAAATGGCAATCACCTTATGCAGGCATGGATTTAAGAGATGTCCATCAGATGCAAACCATTTCAAGAAATAGGGTTAGATATAGTGTTGCTTGTACTATGTGGATGATCCTATTAGGGAGTTCAAACTATGACTCTACTTTCAAAAGAAACTTGTGCAAATATTTGAGATGAGATCTCGGACTTCTCCATTAGTCTTGGTCGGAATAGGAAGGAGACTCCATCAAAGTGTCTCGAAAAATATGAAGACATTGGAAAAATATCGATGGATTGAATAATGGAACGATGGAGAATGGACTTCGATTATCACGATATGATGATTCACATCGGTAGATGGTACCTCTATCGACGTTGATTGGGAGTCTCATATATCACAATACTAGGCTAGATCTCGATTGCTATCAACTATCTTTCGAGGTTCATGCGGAGCCTAAGACCACTCATTCAAACGAAAAGTGTCTTCACTATACTGGTACTATGGAATATGGCCTAGAATACAAGAGGAAAACAAATCTTCTTGCAAGGATACAGACTCGACTATGCCGGATCATTTGATGATCGCAAGTCAACTTTGGATACATTTTCATCGGGATCCGGTCCGTCTCTTGGCATAGCAAGAAGCAACGGTGGTTGCTATTTCATCAACGAGGATTATCGCACCGCACGTGAAGGTATGTGCGAAGTGATATGGTTACGTCGCATCGAAAGTATGGGCCATCCATCAAACTCCAATACACTGTTTGCAACAACGGGTGTCAACCTCGCAAAATCCATCATCATGAAAGAAAAAACATGAAAAATGTCATTTCATTCGAGATGAAGTTCCAAACACAATCACAACATCCACGATGCTCAAGTTGACATCACTAAGGCACTGGACGGCAAATTTGAATTGTTACTACTTGTATTGCAAAATGATGTAAGGGGATGTTAGTAAGCTATTAGTTATTACATTACCCAAATAATGTAATAAAGGGGATTTAGCGTCTTAACTTATTTTGTTTTTATTACATCATTTGGCATGCTATTACCACTCCTGTAACGCTCTTCTGTTTTCGTCGGTGTGCTATTCTCGGCCATTGTAATCTTATTTAAACCATTTCTGAATAATAAGATTTGTTCGCTATTTTATCAATTCACAGTAGTAGTACCTACAATAATATGGGTCTAGGTAGCTTGAATGTAATCTAATGGATTATCTACCTTTGTATTACTATTTATTGGACAATGAGAATAATCACATGTATCTTCTACAACCAAATTTAAATGTTCATCTATAGTGATATCAACATTAATAGTATTATAATTTTTCTTTACATACCTTTTATCACTAGAATTCAATCTACTATTATAAGTAGTATTCTTGAAAAGTGTGTTCTTGAGTTCCGAGAATAGCTCCTTACCGCTTCTCGTGGTGTTCACCAACACGTTCTGCTCTCTCTTTTTTATTTTATCTTTTGGATTCGTTCAATTAGAGTCACCAGAACCGGGGTGCAAAAAGAACAGTGTATGCTTTATCAAGAATGCTTGATACTAATACTCATCCTCATAGGAGTTTGTTTTTGGGATAATTCAAGAAAATCAAGAAACAAGAAAATTCAAGAAAATAAAGAAACGTAAAAATACTCGAATTTGAAAAATACGAGCAAAATGGAATAAAGAACATATAAAATCATGAAAACCAAAATGTAGGTTCTTCTAACTTGGTCGCTCACTGATTAATATATGTCGTAAAATCTAGGTCTAAACTCATAAAGACTTTATCGTCGACAACGGTGCCAAAAAACTATTGGAACCGATTCTTGCATCCATAGGATTTCGATTGTCACGCTACAAAATTCCATTTGAAACCTATGAGCTATTACAGGCTCTGGTCAACCTACCTCTTTGTTCTGATAAACACGAATATTGCTAAAAGAAAACTACAAAATGGGTAAGGAAACCCCAACGGTAATTGTGTGATAATAACGTTGATTACACATTCCAGATTAATATACACTATATGTATTAAAATGACCAAGCAAGAAAATAACCATCAATTATACCTTATATAGATCGGTGCCTAGATTCATTGGGCTTTTATAGCAATTTAACAACAATTTTGACATGAACAGAGAGAATGGGAAAAATAAAATTGGTGTTCTTAGAATTATTCGAATGTCATAATAAAACTAAAAGTTAACCAATGAGAGAAACAAATATAATACGTTCATATAATGTAACCCATTACACAACAACACACAGTACTAAGACAAAGATATAACAGGAAATAAACTCAAAATTGTATTGATTTCATGAAATATTAAATACAGAGTGGGCATGGTGCCTTTTAAATTTATTTTTCTCAAAGAAATACATCAATACAATGAAGAAGACTCTGTTAAAATAATGTAATAGGTCTATCCTTCTCTCCTTGTTCCAATATGGTAATAGTAGAGTTTTAGAATCTCAGGCTCAATAGGACAGGAAATAATAACAACTTCTTGAGCACTTTCCTATCAAAATCTTGCACAACAAAGGGAAGAAAGAAGAATGGATGAGAAAAATAGACACAAAAGGAGATACAACAACACAAATCTAAAGGGTACTCAAGTATACCTCTTAGAAAAAATGCTATTCTCTAATTGCTTGATGCTTGAATCTGAACCTGTTTGCTCCCTTTTATAGTTGCTGGTTCTTGATTCTGTTATTTTTGGTTTATTTCTAGCCTTACACTTGTCCTCTTCTGAGTTGATATTCAAAATAGTACAACTGGCTTCCAATATATTTTTCTATTTGGGTTGAACCCCCCCTTTTGAAATTTTAAAATAGTAGCTTATTTTAACTAGTGATGGTGGTGTTTGGAGAGTCTATTTTTCTTCCACTACTTCTTTTACAACTGTTTCTATTGTTTCCTCTTGAACTGTCTCCTTTTGAGCGCTTGTATCTTTAAATGCTTCAAAGACTCTTTCTGTTGGCTCAAGTCTTTGTTGTGATGAACTTTATTCCAGTTGTTAACCGTAAGCTTCAACTTATTTCCCTTTTTGGCCTTGTTTCAGCTTCTTTATTTTCTCATTTATTAATATCCAAACTTCTGTGTCAAAGGTGGCAGAAAACCTTAGCATGTTCATTTCTTACAAAATTTAGTTTTTCTATATGGCGATAATGGGTCTGTTTATTTCATATTGAAATAGTAACATCTCTACAGTGTTAACCAGAAAGGTAGATTATCTAGTCATTTCTAACTCATCCTCTAACTCACAATCAAATTTATCTATTGTATGACTGAGAATCTCCTCTACACTGGTGAATTTCAAAAATTGTTCTAAGGATATACCAATATCTGCTATTTTACCTATTACATATTCTATCAGGTTATCTATTTTAGTTACAACATTGATCCACCTCTCTTGGTTTACCCCAAACATGGCTGATTTCAAGAACTCAAAATTGAACTGGATTTTTTTGCCATCATTGGTTATTATCTCTTGACCTACAACTCTTCAAAATTGTTTCACATTAAATCAAGGTAAGGGTAAATGGCTTCGAAATATTCTTCCTTATCTTGTATCAAGGCTTGTATTTCTCGAGGAGTAACTTGAATCACTCTAATCTGCCTAAATATCTCATGGATTCCTTTGGCATGAGCTCGTATTTATATTGACATTTGTTTCTTCATGGTATTCAGATAATAGACATGGTCCTGGATTTAAGGGGGTTGTACCTTTAGAGTATCTTTTTGTGCCAATTCTTCTTGCTGCTTATTTATTAGTGCTTTCATTTAAGCTTTTTCCTTTTCTTCCTTATTCATTTGACTCCTTAATTCTACAATTTTCTCAACCAATTGGTCCTTGGTTTGATTTGACATTGCTTTGATAACTTTGACCATGTCGCCTTATTTTCCTAGCACTTATGAGCCTCCCGTATCTTCATCAATTTTGAAGACAATTGGCTATTGTAGGGCAGGGAGATTTATTTTTGCTATATCTAACACAAATGTTTCTAATTGTGGCCTATCTATGAGTTGTTCTCCTATATTTCCCATTGCTGCCACTACTTGTAATTTTAGCTCATTTGCAATAGTAAAGGTATTTTGCTCATCTAATATTTCAAGCAAAACCTTTGTAGAAGGTAGATACGATTTAGGTTTCTTCTTTTCTGCAGTGGTTATCTCTGTCATATTCTTTACTTGGTGACTTCGGAAGAGTCCCCCAAATACACCAGTTCTCATATTCATATGTATTACTGATGGAACTTTAATATCCTATCCTTTTATTTTTAAAGAGGCAGGGACGACCATGGGTGCAAATTTATTCACACTGGTTACAGCTAGTACTATGTCAAAAATAAGAATTACAACTTGTTTTGGGAGAGAAGCTTTCTGAGTAGGTGTGGTTATAATTTCCTTCCCTTTTTCTTCACTTGGGTTTTTGGGAACTTCTTAGGAAGTGCTTGGTGCCACCTCTATTCTGAGATGATCACCTCCAGGAGGCCTGACCTGTTGCTCTACTATATCTGTAGTATTTACAATGACCTCCATTTGGTCAATACCCTGTTCTTCTATCAACTCCAATAAGGGGTCTTCTTTGATTTCTAGAGCTGCTCCTAGAAAAATAGATGCTACAGATTCCACTAAAATTTCTCGAAGCCTTCTTAATTTTGTAGGGTAATCATAGGCTTCATGAATCTATGTGATGAACCTGTCTTCAAGAGGGAAATCATCCCATATGACCTGTAAATCCATCCCATATTCTATGGCTTCAAATAACATTTCTTCATAAGCATCCTTTTGATGCAATATTCAAGCATATTATCTTTTTTGCATCATTCTACTGTATATTCCTTTCGGGTCATAAAAACTCCAAGTTATCTCATCGAAGCTCAAGTTGTCTAACTCAAATATTCCTTTAAGAAGTGCAGGGTAGCCAACAAATATATAGTCCCCAAAGTGATAGGGAACATTGAGCCAGGGGACTTTACCATATTTTTTTACTAGTCTCATATTAGCTTCTTCGGCCACTTGTTTGCATAACTCCAAAGCTACTAGGGACAATGGACAATACATTGGTAATATCTTAGGGGGAATTTTTGCCCCATAGAGCCTGATATAGGAGAATCCTTTTGAGAAAAAGAAATCCCCAATATATTTTTCTTTGATAAAGGCCATTACCCCTGGCCCTAATCTCTCAGGGACTATGCCGGTTAGAATCCAATGGATTTCCACCATGAAATGATCACAGAACTAGCCCATGTGAGTTTTTCCTTCATGTATCCTCCAAAACTTAATTTGGACATAGGGGTTGTTAATGGCTTCTACTCTTTTTCGGGATTCTTCTCCCAATTGACCCGCTATTAGATGGATAAAAATTAAGTATTGAGAAAATTAGGGAATCTCTTGCCTTTGTTCAAAAATTACCTTTTTCAATTCTATAATTTCTTCATTCATTTGGTTACTTAATTCTAATTCCCAGGCTTAAATTGGGGTGTTATGCACCCGATTACTTTGTATAGCTAAATATAAAACTCTTTTATTTACTCTATTGAGATCCCTAACCCCTAATACTATGTTTATCATATCACAAAAATATTGGACCCATGGCCTAAAAGCAATCTTCCTAATTGGGAATTTATTGACTACTTTCTCATGTGTATCAAAAAAATATTTAAAAACTTCCATTCCTATGAACATTCGAGATCGGTGTTTGATTTTGGCACAAAAAAGGTGGTATACTCTGTCAAATTGAAGACTTTCTAGATGTGTTCGACTTTGATGCTGAATACCGATCAATTCTTATTGTCTTAAAATGTCCTCGTTATTTCTTCATATGCCCCTGCCAGCCACACCATTAAATTTGAGGAGAAGTGAACCTTCAAATATATCAACTTCCCAAGGTTACTGTTCCATCTGTTACTTCTGGGAAAACCCTTGTTTTATAACCTCTAGGATTTATAAAATAAGTTGGCCATTATCCATAGGGTCCTATTATCGTTCTTCATCACATGAGAAAAAATCTTGATACATGCATTGTATTAAGAAGTGCAGGGTAGCCAACAAATATATAATCCCCAAAGCGATAGGTAACATTGAGCTAGGGGACTTTACCATATTTTTTTACTAGTCTCATCTTAGCTTCTTCGGCCACTTGTTTGCATAACTCCAAAGCTGCTAGGGACAATGTGTAATACATTGGTAATAGCTTCGGGGGAATTTTTGCCCCATAGAGCTTGATATAGGAGAATACTTTTGAGAAAAAGAAATCCCCAATATATTTTTCTTTGATAAAGGCCCTTACCCCTGACCCTAATCTCTCAGGGACTATGCCGATTAGAATCCAATGGATTTCCACCATGAAATGATCACATAACTAGCCCATGTGAGTTTGTCCTTCATGTATCCTCCAAAAACTACTTTGGACATAGGGGTTGTTAATGGCTTCTACTATTTTTCGGTATTCTTCTCCCAATTGACCCGCTATTAGATGGATAAAAATTAAGTATTGAGAAAAACAGGGAATCTCTTGCCTTTGTTCAAAAACTACCTTTTTAAATTCTACCATTTCTTCATTAATTTGGTTACTTAGTTCTAATTACCAGGCATAAATTGGGGTGTTATGCACCCGATTGCTTTGTATAGCTAAATATAAAACTATTTTATTTACTCTATTGAGATCCCTAACCCCTAAGACTATGTTTATCATATCACAAAAATATTGGACCCATGGCCTAAAAGCAGTCTTCCTAATTGGGAATTTATTGACTACTTTCTCATGTGTATCAAAAAAATATTTAAAAACTTCCATTCCTATGAACATTCGAGATCGGTGTTTGATTACATTTGGCACAAAAAAGGTGGTATACTTTGTCAAATTGAAGACTTTCTGGATGTGTTCGACTTTGATGCTAAATACCGATCAATTCTTATTGTCTCAAAATGTCCTCGTTATTTCTTCATATGCCCCTGCTAGCCACACCATTAAATCCTAGGAGAAATGAACCTTCGAATATATCAACTTCCCAAGGTTACTATTCCATCTGTTACTTCTGGGAAAACCCTTGTTTTATAACCTCCAAGATTTATAAAATAAGTCGGCCTTTATCCATAGGGTCCTATTATTGTTCTCTATCACATGAGAAAAACTCTTGATACATGCATTGTATTAAGAAGTGCATGGTAGCCAACAAATATATAGTCCCCAAAGCGATAGGTAACATTGAGCCAGGGGACTTTACCATATTTTTTTACTAGTCTCATCTTAGCTTCTTCGACCACTTGTTTGCATAACTCCAAAGCTGCTAGGGACAATGTGTAATACATTGGTAATAGCTTAGGGGGAATTTTTGCCCCATAGATCCTGATATAGGAGAATCCTTTTGAGAAAAAGAAATCCCCAATATATTTTTATTTGATAAAGGCCCTTACCCCTGGCCCTAATCTCTCAAGGACTATGCCGGTTAGAATCCAATGGATTTCCACCATGAAATGATCACATAACTAGCCCATGTGAGTTCATCCTTCATGTATCCTCCAAAAACTACTTTGTACATAAAGGTTGTTAATGGATTCTACTCTTTTATGGGCTTATTCTCCTAATTGACCCGCTATTAGATGGATAAAAATTAAGTATTGAGAAAACTAGGGAATCTCTTGCCTTTGTTCAAAAACTACCTTTTTCAATTCTACCATTTCTTCATTCATTTGGTTACTTAGTTCTAATTCCCAGGCATAAATTGGGGTGTTATGCACCCGATTGCTTTATGTAGCTAAATATAAAACCCTTTTATTTACTCTATTGAGATCCCAAACCCCTAAGACTATGTTTATCATAGCACAGAAATCTTGGACCCATGGCCTAAAATCAGTCTTCGTAATTGGGAATTTATTGACTATTTTCTCATGTGTATCAAACAAATATTTAAAAACTTCCATTCTTGTGAACATTCAATATTGGTGTTCGATTACCTTTGGCACCAAAAAGGTGGTATACTCTATCAAATTGAATACTTTTGGGATGTGTTCGACTTTGATGCTGAATACCGATCAATTCTTATTATCTCAAAATGTCCTCATTATTTATTCATATGCCCATACCAGCCACACCATTAAATCTGAGAAGAAGTGAACCTTTGAATATATCAACTTCCCAAGGTTACTGTTCCATCTGTTACTTCTGGGAAAACCCTTGTATTATAACCTCTAGGATTTATAAAATAAGTCGACCATTATCCATAGGGTCCTATTATCATTCTCCATCACATGAGAAAAAATATTGATACATGCATTGTATTAAGAAGTGCATGGTAGCCAACAAATATATAGTCCCCAAAGCGATAGGGAACATTGAGCCAGGGGATTTTACCATGTTTTTTTACTAGTATCATCTTATCTTCTTCGGCCACTTGTTTGCATAACTCCAAAGCTGCTAGGGACAATGGGAAATACATTGGTAATAGCTTAGGGGGAATTTTTGCCCCATAGAGCCTGATATAGGAGAATCATTTTGAGAAAAAGAAATACCCAATATATTTTTATTTGATAAGGCCCTAACCCCTAGCCCTACTCTCTTAGGGAATATGTCGGTTAGAATCCAATGGATTTCCACCATGAAATAATCACAGAACTAGCCCATGTGAGTTTGTTATTCATGTATCCTCCAAAAAATACTTTGGAAATAGGGGTTGTTAATGGCTTCTACTCTTTTTCGGGATTCTTCTCCCAATTGACCCGCTATTAGATGGATAAAAATTAAGTATTGAGAAAAACAAGGAATCTCTTGCCTTTTTTCAAAAACTATATTTTTCAATTCTACCATTTCTTCATTCATTTGGTTACTTAATTCTAATTCCCAGGCATAAATTGGGGTGTTATGTGCCCGATTGCTTTGTATAGCTAAATATAAAACCCTTTTATTTACTCTATTGAGATCCCAAACCCCTAATACTATGTTTATCATAGCATAGAAATCTTGGACCCATGGCCTAAAAGCAGTCTTCCTAATTGGGAATTTATTGACTACTTTCTCATGTGTATCAAACAAATATTTAAAAACTTCCATTCCTGTGAACATTCGAGATTGGTGTTTGATTACCTTTGGCACCAAAAAGGTGGTATACTCTGTCAAATTGAAGACTTTCTGGATGTGTTCGACTTTGATGCTGAATACCGATCAATTATTATTGTCTCAAAATGTCCTCATTCTTTCTTCATATGCCACTACCAGCCACACCATTAAATTCGAGAAGTGAACCTTCGAATATATCAAATTCCCAAGGTTACTGTTCCATCTATTACTTCTGGGAAAACCCTTGTATTATAACCTCTGATATTTATGAAATAAGTTAGCAATTATCCATAGGGTCCTATTATCGTTCTCCATCACATGAGCAAAACTCTTGATACATGCATTGTCGATCTCGTACTACTGTGCTAGGGTAGGTTTCTTATCAGCTCCATATTTTTGATCAAATTCATACATTGTGCTGCTAGGTACAGGCGGTCCAAAGATCTCAGAGTATGGTGATCGATCTGTGATGAATTTTACTACTTCCCTAATGTCTTCGGTTGCAAAAACATCTCCCCATGATGCCATTGTACTCACGGTAGCGAGTCTGATTCTTATGAAATAGGAAAACTTGAAAATCTTCTTCTCTTTGTAATTCTTGTGTACCAATTTCTACTCTTAGATCACCAGGGTGGTAAAATTGACTGATTTTGTGAGCTCAAATACTAGGTGGTGAAATGGGTTCGATAAATTCTCACATTTGTCATCAATACGATGCCACCAATTGCTTTTTTAAAATTTTCCAAAGAAATTTTGCCAACACATCCTTTTACGGAGTTGGAATTTTATGGTCGGTAATATCCTTCATCCTACGTGTCCCTGGTCCATTTGTTTTGTGTGCCTATCATCATTAACACTTTTGTTATTGGTCGATGGAACCTTTTTTTATCTGATCTAGAACTGTGATGTGTGATAGGGATGGCTTCCATTTTGAATCTTGTGCCACCTCAGCCTCAAAAAATAACTAAATCTTTGGGATCGATTGCATTTTTTATTAGGAAGTAATCATCCTAGGGATCTCCATAATATTTGGTTCTTGATGTGAGTGCCTATCATTATCTTAGATTTTCTAAGTTTCCTTGAACAATCATGATCGAGCACAGTCATTGGATCTACCTCTATTCTATCATGACCTTGGATCTTTTAGGACCTAGAGGTTAATTAACCAAAATAAAATATACTTCGAACCTTCCTTTTTCAATATTGACCAATCAAAATGAAGGTGGCAATTAATAACATGTTAAAGCCCTTGTTAAATGTGCTTAAAATTTAATTAATCAAGCGTCAATCTAATATTACCATTTGATTTACCTTTGAAGTGCATGCCTTCATTGGACTACTTTGAGATGGAGTTCATCCGTAGGATCAGTCATAAGATGCCTGTCAGTTTAGTCCCACTTGTATTCTATTATGTTGACTTTGAATTGCTCGCTACCATCGAATCCTCTTAATCTCAATGGAGCGCTACCATTGGATTCACACGGTTGATTCATTACTTAAATATCTAATTTGTGTGCTGCCATCGAATCCCGAGGAGGGTTAACGCAACCATTGATGTCTAAGGACTTGCATGCTGGTTAGTCCACTACTTCATATAAACCTGTGTTAGGTTAATCAAAGTAATCATGTTTATAAGGTTAAAAACTCATGGTTAGTAATGCTTAGGCCTGAAATGCATTAAAATAATATAATCATTTTCCTTGGTTAATTAAGTGATTAAAACCTTAATAACATTACATTAAACATAGGTGTTCCTATAATTGGATCATCTCCCTACGTGCTCACCGTTAGATCATACCATGATGGGGGCGCGATCGTTGGATTCCCCTTATATGCACCAGGTAGAGTAAAATGGAAGGGGGGAAGATTATTAATGTACCAATATTATGTATTTAATTGATTATAATACTGAACACCTTGCGAGTTAATCTTCGATCATTTTTAATGATGTGCTACCATTGGATATAGACGGAGATGGGCACTGTCGTCAGATATTCATGTTATTTCATCCCTTTGTTTGACTTTGACTCCTTCGCCACCATCAGATATTGACAAGAGCCCTCACATCCGTTGATCCCTTTTTACTTAAAAAAATTATTTGATAAAAGGATATCACAGAATGGATCACGTCCATTGATCTTCGATTCTGTTCTTGTGTTGCCGTTAGATCTCCTGCAAGTTGCATACTCGATAGCCGAAAAGGGCACATTATTTCATTTGATTAATCTTGGTTTAAGCTAAAAGGGGGTAATTAGCAACGTATTATACCCTTACTAATGCATAATTAATTTTTACTTTACCTTCATTTTTCCCGATGTCTTACCATTTCTTCATTTGGGTTTAGATTTCGACATGATCGGATCTCTATCAATGTTGGTGCAGCCGTTGATCTTGATCAACCTACGGGGTTAGTTACCAAGGGGTATATAATTTTAACTTTGATTAAGCCAAAAAGGGGAATAATTAGCCTATGAATTTAGACCCTCGCTAATATTGTTTAATAGATTTAATTAATCTCATGGCGCTTTTACCTTTTTGATGCACCTTTTATGGGAGCACCGTCGTTGGATTAGATCTAGATTAAGCGTTATCGTCCGATATATCTAATTAGCTCGATGTTTAGTTTAAGGGGGCACATACCCTTAATGATTTTGACTACAGTATTTTAATGCATGGTTTAATCAAATCAAGCACCACCATTGATCTTTGAGCTCATTAGAGTGCTACCCTCAGCTATTTCAGACTTGTTTGATGTTTAATTGAAAGGGGGATATGCTTTAGGCTTTAATTCAAAATTATGACCTTTGCTGAATAATTAATAATTTGACTTTTTAGAGAACGCGCACTTGTTGGATTGGTCTTATCTCAAGCGCATCCGTCTAGATCAGCGAAGTTGCATGAATTTAATTTTATTAAGCTTTAATGACTTTTGATCTTAGGTTATAATATTTTTAGATCTTTTGAATTGTTTGACTTAACCTTCGGGTTTCCTTGTGAAAGTGCATCCATTGGATTCTTTTTTGATGAAGCGTTACCCTTATATCTGTTTTAGGGTGTTTGATTTTTAACACAACGGGGTGCATACCCTCAAACCTTAATTAAATTCTTGGAAAATTTGTTATGCTTTTTGGGCTTTAGACCAAGGTATTTAATTATTTTATCTTCTTGCTTTTGAATACTTTAGGTTTTTAAAGATTTATCATCTGATTTAGGCCCAAGGGAGACTTTATTTTAGGAGGATTGAGTTTGGATTTAAAAATATGATTTAATAAAATTCATGCCATAACCCCTATTAAGACAATTGAGCTTTATTAAAAGGGGCACACACTATTGACAACCAAAGTTAGACTTTATAAAACAAAACCCATAAGAAATTAAATTCTCTTAATTAGATGCAAAAGGACTAGCAATGCTTGCTTATTCTGATGAAACCAAAAACTTAAATTTGGGGTTTCAAATCTTGAGTCAAATTTGGCTCCAACATGTCCCTTGTGAGGTAATTGCACCTTGTAGAGTGTGACACAATAGATCTACAATTGAGAGCATAGGGTTTGGCTCAATCATGAGCCTTTGAGAGGTTTTACAAGACCAGATCCTTGTTATAAAGTGGTCTTTAGGGCTCACTTGGACTCAATAAAGGAAAAAGAGGTGCAAGAGATAAAATAAAGAAACTCAACAAAACAAAAGGGGTGGCAACACATCAATAAATCTGTTAAGATCTTCTTAAAAAAATAGGCCTAAACACTAGGTGCCAATGGTGAACACTTCCTCTCCTTGACACATTGAAGCATAGATGAGAGTTACTAGTTATATGTATGCATCAGGAGGCAAGTCCCATAGGACAACCAAAATAAGTGAATAGTCTAAAAATAGACATAGGACCCTCACACATACATACACTTAATAAAATTCAAAAACATGCAAAATATCACAAACAAATACATACACACAAAAATGGGTTAGAAAGAGGTCACAAATAGCTATACCAAAAATTTGACACATGCCCTTATGTGTGTGTGTGTGTGTGTGTGTTTGTGTGTATATATATGTATATATATACATATATATGTATGTATATATATGTATATATATATACATAACCTCATGTAGGATCCGGTGTCGCTCGTGTGGGTAGTAGTAGAATCATGTAACTGGGAAAGATTAGTGCCAAACGGAGAGGGCCTTGAGATGTCGTAGGATATTCTTCAATTCATCGTAGTGAGCTTTTAAAAAAGGCAGCATTTATTCATCGTAGTAACCCTGAATGAAAGCCGGGAGGGCCAGTCGAAAGCGATCTCATTCCAGAGAGCAAACAAGGATTAGCCATTAGGGATATAAGGTTATCGGTTGAGGGCACCTTTAAAGTAAAGAAAGTTCTAAGGCTTAAACAAGGATGGAGAAGGGTTAATAATCGATTAATAAGCGAGTGCTTATCCTTGCCTTGTAAAAGTGGGGGTGGGGGCTATCTCTATCCCCCCGGTAAGCGATCAAGATTATAGATAGAGAGCGGACTCTCTCCCTACTCTGAAAAAAGGTAAGCGAGCTTTCCCCTTTTAAAATAGAGGGATAAGGCATAAACTCCACTTCCCATGCATGCGTAGTATATAACAGACTGATTCATGTTAGTTATATTGCGTATAGAGTATCGGCAGCTAGCGGCATAGAGAGATCAACGAGAATCTATCTATTCGGAAACGTCACTTGAAATTAATAAGGCCATCGAATCGATCTAGCATCTCGATCGGTATGGGAGTGAAGCGGAGTTGCTCCTCCATAGTTCGGTCAAGTAAATATTGTGTAGAGATTAAAGCCCGCTTCCAACCAATCCTATGTGTATTTATGCTATAATTACTCAAGATCGATGCCAGCCAGTTTCATATCCATTTAGTGATATGATCTGGTAACCACCTTTAGATTCACCAACAACTTTCAACAACGATTCTTTCGGGTGGGCGGGGGAAGGGGGGGGCGAAGACCCAGTTCGATGAGGGGGCCCGCTCAATCGAGCATAATATTCCTATCCGAAAGGCCCGAAAAGCTGGGGTTTCGGCGCTTTGAATCCGTTTAAAGCCTCCGGATCAATCCAATCTATCTGAAGACTATGGAATTGGTACCCCGCATGCAATCACTCGGACAAGGATCCCCCCACCTACTCCATGATTCCGACACTCTTTCCACTGACTGCTCTGGCATGCGGGAACAACTCCCATTTAAAAAGCGGCATGGAAGCGGTTTTTTGGAGGGGCCCTCTCGATCATACTATATACCCTCCCTGCCATCAACAGGCGCCTGCCCGAAAGAGAGAGGGGAGGAGAAGCGAGCTACTATTCCTCCATGCATGCGATCAATGGGTTTTTCGGGAAGGTCCGAAAAGCGGGGGGACGAATCACCCAAGCTATGGGCAGCACCCACCATCATATCTGGTTGTTTTCCCCCAAGGAGCTGGAACGAATGAAGTGGCACCTTTTAAAATGACATGATGAGATTCTGTGTATGAACCAGTTAGGCCTTTTTAAAATAGAGAGCTTGCTTGGGGTTATAAAGACAAGGAAGGGCCTCCCCCAATCAGTCGTTTCCTCCTTCCCCTCTCCCTATCCACTAGGTCGAGCTCACCTTAATAACGGGCGAGCCCCCGCGCACCCTCTGGAACTAGAGCGGCTCCAAGAAAGATCTTTTTCCACCATACCATAAATCTTTGGGTGAGGCAGATAGGGAACCGTGGGCATTTTTAGGCCAGCCCCAGACCCGGCGGCCACTAGCTTTTTAGTCGGGAACTCCGGTTCCAAAGGCAGCAGGCAGCATCATGCTCCACCGCTGGACTCACCTCTATTTCGCAGAACGCAGCGCGAGGAAGCTGACCGCCCTTCTCTAAAAAGGTCATTCAATCCCATTTTTTTGTTCTTAAAGGGCGAAGGGCCTGTTTTTTAAAAGGGCTCTCTCTATGAGCGAATAAAAAGTCTCGAATTCCGGATCTCCGAAGAGAGCGGGGAGCAGAAGAACCGGGGAACGTATTTCTGGTGAGTACGCTCTATCTATAATCGGAGCCGGAGTCCTTGTTTTCGCACAGTTCTGTAAACGAATGATCGGGCATTTTCCCGGATGGACATGGAAGGCCCTTAAAGAGGTGCCGTCTCTCAGCATTTTTATCTCAATGCCGGGTATCCGACCCGAAGAGACGGAGGAACGAGGGAATGTCCCTGTATCAAAGGTTGAAAGCGACAGACTGTTATCACATCCCTTTAGGCATCTACTCCATACCGACGCAGCTTCCCGGCATCATAGATACAACCGGTACACCTTGCCTTTAAAATAGAGGGGGTTGGCCCGGCTCTTCGCAGTTCTCCTTTCAACATCAGCATTAACCCAGAAGAATCAAACTTCTATGGCTTGGCTCCCCGGCTGGGCGTTCATATCTGTGGTTTCGGGAATGTAGGGTGGGGTTAAAACCACCGTCACATTCCCATGGAGGAGCGGGTGCGCAGTCCCGGGAAAGAGGCAGGGGCCTCAAGTCCCGCCCGCGTACCTTTGAGAGAACGCACAGCCTTAGTCACATCTTATAGAAACGATAGAGCGAGAGCGCCTCTCAGTCTGCTCTTATTTTACAAGGCTTGCTGCCTGCTTCAACCCAATCCAATTCATCATTCCCTACTCTCCTCAGAGAGAAGGGTTACTGATCTCAAAGCATGGATGAAAAAAGTATGTCTATTCCATTCTAAAGGGCCAGGCTCCCTTAAAGAGCGCCGTTTCCTCCTCCGCCCATTCCAAAGGAATTCTTCACTTTAGCCAAGAGCTCTCCCCTCTGTTTTAAAAGGGCTCTTAAAAGGGCACTCGAAGATCCATGGATCACTTCTTATTTTAAAAGGTCTATCTCTCTCCTCTATGTTGAAAAGCTCTAAAATAGAGAGCGCCTTCGGAAACACTTCTTCCTCTCAATGATCGGCCATCCTTTTAATGCATTCCGATCCGACACGATAGGCATCGAACAAGCTGGACACCTTTTAAATTAAAGGTAGAGGACCTTTTCTCTCTATTTTGAAGGGGGTCAGGTAGGAATTATTTCAGAAAGAGGTCGCCCTTTAAAATAAAAGCTTGCCTTACGTATAAACTCCTTCTCAACCCGGAATAAAAGGAGACTACTAACTCCACGGAACCCGACCCGCTCCCATTCACCTTAATATAAGAGGGGACAGACTTCACCGCCGAACCATTAATTAGAACTGTTATATACGTAATAAGACTGAATTCGAGATGCCGGCCGTCCGTTATTAGAGATGGAGATGGAGATGCCTCGAAAAGAGAGGATGAATTTCGATTCCTTACTTAACCGCTTCAGCCGATATCATATACGCTCTTAATATGGCGGGTTGATTCATTATCTAAAATGACAATGGGTTCGAAGCTTCTCTTGTTCCCGGGATCAGGGCATCAAAAGGCACGCCGCCCCTCTCTATTTTGAAAGGGGAATAGAGAGCTTATGAATAAAATCTCGTTTAAATGACCGAGCTTATAATAGAGATTCTTCAATATCCATAATATTGATTTCGGGTCAGGAACAGGACTTGACCTCGACTGAAGAATGAGGCCTTGCCTCCCCCATCTGTAGAAGAAACACAATAGGGAGATAGGAGTGGCCTCTCTATATATTCAAGCGTCAGTGTGGGGGATCTTCCCTCTCACTTAGTCAGGTAGGCCCTACAAGGTTAGGTTTCGAAATATCTCCATTTCACTGCTCAATCGGAATCAGTGAGAATGTATAGTAAAGGAAATACCACTGTTCTACTTGGAGGCTTCCTCCCCATTGGAAGGCTGAACCAAGAAATCATTAGGCTTTGTTTGGATTCTTCAGAGGAAATAGATATCTGAATGATGTTGGATCGGCTTAAGAACCCCGATAAGTGGACCAACCATCTATGGCAAGCAAGCAACTTCTATCCCTATCACTCCCAATGCATCCAGGTTCCCGCAAATGAAGTGTTGGGATTTCCTTACTCTCATTACTCCAGTTATTATATGGAAAGGGGGAATTATTGCAATAGTAGGGGGACATTCAACCATCGAATCTATGGATCTTGCTAAAGGATAATGAATGCCCGCTGAACAAGCGTCGATTCAATGGCGAAACCAACCACAATTGATTTCTAGTGGGGGCATGCCCTGAATAAAAGAAAGAGGGGCACGACTAGTGGCTAACTGACAAATGGGTATATATATATATATATATATATATATATATATATATATATATATATATGTATGTATATCTATGTATATATATGTATGTATATATATATATGTATATTTATACATATCTATATACATATATATACATATCTATATACATACATATATATATATATATATATATATATATATATATATATATATATATATATATATATATATATATATATGTATATATATATATATACGAAGGAGTCCGCAAGGGGGTTGGGGACCGCGGGGGGCGGCCGCGGCCGCGGACGCTCCTTAGACCCCAGGAAAAAAACAAAAAAAAAAAAAAAAAAAAAAAACAAAAAAAAAAAAACTTTTTTCCAATCTTCTTTTTTTTTTACCTAACAATTAAAAATTCCCTACAAAAAAAAATATCTATAAAAAAAAACAATCAAACCAAAACAAAAATTACATCCACACCCACCAACTTTCTCATGACTCTAACAACTAACAAGCCAAACACTTTAACAGCATAACTTCAACCCTAGAAATCAATCTAATAACTTATGAAATTTCTAAATTTAACTACTTCTATCTTTTATTTAATATATCACTCAATTATACTTATCTCCTCAAATCACCAACCTCCCCCTCTCATCTTTCTTTCTTCCCACAACTTTTTTTCTCTTTCTTTTTTTTTTTTTTCCCCAATATTCCACATTTTTACAAAACACTTATTAATATTTATTCAATAATAACTTTATCTATGTTATTATAAAACAAAAATTAATAAAAATCTCATCTTATTATATATCTAAATTCTTACTTTTCTTTTTATTTCAAAATTTTCTTTTTCAATAATTTCTATCACTCTTTTCTTCCAATTTTTTTCTCATCTTCACCACATCCAACACAAAACACAAATTTTATTGGACAACTGAGTAGCTTGTAGAGTCTCGGAGGGTAAGGGAGATCTAGTCATGCTCGTAGAGGACTAAAAGGGGACTTCATATTAGCTCAAAAATGAGAAAAAAATATTATTATAAATCAAAACACCTAAAAAACACAAAAAAAAAAAAACCAAAAACAAAAAAAAAAAAAAAAAATAAAACAAAAATAAAAAAAGAAAAGAAGATATCACTTACTTTTTTTGTATTTTTTTGGTTTTTGATTGTTTATATTAATGATTATTGTTATTTTATTAGAAATGAGAATATTTTTATTTTTTTTCTTTTTTTTTATATTTTTTATTTTTAATGTAATAGGAAAAGAATATATGAAAAATTAAATTCAAAATGTACTAAAATATTATTCTAAGGGAACATTTACTTGTACTTTTTGAGAAAGTGTTATTCTTATTTTTTATAAGGTTTAAACCTTCTACCTAAAACTTTTCATCCTAACCTAGAAGCCTATTCTTATTAACTAATAAATATATTCTTGTTTCATCACCATCTCATTTATTTCATTATAAAGGGAGGGGATTCCCTCTTGTAAAAATATATTAGTTTCATCTCTAAACCATACCATAGCATTGTTCAATAGCAAAGCTTGGGATTCACATGCATATGTGGCTTTCTCCTTGTGGATTAGGGCCATTATTTTTTGCATTGGTACCTCTATTTCAAGTATTCCCTAAGCATCCAAATCACCTTGGGTCATTAGGATCATTTTGTCTTGACATATCTTGGCTTCTACTAATCTAGTGGAGATTTTATCCATGATGGATTCAATATCTTGTCTAACCTACACTTCTAATTTAACCCTTGCCTTGATGAATTTGAATACATGATAGAGTGGATGATCCATATTAACAATATGGTCCCAGTATGTGGTAGTGACTTCCTTTATCAGGTCTTGCATTCTTTGCCATTGTTCCATTATGTTTCTTTGTTCAACCATTTACTTCTCCTCTTGTATACTCCATATTTTCACATAAATTGTTGCCTCTTGCTCAAATATTTGTCTTAAAAATTCTTCAACCTATTTTTCCTTATCCATTATAAGGGAATTCATAGGTTGATCCTCCAAGTATTTAACTAATATGAACACTTGTTGCTTGACATATTTTATCTCTTATTTAGAACCCTTTAATGTCTTCATCATTTTTAGTTATGCTTCCATCTTTTATAGCTTGAATTTAAAATTCTTACAATCATATTCCATAATTTTTCTTGCTTCCTACTTGAATCATATTATATCTTTGGTTTGCATCTCTTTAGATTAATACATTTTGTTACTCTCCATAATTTTTTATCAATCATCTAATATTTATTCTTTAATACCAAGGGATCCTTTCTAGAGATCTTGAACGCTTCATTATGGAAATCAAAATGAAAATCTATTTGAGTGGAAGCTTGTAGTCTTGAAAATAGTGCTTGCTTCTATCGGTTCACTTGCTCTACTTGTTGGTGCAGATCTTGTAATCCCTAAAAATATTTAGTAAGTGATTTTCCACAAGGGGATTTAGGTTGGAAAGCAAAAATAATGTTAGGAGAATTTTAGGTTTTTTGGATTTGGTTCTCTAACTAGTCAAAGGGTTTTTCTAGGCTATTTTATTTCATAATAATCCTTTTTGGGGTTTTCTCATCTTATTTATTACCTTTGGGAGCAAAGGCTATTCCTCTAAGGAAATTGTGGTATTTTTTAGAGGTCTTACCCCTTCTTCTCCCTCGAATTCATTTAAGATAGTTTTTTTATCTGATATGGTTACTAATGTGGCCATGGCACTTTCTTCCATTAATGCTTATTCCTTTTCTATCTGATTCTTGGGCTTAGCTTCTAGCTCTTGAGATTAATAAGTCTATTTTTTATCTTAGAATTTATCTCTTTTCTTCTTATGATGATTTCTAATAAATTATCATTCTTTGTTTCTTCAATGGAGGCCCCTCTGATTCTCTCTAAATATTTTCCTTATTCAAGTGTCTTGTAAAAGCCCTTATGACCTTTTTGGTGAGACTAGGTTTTGTAGCTTCATCCTTGTTAGCTCTAGCTGATGCCTCCTCTAAATTCTCCTGATCATAAGCCATACATAATGCCTAGTCTTCATCAATATCAAGGCCTCCATAAGGTGTTTTTATTTGGTCAATTTCTTGGTGGAATTTCCACCATGCTTTGATTTTATTCTGACTCCATCCAAGCTTCTTAAGCCTTTTTTTGTATAGAGGCCCTGATTGTCACTAAAATATGAAACTTTCATATACTTTATTTTATTTTGAATTGAATATTTTCATAGAAAATTTCATATATTTTTTTGGAGGGCTCTCATTGCAAGAAGACATCCATTTTTAGTAAAGGGTTGGACCCTTCCTATTTACTTCTATATTTTTCTAGATTCGATCTTGGATCATGTTTAAATTCCATGGAGATGTGAGTGTTTTTCAACCATACTACAAATTTGTTGTTTGGGTCATAGTTCCATGTATCCTCTAGGACCTCCAACCCTAGTTTATTTAACCTTACTCTAATTCTTTAGTCACTCTTCTTTTCTCTATGGTGATTGGTCCTAACTGGAACTAAGTTTTATAGAATCCCAATTTGTTATGCCTACTTGCATAGGTAGAATCTATCAGATTTTCTTGTTTTAAGATATCAATACATACCACCTTATTGGTTACATATGTTGGTAGGATGAATATTGCTCCCTTGAAACCAAATATATAGATCATAGTTCCTTCTTCCAAGAAATACCAATGCCCTTCTATTTTTATTTTTGGAATGTCAATGGTTTCCCTTGATATTCACTTAGGATTTTCTCCCTTGAATGTTGCTATTGTAGGGACCAAGAATCTATTTGAAAATAAAAAATAAGGGGAGTGGAGGTATAGGATCTTTTTTTAGTTTGATGGATTTTCAAGACTTAATACTACTAGAAATACCACAGGTTAAATATCACAAGATCGAATAATAATATAGCCACAATACAATAAGGTCAAGATAATAATATGAATAGAATATTATGATCAAATTAATATGTATATCAAGGCTAATAATATATCAAATAACATTCACTAATAAGCAACAATATAAACATAAATAGCCTGAATCATACATGTACAAAGTATGTAGAACAACTTATAATATTAATTGCTCAAAATGTATGCAATATTTATTACTCCACTTTCTCTTAAAAATATGATAAGAACTTGATGCTTGATGCTTCAAATATGATATGATTCTCTATGGAGTATTATATAGCCATAGTAGAATGACTCTTTGGATACTTGACTATTCCTTTCCATATGCCAAGTCTCATGACTCTTGGCTTCTCTACTTGACACTTGCATACTTGTATGCACACCTATACATGAATTTTGACCTTCACTTTTTCACACTCTAATTTAAGATACTTGTGCACATATTTACATTACATATTTGCACTCTTACATATAAGACACTTGTGCACATAGACTCAAATTACACTTGCACACTAACTCACATGAAACTTGTGCATTTCTTGCACATTACAACTTTACATGACACTTGTGCATTTCCTACACATACACACTTACATAAAGGGGAAATAATATTCACACTCTAAACAATGACTCAACCCTAATCTATTATTTACAATATGTACCATGAAGGTACCATGGGAGTACATTAGCATGTACCAAATAATGTAATATACTCCAACATAGTTTGTTACAAGATTTTCCTCCCCTTTTTTGTTTCCTCTTTCTAAACCTAAATGTTCAAAATTCCAATAATTCTAGTATAGAATAAAATGTACTAAAAATGAGTAGTACTTGAATTCTTGATTTCCTCTAAAGTTCACTAATCCTTCATGAATTTATTGAGCTATGAAGTCATTGAAATCGAGCACCAATGTCTTCTTATTTATGTTGTTCCTAAAAATATGTACAATGGCCAACATTTCCTATATTATATCTACATTGTTAGGGGATCTAAAGATAAAAGTGAACATGTTTTGAATGTCCTAGGTTTCTTGTATAAAAATATTATTTCTCAAATTAAATTTTGGAATGGCATTCATCATTTTGACAAGCTCCCACTTCAAACAACCTAATTTATTCTTTATTATTAAATAACATGTTTTTGCAGTTTATAGGTTCATTTTGGGCCCTTCTGGTACTTGATTTGGATAACATCCCAAGATATGATTACTTGAAAGGAATTATCCTAAGAACAAAAACAAACTTAGAGTGAGGATCATATTGTCCTATAAATATCCTTACCAAGTCATAGCAAGGGTGTATTGGTGGGAGGAGTGTTAGTAATATTCTAATTAAAATAAACTCATTCACATAAATATTGCAATTAGAATATAATTTCATGAAAGAATAAAATGTTGCAATAAAAAAAGTAAATGCGTAAAGCAATCTCACAAAACAACATAGAATCATAGGCCTCTTCGAGGGGGCACCCTCCTTCAATGCTTTTATTAATTTGAAGAAATATAAATTTGGTCATGAGCCCATGTCTTTTAAAGATGCACTTCATGCAACCATAACCTAATGCTCAAGAGTTGGCTTACATTTAAAGTGCCACTCAAGCTAGAATCTTCTACTAAACATTAATTACATTCTTGATAATGGTTACATAAAATGGTCCCACTTGTCTAGGTGCCTCACTTTCCAAAGTATTACAAAATAATATTATAAAGGGATCCCCATGTTGTAAGGGGGTCATTACATAATCATATGAGACTTACAAAAATAGTGTTAGGATGGGGTCCTAACATGCATTTATCCTTCAAAAATATTTATCCTCAAAGTTGTAGATAATAAAATTAGTGTTGTCATTGCTAGAGAGACTCCCAAGTGGTATATTCTAGTTGTAGTCCATGTCATTGAACAAGATCCTTAGTGATGATATAATTTCAAAGAGTGAATGATCTATGGTCCAATAGTCATTTTGGCCCAAGCAAGATAGAAATATATTCATCCAATTTAGATAAAATAGATTGAACCTATACTTTATTGCATACAACCTTCTTGAGAGAGGATACATGAAATATGAGATGGAGCTTTGATGTAGATAATAGGCTAATTTGTTGGTCATTGCACCAATCCACTATAAGACTTGGTAGAGGCTATAGTATTTAGTAGCTAGATTTTGACACCTATGAAGCTAGAGTGAGGACTACTTATATGGTTGCAAGTGGAAAAACCATATCTCCTACTTCAAATCTATGCTCAAAATAGTGTTGATCATCTTGTTGGGGCATACAATTATGGGCCAATTCTAGCTTCATCTTCAGTTGACGGAGGACTGCGATATGTTGGTTGAGTGTAGTGTCAACAACATGGACCTTGAAGTTTCCTAGAATGTAGGAGGAGGGTGTTGATGGAAATTGGAGGTCAACCATAAACTACTTCAAAATGGGTAACCTTAGTTGTAGTGTGATAGGAAGTATTATACCACCATTCATCCAAGGGAAGATACTTTACCCACTATGCAGGATGATTAGAGGTAAAGCAATGAAGGTAGGTCTCCAAGCATTTGTTTACAATATCTATCTAACCATCCATTTTTGTATGATAGGATGAACTCATTTTGAGCAGTGTTCGCTACAACTTAAACAATTCTTTCTAAAAATGACTAATGAAGGTAGGGTCTCGATTAGACATAATGGATGTAGGTATGCCATGAAGGCAAAAAATAGAATCTAGAAAAATTTGGGCTACTACTAAGATTTTGTATGGATGGAGAGAGAAAAATGAGTATACTTTGTGAGATGATCCACTACTACCAAAATAATTGATTTACCTCTTAACTTGGATAATCCTTCAATAAAATCCATGGAAATATTTGTCCATATGTGTTCTTGAATGGGAAATGGTTGAAGAGTTCTTGAGTAATGCACCATTTCTCCTTTCATCCACTGGCATATGTTACACTTTTTCCATAAAATTTTGAATATACTTCTTCATTCCCTTTCAAAAAAAGTACACTTAATCCTTTTCATAAGTCTTGAGGAACCCAAAATGGTCTGCAGTTGGTGAAGAATGCATTTCCTTAAAGATGAATTCCCATAGTTGAGAAGTGTGGGAATAATAAGGAATTGAATATATCTCAAATATTGTCCATCCTAAGTGTATCCTGAACATGAGGTAGGCACTATTTGAAGTGTGATAATCAAATTTTACAATCTTGAGTCCTTGAGTACATCCTCTTTGATAGAATTGATCCACTAAGGTATGGGTGAAGAGATGATACATAGAATTATTTGAGCCTCAAATTGGTGAGAGAGTGCATCAACCACGATGTTTTCCTTTCCTTTTTTATATATAATATCATAATCATAGCTCATGATTTTAAAGACCCATTTTTGTTGTTTGGGGGTGGTGACTCATTGCTCTAGGAATAACACTAAAACTTTGGTGGTCTTTTTTTGATGGGTAAAGTGATGCCCAATGAGAGACGATCATCAGTGATTAACCACATGTAGAATGGTAAGAATCTCCTCTACATAAGTTGATTTACCCAAATTTTGACTTGAAAGTGCTTTACTAGTGAGGGCTAATGGTCTTTCCTCCTACATTAAGACAGTTCCAATGACATTGCCCAAAGGATCACTTTCAATTACAAAATGTTTGGATAAATTAGGTATTACTAAGACTGGAGTGGTTGTCGTAACATGCTTTAGATCAAATAAAACCTACTCAATAGGTCTTGTCCAAGTAAAAGAAGTATTTTTTAACATTCCCATTAAAAGAGCAATAATTTTACCATAGTTTCAAATAAATTTACGATAATACCTTGAGTCCTAAAAATTTGAAAAGGCCCTTAAGAGTGTGATGCTTTGACCAATATTGAACAATATGAATATTATTAGGGTCAAATTTAACTCCATATTTGCTAACAATGTATCCAAAATGCTCTATTTTGGCCAATCCAAAAGAACACTTAGATCTCTTAGCATAAAGCTAATGCTGAGCCAAAATCTATAGAATCTAATCCATATGGATGAGGTGCTCAGTACAAGAGCAACTATAATTTAAGATACCATCAAAGGAAACTAGAATAAATTTGTGAAGAAATAGACTCTAAAATGTGGAGGGTGCATTTATTAAGCTAAATGGCATAACCAAGAATTCATAATTACCCTCATGAGTGTGAAATATTATTTTGGGAATATCCTCCTCCTTGAGTTGTATCTAATGGTAACTCGAGAAAATATCTAACTTTAAGAAAAGTATAGCACCATGTAGCTCATCCAATAATTCATCTACAACTAGGATAGAAAATTTCTTCTTAATGGTGAGATTATTGATCTTACAAAAATCTATACACAACTCTTAGGACTCGTCTTTCTTTCAAACCAATAGGACTAGAGAAGAATAAGCATTGTTACTAGGTTAAATAGCTCTAGATTTTTAATAGTTCTTATACTAATATCTTTATTTTTTACTTAAGTGCATAGGATTATTAGTAAGATCTGATGTTAGATGGCACAATACTAGGTATCAATGGGATTGCATGATCATTGGAGCATCAAGGTGGTAATTCTATCAGTTCTACAAAAATCACATCATGCTTAGTCAAAATGAGTTGCAAACCTTATGGGAGTTTTTCCTCTACTAAAATAGGTGATTATATTACAAATATCTAAGCGATTACCCCATGGGAAGATTTTTTTAACAACTTCTCCATATAGTTTGAACTGATAATATAAGATCTTGCTTGCAAACCATGAAGAGTGTGATATGATGGATGCTAAATCATGATGATATTTTGTAAGTTATAATCCGGTTTTTATATGCCAACTTGATAAATTTGAGTGAATTTTGATTACTATTATGCTTCATTTATGTGATTTGTGGTAAAAATAATGCATGAGATATTCAGTGATAAATATTTAATATTTTATGTCAAACCATGTGGAATTGTTGTGTTTTTATAAGATTATATTGTAGGTACACTTTGAGTGTAGCGATAACCGAATGTAGATTGAACATCAAGAAAATTAGCTCATGAGAACGCGCATAGAAAATGAACTATGAAATGGTGCTAAATATTTGTGCTACAGAAAGATGTTACAAAAAGGTGTCATAGAAAGTATCTACTAAAAGGGCATTGACCAAGTAAACCTCTTGATGCATTGGAACTCCACTTCTGATGATAGTATGGCATTATTATGTGTGTTATAGTCAACACAATTGGATAACACGATGCCATTGTATATGTGACTTAGCATTTGTTAAATTCATTATATGATTTGTATCATAAGTTGTAAAGTTGTTAATTTATTAATTTTCTTAGATATGGACATAAGTTTTATTCTTCCCTTCTCGTAAAAAGAGAACAAACAGTTGCATTACTTTGTCAGCAACTTATTTAAATTTATGTTAGTTTGGAAATTGCCACTTGGACAATTTCAAATACAAGAAGTCCAAGGTTAGTTGTTAGCGTGTGTTAAATTTAGATTACTTTTGTTATGAAAGTTAGCAACCAAAATCTTTGAGTATTCAAGATGACAAAAAAACATACATATAATACTTTTATTAAAAATGTCTAAATGACATTAGAAATACAATGTAAAAGACCTTTGAAAAGGTTTGCTAGTTATTGTCTACTATTGAATATACGAAATTTATTGTATCATCTATAATCAGGCATTGTATGCATGAGGATTTGAATATATCAATAAAGCAACAATATTTTCTTTCATGAGTTTGGTAACTGTATCTTGTATCTTTGTTATGATTTATTTATTGTTGTAGTCTTTATTTTATTTTTTTGCATTAATAAAATAAATAGTGTTAGAATAGATTTAATGGAAATTAATTACTAAAAGTAAATTAGATTAGGGGAGAAGATAATTATACTTTCCTCTAAGATCCAAGGCCCACTCCAACATCCATTTCCTACTCTCTTGCTCCTAAAATAGAATAGAATTAGTTAGTAAGTATAATTAATCTTTGATCATAAGATAAATCAAATTGCATCATCTTAAACTATAAAGTAAATCAACTAGTTAAAATCATAAATGCATTATTAGAATTGCACGTGGATCCACACACATAGACACCCACATACATAAACTTAGATTAAATCATAAATTGCATCATCTTTCCATTCATTTAATTTCATTTTCTGTAATTTTTATTTTTTGCAACTTGAAACTAAGAAAATAGAATTAAGCCAGAGATTAATCATTGTGGAATAATCTATACTGGATTTGCTATTCTTTAAATCGTTCATCTTGGATTGACAAATTAAGTATAAAGTTTATAGCTCAACATTTTGACACCGTTGTTGGGGAGAACAGTGTCATAATTTTTAATTAGAGACTTTTGGGGTGAGAAGGAGACTTACCTACATGACTAGAAAGGATATCCACATTTATGCAGCTTGAGGTTGGGATAATAGGGTTTCAACAATTTTCTTCATATCAATACTTCTAGGTTCCGTTTTCTTAGGATCAATTTTACTGCTTTTCTATATTAGCATTTGATTCTTGCAAAGTTATTTTAAGTTATGGTTGCTACATACTTTGGTTCGGGTCCCTTGACTTGTGAAAACAAGGAGTAGGTGTGATAGTGAGAGCGTTATCGAATAGTTCCTAAGCTACCAAGTAGTGACAACTATTTGTTGTTCAACACTTTTTACTTTCAAGTAAATTTAGTTTTCAGCACAGTGTGGTTGTTACTAGCTTAGATCTGGGTTCTCTGACCTTGTGAAAACAAGGAAGTAGGTGTGGTTAAGTTACACAATCATAGTGAAATATTCCTAAAAATCAAGGAGTACCAAAAAACAATTTACTTTCCCTTATTGTGCTAAAATTGGTTGGAAAACAAACCTAGTTTTAATAGCAGTGAGAATTGTTTTAGAATAGAAATTTTACCTTCCTTGCTATGTTAATATTGGTTGGAAATTTAATATTAATTTTAATTATAGCAAGACTATTCTATTGAAATCTATTTTCTAAAAACTATATTATAAAAATAAAGACAAAAATAAATAAATAAAACCAAATATTGAAAAATAAATAAAAGTAAAAGTTGCTAGATGGTAAAGAGTTATTTTCAGTCTACTTCAATATACCTCAGAAAATTATTTCTAGAACAAGAAATCAACCTAATGTTTGAAAAAATACATACATCATCTGAAAAATAGTGGGATTATATGTGGGAACACCTTGATCTTATTAGGAAAAGAACACATGAGCTGAATAATATTGAGAGGATTGATATGGTTAAAACCTTAGGGCTAGACTATCATTCACCTTATCTTGAACTTGTAAGGAGTTGTGAACATTGGCTAGGAGATAGGAGAGCAAGTGTAAATTTAACTACCTATCCTTGGGGGCAATACTTTGAAGACTCCCTTGTTGTCCATAAATTCCTAGTAGACATAGAAAATAGAGAAGTGGATCTAGAATACAACAAAATATATAACAAGGCTCCTAGAATCATGCGCTTGAAATAATTGTGCCTTGGTTTACATTACGAATTATAGTTTGAAATTCCTATCTCAAATCAAAAATAATAATTTATTGTTCAACTAATCCTTCTGGTGAAAAAAGACTTTGAATTTGAGGAGGAACATTACATGACTCCTAAACAACTAGACCCAATTAATGATATTCACAATCTGTTTGAGGAATGAATGATTTTTGTTGCAAAAAAATTAAGACTTTTGTAAATTTATGAGTAGACCTAGATATTTCCATATTCATTAAAGTCTGCAAAGAAAACTCTAGTGAAAATACTGATGATTCTAAGATCAAAAGAGACTGAGATTCCAGTAGAAGAACAAGTTGAGCTACCTTTGACTCTACTAAATCAAAATTCTGAATCATTTTTATTCCTAGAATCTGAATTTGATAATAATATTGATCCATCAACTATTTTATCTGAACCTATACCAAATCCAATCTTAGAATTCGTCCAATCATTCATGGCTAACCAAGCTAGTGAACATGGGGAAGTAGATGGAAACCAAAAAGGACATAGGCAAAGGAGTAATAATCATGAAGAAGTAGAAGAAAATTAGAAAAGAGGTAGGCAAAGAAAAAAATTTACCTTTCCAATTTCTTCTTCAACAAATAGGTTAACAAGAGAACCAAAACCATTCTCTATTATTGTTTTATCTACATTCCATGGGAAACCACATGAAGATCTTGATGCTTTTCTCTTTGAGTTTGAAGTAGTGTGTCAAGCTTATTTTTATACCACAGATGAACAAAAACTAAGACTGTTAAGGATGCAACTTTCATATGGTTTATGGGTTTAGGAGAAAGTGTTTGCAAACGATGGGATGAAGTCCATGGACTAAGAGATATATTCCTTGAAAGATATCAGGATTACTATAGAGTTAGGAACAAGAAAGTTGAGTTGTTTCATTTGAACCAATGAGAAGAAGAATACCTTGAGGATTATCTTGAAATATTTCAATTTGTAGGACCTAGAGTAAATATCGATTTAGATGAAGAAGTCCTAAAAGAACTCTATTAAAAAGTATTGAAAGATATCCTTGATGTCTTAAACCTTATGGCTAAGGGGGATATTCATCTACTATAATTTGAAGAGATCATGAATATTTGATAAAATTATTCAAGGAATAAGCCTTTAAGGAACAACAAATACTCATCCACAGGTGGAGGAGTAACAAGGGCAAAAATTGGTAATATGTTAAAACCTTAAAAACTAATTTGCTAAGTGCAACTACATCTCTTGACCTCATGGATAAGAAACCAAAAGAACAAGATATTGAGAAAATATACTATCATATATGTAGAAAAAGACACAAATTGAGGGAATGCCCTCTCAACATTATAAATATTTCCAATATTTTTGCTTGTTGTAAAATCTGTGACAAGAATCATAACATTGAAAACTGCAAGTATAAATCAGTTGTAAAATCTGCTATAAAAGAGCCTGAAGTTGAGAAGGTAGAGGATGGTTATTTTGTAGCTCAAAGAAGAAATGGCCCATTCAGTGGTCCATATAATTGGTCATATTCCAACTATTCTAACCAACAAAGACCCAACTAGTGGCCAAAACATCAAATAGGACAAATTGGAACCCATACCCAAATAACCAAGATTGGAATATACCTCCATGGGACTAATTTATGGCCAATGTATATGGAAGTCCACCTCCATGGACTGAAGGAATGTTAGGTCATAACATGCCTAGTTGGAATACGAATGGCCAATATAATCAAGGAGGATATAGCTGGTCTCAAAATCCCACCTCAATAATAGAATTTCCAAAACCAGTTTAGGGGACAAGGACCTCAAAACTAGCCTCAAAATAGAATTATTTGACCTCCAAATAATATGAACAACCCTCCTAAGCAACCACCTTTACTAGCTCAACCAATTCCCAATCCTAATAATAACAAGACTATTCAACAAGTCTATGAAACAAATGAGACATGTTCAATATATGTGGTACCTTGCCAATATATCCATTTAAGGTCTAAAAAAGTGTTGGAAAATAATGCAACTCTCACATAAGTTGAAGATCCTATTCAAGACTTATTTGCAAAGGTAGGTAAAAATGAAAAAGAAACAAAAACCTTCCCAGAAGGTATTACCTCAAAACAAAAAGATATTCAAATTCCTCAAAGAAAATAAATAGAAATTCCATTTCCTAAAAGGTTGGTAACACCTAAACAACCCTCTAAACCAGCTTTCAATTTTCTTCAAGAGTTAGAAAATATTACCATTTAAATTCCTTTATTACAAGCTATCAAGGATATTTCTATCTACTCTAAATTGATAAATAATATTTTCACATCCAATTCAAGAATGAAAAAGAAAAATGAACCTCAAACTATCCAAGTTATTAGACAACTATCAAAGATAATGACTTAAGGTAGGTTATTACCAAAATATGCAGACCTTGAAATACCTATACTTACAATCCATATTGATGATACAACATTGCATAATATCTTAATATATTTAGAGGTTGCCATCAATGTTATGACCAAAGAAACAATAGAATATTTAGGGGAATACAAATTACAATCAACCTCTATAGTGCTTCAACTTGCAGATAGATCTACTATTAAACCAGAAGGGAAATTAGAAGACATCATAGTCTCTATAAATTCATGGGAGTATCTTGTAGACTTTGTGGTCTTACAACCTAAGAAGAAACTAGGGGGACATCCCTTGATTCTAATATGCCCATGGCTTACAACAATTGATGCTTACTTACATTAGTTGTAGATCTAGTAATATGACTATTTTCAATGGGAAGCACACTAAAGATTTGAGTTTGTTTCCTGAGTCAACATTAGATAAAATATTTTCAAAACAACTCTGGTATGAATTTTCTAATGATTTGGATGCTATTCAAACTTTATCAATTAATATGTTAAGTGAATATTTACAGCAAGAAATTGAAGGACCATTAGGATAACTTTTTGATGAAGAACAAAGTATTAATTTTTTAAATAAACTTATTATATCTAATGATGAAGCAAGTACAATTCAATCTCATCAATTAATACCCTATGCCTATCAGTTAAATATTCTTGAACATGAAATATCAGGAATAGATGCAAATGTTGAAAATTGCAAACAGATAGATATCACATATGGGAAGACTTTGAATATTAATAATGAGCTTACAAGAATTCAGGAATTACAATTGATAGAAGTGCTTAGAAAACATCAAATAATATTTGCATGGAACTATGAGGACATGAAAGGGATTCATCCAAATATTTGTACCCTTCAAATCTTCATTCAATAAGGTTACCATCCAGTGAGACAACCTCAAAGAAGACTAAATCCATCTATGAAAGATATAGTTCAAGAAGAAATCATTAAGCTTTTAAATGCAGGATTTATATATCCAATTTCTGATAGCGAATGGGTATCACCATTAGCAATAGTTCCTAAGAAGAATGGTAAATGGAGGATTTGTATAGATTATAGAGAACTAAATAAAGTAACAAAGAAATATTATTTTCCTTTACCATTCATTGATCAAGTTCTTGATACCTTGGTTGGAAAAAATATATTTTTGCTTTTTGGATGGTTTTAATTAATACAATCAAGTTTCAATAGCATAAGAAGACCAAGAAAAAATTACTTTTACATGTCTAGTAGGTACCTATGCTTATAAAGTCTTACCTTTTGGAGTATGCAATGCACATGCTACTTTTCAAATGGTTGTTTTAGCTATTTTTTTTATTTGATTAATGAATGTTTGGAAGTCTATATGGATGACTTCATAGTCTATGGTAACACTTTTAAAGAAACTCTATCAAGCTTATAGAAAGTTTTGGTTAGATGCCAAGAACAAAACCTTTCTTTGAGTCATGAAAAGTGCTTCATGATGATGAGGGGAGGTATTATCTTAGGATATTACATATATAAGGAAGGTTTTAAAGTAGATCCTACAAAAATCCAAGTTATTCAATCCCTTCGACCTGCAAAAACATAGACAAAGATAAGGATATTTTTAGGACATGCAGGATACTATCATAGATTCATTAAATATTTTAGCAAATTTGCTCATCCATGCTTAAAATTTAACCAAATAAAGTGAATTTAATTGGACTAAAGCATGTCAAGAAGCCTTTAAATTTATAAAGAATAAATTGACTACTACAATTTTAAGAGGACCAAACTGGTAATTTCCCTTTCATGTACATTGTGATGCTTCAGGATATGCAATAGGGGTAGTAATACAATAAATAGAGATTAAAATACCTTATGCTATCTATTATGTGAGTAAAAATTTACATGGGACTAAGATTAATTATACAATTGCTGGAAAGGAGTTCTTAGTTGTAGTCCATACCATCAATAAGTTTAAATATTACGTAACAGGGTATGAAGTATTTGTTCACACTGATCACTCTACCATAAAATACTTAATGAACAAAGCTACATTAGGAGGAAGAGTGATTAGATGGATTCTCTTATTGCAATAATTTAATGTCACAATTATAGATAGAGCAAGTAAAGATAATGTCATTGCAGATCATTTGTCTCGTATGCAAATATTTGATGATGATGAGTTAAATCCTGATAATTTCCCAGATGAACATTTGTTTTCTCTTTATGTTTTTACCCCTTAGTATGCTGATATAGTAAACTATTTGGTAATAGGAAAAATACCTCAAAATTTTACATCGCATGAGCATAGAAAATTAATACATCAGAGTGCCCCTTATATGTGGATCAATGGAATATTTTTTAAGTCTTACCATGACCAAGTAATTAGAAGATGTGTGCAAGAAGAGGATGTATATGACATCATTAGAGCAACACATGAAGAACTTTGTGGAGGTCATTATGCAAACCAAAGAACAACTAGTAAAATATTCCAAACAGGTTATTATTGTCCTACTATGAATAAGGATACCCGTAAATTCGTTGATAGATGTGATGCTTGTTAAAGGGCTAGTAACCCTACACCTACAATGGAGATGCCTTTGGTCCCACAAATAATTTTTTAACTATTCAATAAATGGGGGAGTGATTTTGTTGGACCAATAGATCCTCCAAGTGAAGGTAATAAACACATACTTGTGTGCACATATTACATCACCAAGTGGGCTGAATTAAAAGCCTTGCTAAAAGCACAAGTTGAACCAATTGTTGGTTTCTATACTCACAAATTATACAATGCTTTGGAGCACCTAGAGAACTAGTTTCAAACCATGGGTCTCAATTCATTTCCAAAGTAATTGAAAATTTTATTCATATCTATCAAATAAAATATAGAACAACTTCACCTTATCACCCTAAAGCTAATGGATAGGTAGAAGTTACAAATAGGGAACTTGAAAAGATAATAACAAAGACTTTAGCCATTAGTAGAGTTGATTGGGCAAAAAATATTAAAAGAAGTTGTATGGGAATATAAAACATCCTGGAAAACCACCACATGATTATCACCTTATGAAATGGTTTATGGAAATCAAGCTATTATACCTATTGAATTTAAAATAGATACTCTTCGCATAGTAGTACAACTTCATATGAACTTGGATCAAGCACAAAAAGCTAGATTGGAAAAATTAAACATTCTAGATGAAAGAAGATTAGAGGTATTACACAGGACTGAATTAACTCAACAAAAAAGAAATAAATGGCATGATAAGCATATTGTACCATGAATATTTCAACCAAGATATTGGGCCTTGCTATACCAAGATTTCTAAGGTAAGCTAAGGACAAGATGGCTAGGACCCTATGAGATTGAGGAAATATTTAGAAATGGTACAACTAAACTTAAGGCTATTGATGATTCAACAAGAAGATTACTAGTTAATGGACATAGGCTTAAACTATATAGGAAGCCATTATCTAAAGAAGAATTTATAAACCACCTTAAGTAATAGGTTGATTTGCAGTGAATTTCTGAACTGCAATCAACCATTACTAAATAAAAACTTCTCTTTCCTATCCTAAGCAACAAAAATATTTTATACTAAAATTGTTGTTATATACTTAGTAAACAAGTACAATCATAAAAAAGAAGATAGTATAATCAGTCCTCTTGTTTGGAAAAGCAAGGCACTAGTAAATAAGATGGATGGAAGAAATATTTACACCACTTAGCCAATGAAAGAAGATTATCATCGAATAGTAATATTTCTTGTAAATAAACTAGAAGATCACTTATTGTTCTTTAAATGTGCTTACTTTATTTCATGATGGATTGCTAATATCTACAATATTTTCATCTTATTATTCATCACTTTTCAGTCTCAATATCAAGTTTAATAAAGAAGTCAGATCCGATGTGTGAAGGCATGCTCTTACCTTATGGGAGGAAGAATAACTAGCCATGATGGTATCATTAATTTTAAAAGCAAGGTAGTGAAAAACCTTGTAGCCCATAAATAATAAAAAGAGAAGAGAAAGAACCGTAAGGATAGATTTATGTTTCCATCCAGATGGAGATGTGATCTGAATCCCCAATGTTCCACTTTCTTCTTCAAATAATAATAATAATAATAATAAAAAGAATTGTAAGGATAGAATTATGTTTCCATCCAGATGGAGATGTGATCTGAATCCCAAAAGTTCTAAAATAAAATGGTAGTAATGATAGGACTACATTTCCATGTGTATGGTTATGTGGTCTGAATCCCCAATGCCTTAATATTTACTTGTATGGATAAAGCAGTAAGGATAGAGTGACAATTCCCATGAGGAATTTGATAAGAGTGGTTGGAAACATGATTCCCAAAAGCTTTGCACCCTTATAAGGTTAAAAAATAAATATATATTTATATAAAAAGGGACATCAAGATGATACCAGAATGACTATCTTATTTCTCCCCTTCCAAAACGGGTTTCGAGTGTGTCCAAACCTTAGATGAAGACCTATTTTGCAAATTAAACTATTGATGATTCATATCAAGTTTAAATTCATTATTTTTCTCTCACATGGACCTCCTTAATTAAGCTAAAGGAATTAGAACAAGAAAATGATCTTTCTAGGGCATTGGAAGGATTTGTTGGTAGACCATGGAATATTTTATTCAGAAGCTAGGGAAGTAGTAACATTTTGCATAATATCTTTGCTATTGGTAACAAGCAAATCCATTCTAAGAAGATTATTATCCTATAAACTTATTTAACTGTATGTCATGCATAAATAGCATACAAGTAAAACCCCCCATATCCTTAATTAAATAAATAAAATAATATTAAAAATTATAAAAATATATATATATATATATATATATATAATATTTGCCATAATATGAACTTTTACAAAATAAAAATTTCTCTTCCTATCATGTTTTGGCTATATAGCCAAAAAGATAGTTTGGAGGGAGAAGTCAAGGATTTTTGCAATAAATTTCATGATATAGTTTGGGGGAGAAAAGAAAGAAATAAAGAGCAAATTGGGATGAAATTACTTAAGTATTTCCATGTTCCTATAACTTGTTTCCATAACTAGTTTTCATAGCTAGTTTTCGTAGCTAGTTTCTGTAGCCAGTTTCTATAACTGGTTTTCGTAGATATTTTTTTTAGATGTTTCAGGAGTGTTTGAATTCATAATTTTTTTTCAAGTGATTGGTTGTTAGATTCATGTGTGATTAAGGACACGTGGCAATATGGAATCGAACGATGACATAATTTTATTATTTCTCATTTACAAAGGCCTTGACATGGTAAACTTGCGCGCGGTTGTTCAAATTTCTACCACAAGTGATTTACGTGTAATTTAGAACATGGTTCATAATAGCAAGAATGACTTAAGTAAATAAAATATTTTTCATTTATAAATATTTTACATGATATCCCTACCACAAAACCCATGGCATGAATATTTGAATTTTTATCCTATGAAGTATAGCGTGAAAATTCAAACGGTGGAGTAACCTTGGAAGTCATGCATAACATGTTCTGATGATCACAAGGTATGAATAATAAGCTAATGGAAAACCTAAAACCGCACACATGTGATAAAACTTGATGTTGATTTGGAAGTTATCAAAGGTAAGCTAGAACAAAGGATGATATGAATGCTTTTGACTAGTTCATGGTTGGAAGTGTCGCACATACTACCAATCATGCACAGTCATGGCTCGTAGCATAGAGAAGAATGGCATAGATATCCAAATTTCAAACGAATGTAAACTCCAGTTTGGTTTCAAAGTCCAATAAAAATAAAAACACATATGAATTACACCTTCGAGGAAAGACAACACATGAAGTATAGCAGTTCAAAGAGTGAATTGGAAAATGAATTATAAGTTTTTTATTTGCCAAAGGAAATCACGAATTCATCAAAGGAGGCAATAATTAAAATTTTATATACGCCAAATAAAAATTAAGGTAAAACTCTCCTATTCTGACAAACGATGTATCAATTACCACCATGTACCTAGGTAAATATGGCAAGATAACATGGCTCTAGGATAACATGACATGATATTTTCCAAGGGAGGATGAATTGTGTGTATAGGATTGATGATCATTGATACTTGTCCACATAAACGAATGGGGAAAACCGATGCAGATCAAGGGTGGAATTTTACCACATAAATTGATGCTCCTTCGATGATAATATTTTGTAGTAAATTGAACAAACTAAATGAAAAAAAAACTAATTTCATTGAAGCGTCCTTTACGAAAGCAACAAGCAATCTTCAATCAAATATCTGCGTAGCTCCATCGTAATTAGAAATATGATGATTCACTATGAAACGTGACAAGATGGAACGATGAAATTGTAGTTGGGTGATGAAAAAGAGAATAAGCTAGGTCGAACAATGTCAACTAGGGTAGAAAGAAGACTGTAAGTAGTCTAAAAACTATAATGGGGAATCAAAATACAATTTTTTTCTTCTCTCTAATGAAAATACTAAATTTTAAAATAATAATGTTTGAATTTATGTTATTAATCAATGCAAATATAACAAAAATGACAAGTTTTAAAATGTATACAATATTTTAATTTTGTTGTTAATCAATGCATGCACATGTTTCAAACATTTCTTTTTACAGGTTTTCATCTATCGATAGAATTTGGAAACTAAAACCATATCACTTTCTATTCTCAATTCTCTTTTTTACCTAACCTATCACCATACCGAGAGCCACCTTTCAAAAATGTAGTGAGTCGTCATCCATGAGTACCCAAAATCCTAGTGATTATGTTAAAAATTTATTCAAAGAAGCACACTAGTGGGAGGCATTAACTAAATTTGAGGGGCACAACTAGGGCATGGCAAAGCAACTCATCTTGAACTTCAACCCCACAACCATGGTCACCCAAATGGTTGAAATTAAAATTAATATTACCTCTAGTCTAATCTCTAAGGTTTTGAGTCTCCCAGAGGTTGGCCAACAATATTATTAATCTACTTACAAGGGAGTAGACCAGATGATTAGTAAATTTGGAGAGAAATATGTTGTTGTTTGAGATAGAGAAGGGTGTATAAAGGGAGTGGCCACCTATTTGCTTCCCTTGAAGTGGCAAGAGGCTGCAACAATTATGATAAAATTCTTTATAATAGAGGGGAGGCTATCTATCTATGGGGGATATCATTTGAAGATGATGTTGAATTTAAAATACCCCAAAAGAGAGGATTGTGTTATCAATTTACCCTACTACCTATATAGATCCCTCAATGCTACTATTATTCGAGCTCAACCTAGGAAACCTAATGAATATCCTAAACTACATATGATCACCCACCATGGGATGATAAAACTATTAGTCCTTCATAAAGCAACTAAAAATGAAATTTCTTGGGAAAAGGTAGTTGAGGAGGCAAACCTTATCCTCCAGATTGAGCCAAGTGAGTTGGAATCCATTGAGGATAGTGCCTTTGAAGAAAACCTCAAATTCAAGAATAAGGAGGAGGAGGAAACCCTAGTACGCAAGCATCCTGCCCATGCCAAACCACTTAAGTCTTATCCACCTGCAAGGAAAACCAAGTATAAAAAATTTAACCCAAGAGAACAGGAGAAAGGAGAGACACCCAGTCCTAAGGAAAGTTTACCCACCTCTAATTTTTCCACTGAATCCCTGGATAAAATCCAAACACAGTAAACCTTGTTGAGCATCAAGCTAGAAAAGCTCAAGAACAAGTTTTCAGAACATGTACCATGGGTGAAAATAGCTCTAACTCATCATCTTGACATCCTAAAGCATATTTCTATGGATAAGGTGATGAAATCAGTTGAACCAGTTGATAAATCGATAAATGATAGTACATCCCTAAACAAAAGCTCCATGTCAGGGAGAAAAATGAGAAAAATAATAAATTTTAGCAAGTATTTTAAATTGATCAGTATATTAGATGAGGACAACTCACTTCCATGGTCCGACTACTTACTTTAGAATCACCTTATATATAGCACTCAGAAATTGAAGTCATCCATTGAATATGGGATGCCTCATGATGTCGACAAGGTGATTAACCAAATCACTGAATTTATGGGTCCATTACCACTGCTAGATGCACAAGATCTGCTGCATAATTTAGGAGAAAAGGAGAAGGAGCTTGAGGAAGTTGCATATGTAAATATTGTGACTATTGAAATACCACATGATCCCAAGAGGGCAAAGGCATGGGTCGAGAAGGTCAAATGTGATAAAATACCACCAAGTAAAGTGCCAAACCCCACCTGAGCTTGTATTAGATCTAAGCATCATTAAGCCTTGGGAGAAGAAATAAAAACTTTATCATATATTATTTCAGAACTTTGTATTTGTAGTAATATATCTATTTTGTTTTACAGTAGTTTTTTTAATCATGTGTAAAATAATTTATCAGTCATAATTGCTATGTTTTATATTTTTAAGTATTTTATCAACTATATTTGTAGTTTTATCAGAATACATTGGTTGTGTCAAATATTAATTTTACAATTGCTTTATCTTGTATGCATGAGGACATGCATTTCCTTTAGTTTGGGGGAAATGATGGGTGCTAATCATGATGATATTTTACAAGTTATATTCTGGTTTTTATATGCCAACCTGATAAATCTGAATGCATTTTGATTACTATTATACTTTATTTATGTGATTTGCGATAAAACCAAAAACAAAATAAAAATAAAAAACATAAAACATAAAACCAAAAAAAGTGATTTGCAATAAAACTAATGCATGAGATATTGAGTTTTAAATGTTTAATATTTTATGTCAAACCATGTAGAATTATTTTATTTTCAAAATGTTATGTTGCATGTATGCTTCGAATGTAGCCACAACAATGCAGACTGAACATAAATAAATTTAGCTCTTGAGAACACATGTAGCAAATAGACTATGGAAAGGTGTTATAGAAAGTCGTTATAGAAAGGTGTTACGAAAAGCACCAACTGAAAGGGTGTTGACTGAGTAAACCACCTGATGTTTTGGAACTCCACGTATGATGATAGCATGGTATTATTACGTGTGTTACAATCAGTACAATTGGATGATACAATGCCATTGTATACATGACTTAGCATTTGTTAAATTCATTATATGATTTGTTATCAAAAGTTATAAAGTTGTTAATTTATTAAGTTGCTTAGATATGGATATAAGCTTTATTTGTCTCTTCCCATGAAAAGAGGATAAACAGTTGCATTACTTTGTTAGCAACTTATTTAAATTTAGGACTTTCAATTATGTTAGTTTAGAAATTGTCACTTGGATAATTTCAAATACAATAAGTACAAGGTTAGTTGTTAGTGTGTCCTAAATTTATATTACTTTTGTTATGAAACTTAGTAACCAATCTTCGAGTATTCGAGATGACAAAAAAGCATACATAGAAGACTTTTTTTGAAAATATCTAAATGACATTATAAATACAATGTAAAAGACCTTTGAAAAGGTCTGCTAGTTATTATCTACTATTGAATGTCTAAAATTCATTGTATCATCTATCATCGAGCATTGTACACATGAGGATTTGAATCTATCAATAAAGTAGTAGTATTTTCTTTCATGAGTTTGGTAATTGTATCATGTATCTCTGTTATGATTTATTCACTGTTGTAGTCTTTATTTTATTTTCTGCATCAATGAAATAAATAGTGTTAGAATAGCTTTAATGGAAATTAATTACTTAAAGTAAATTAGATTAGGGGGTAAGAGAATTATACTATCCTCTAGGAGGGCCCACTCTAACAGCTAGTCCCTACTCTCTTGCTCCTGAAATAGAATAGAAATAGTTAGTAAGTAGAATTAATCTTAGATCATAAGATAAATCAAATTGCATCATTTTAAACTATAAAGTAAATCAGCTAGTAAAAATCATAAATGCATTATTAGAATTGCACATGGATCCACACACAGACATCCACATAGACAAACTTAGATTAAATCATAAATTACATCATCTTTCCATTCATTTAATTTCATTTCCTGTAAATTTTATTTTATGCAACCTGAAACTAAGAAAATAGAATTAAGTCAAATATTAATCATTGTGGAATAATCTATACTGGATTTACTATTCTTTAAATCGTTTAGCCTAGATTAACAAATTAAGTGTAGAGTTTACAGCTTGATATGAGACCTACCATTTTGTAAAAACTACATCTATAACTCTACAAAGTTCTAGGCGATGGTTCCCAAGGTACCTAACCATTGAGCTTCTGTCACAATGTTACATCCTCTTAGTTGAAGAGAAAATATATCCCTTTTGAGTTCATAATCCCCTATCTTCAACTTCACATTGCAGCATTAGCCTTTATAAGGCTAAGTTCTACCATTTTCCACCATAATCTCAAAGGAGTTGCATGCATGTATGTAACAATTGGCTGCTTAGTGACTTGAGGATCAATAAAGTTGTGCATACTTCTTGAATCGATGAGAATTGTAAGACATTAGCCTTTAAAAAATCCTACTACTTTAATTTTCTAAGGGGTGGTAATTCTTGCAAGAGCATAGATAGAAACTTTTTGTTGTGGTTCTTCTTGTATTTCACCCTCATCTTGAGGTGGTTCCTTTTATGGTTTTGCTTTCTCATTAATTTTTTTACTGCTTAATGACTCCTCTACATCTAACAAAAATAACTTATTTTGGATGCATTTATGCCCTAGTAAATATTTTTTATCATAATTATAACATAAGTGTTGTGCACATTAGGCATCCATCTCTTCTGTAGTTAAGCACTTGTAGGGGGTATATTTATTTCTATTATTGTATGTGAACATGGAAGGAAATGTAGGTTTGATCTATGGAAATTTAGGTGACCTCCTTTGAGCCAAAAAAAATTCTTCAACCAATCATACCAATCCTATGGCCTACATCATAGATTATGGTTTTAACATCTTGACCTTAACCTTGATATCATCTTTCAATCCATTTATGAAACAACTCTAAAAAAATCCTTCATTTAACCCCTTGGTCCTATTAGCCAATATCTCAAATTGGGTCTGATAGTCTCAAACCATAGAGGCTTGTTTTAATTTGGTTAATGAACCTGTAAAGTCCTCATACTCACTAGGACTAAAATAAGTGAGTAATGGTGACTCAAAATATTGTCAAGAAGGGTTAGGAGATATGTTTTTAACCATTGATACCTCTATAAGTCTTCAAATTCAAAGTTGAAAGATGCCATAGTAACCCACAAATATTTAGGTACATTGTAAAGTTTGAAGAATGGATTTTCTTGACATAACCACCTATATAGATCCCTCAAAGCTACTATTATTTGAGATCAACCTAGGAAACCTAATGAATATCCTAAACTACATTTGATTGCCCACCATGGGATGATAAAACTATTAGTCCTTCATAAAGCAACCAAAAAGGGAATTTATTGGGATAAGGTAGTTGAGGAGGCAAACCTGATCCTCTAGCTTGAGCCAAGTGAGTTGTAATCCATTGAGGATAGCGCATATAAATAAATCCCTGAAGAGGAGGAGGAAACCTAGTACGCAAGCATTCTGACCATGCCAAACCACTTAAGTCTTCCCCACCTGCAAGGAAAACCAGGTATAAAAAATTAACCCAAGATAATAAGAGAAAGGAGAGACACCCAATCCTAAGGAAAGCTTACCCACCTCTACTTTTTCCATTGAAGCCCTGGCTAAAATCCAAACACAGTAAACCTTGTTGAGCATCAATATAGAAAATCTCAAGAACGAGTTTTCAGAACATGTATCCTAGATGAAAATAGCTCTGACTCATCAAGTTGACCTCCTAAATTAGATTTCTATGGATAATGTGATGAAACCGGTTGAACCAGTTGACTAATCAATAAATGATAGCACATCCTTGAACAAAAGTTCCATGTCAAGGAGAAAAATGAGGAAATTAGTAAATTTTAGCAAGTATTTTAAATTGACCGGTATATTAGATGAGGATAACTCACTTCCATGGTCTAAGTACTTACTTTAGAATTGCCTTATATATAGCACTCAAAAATTGAAGTCGTCTAGTGAATATGGGATTCCTCATGACGTCAACAAGGTGATTAACCAAATCACTAAATTCGTGTGTTCATTACCATCTCTAGATACACAAGATATACTACACAATTTGGGAGAAAAGAAGGAGCTCGAGGACATTGCATACGTAAATACTATGATTGTTGAAATACCACTTGATGCCAAGAGGTAAATGACATGGGTCGAGAAGGTGAAATGCGATAAAATGCTGCCAAGGAAAGTTCCAAATCCCAATCAATATTGGATTAGATCTAAGAAGCATTAATACTTTGGAGAAGAAATAAAAACTTTATCATATTTTATTTCATAACTTCATATTTGTAGTAATATATGTTCTATTTTGTAGCAATTTGTTTAATCACGTGTAAAATAATTTATCAGTCATAATTGCTATGTTTTATATTTTTAAGTCTTTTATCAATTATATTTGTAGTTTTATTAGAATACATTGGTTGTGTTGAATATTACTTTTACAATCACTTTATTTTGTATGCATGAGGATATGCATTTCCTTCAGTTTGGGGGAAATGACGGGTGCTAAATCATGATGATATTTTGTAAGTTATAATATGGTTTTCATATGCCAACATGATAAATCTAAATGCATTTTGATTTCTATTATACTTTATTTATGTAATTTGCGATAAAACCAAAAACAAAAACACAAAAACAAAAAAAAAGTAATTTGAGATAAAACTAATGCATGAGATATTAAGTTTTAAATGTTTAATATTTTATGTCAAACCATGTGGAATTGTTGTATTTTTAAAATATTATATTGTAGGTATGGTTTGAGTGTATCCACAGCTAAATGCAGATTGAACATCAAGAAAATTAGCTTGTGAGAACACACGTAGCAAATAGACTATGGAAAGGTGCTATAGAAAGTCGTTATAGAAAGATGTTACATAAGGTGTTACGAAAAGCACAAACTGAAAGGGTGTTGTTTGAGTAAACCACCTGCTGCATTGGAACTCCACGTATGATGATAGCATGGCATTATTACGTGTGTTACAATCAGCACAATTGGATGATACGATGCCATTGTATATGTGACTTAGCATTTGTTAAATTTGTTATATGATTTTTTATCAAAATTTATAAATTTGTTAATTTATTAAGTTGATTAGATATGGATGTAAGTTTTATTTGTCCCTTCCCATGAAAAGAGGACAAACTGTTGAATTACTTTGTCAACAACTTATTTAAAGCTAGGAATTTCGATTATGTTAGTTTGGAAATTGCCACTTGGATAATTTCAAATACAATAAGTACAAGGTTAGTTTTTAGTGTGTCTTTAATTTATATTACTTTTGTTATGAAAGTTAGCAACCAAATATTCAAGTATTCGAGATGACATAAAAGCATACACAAAAGACTTTTTTTGAAAATAGCTAAATGACATTAAAAATACAATGTAAAAGACCTTTGAAAAGGTATGCTAGTTATTATCTACTATTGAATATCTAGAATTTATTGTATCATCTATCATAGAGCATTGTACACACGAGGATTTGAATCTATCAATAAAGCAGTAGTATTTTCTTTCATAAATTTGGTAATTGTATCGTGTATCTCTGTTATGATTTATTTACTGTTGTATTTATTTTATTTTCTGCATCAATGAAATAAATAGTGTTAGAATAGCTGTAATGGAAATTAATTACTAAAGTAAATTAGATTAGGGGGGAAGATAATTATACTATACTTTATGAGGGCCCACTCCAACAACCAATCCCTACTCTCTTGCTCCTAAAATAGAATAGAATTAGTTAGTAAGTAGAATTAATCTTAGATCATAATATAAATCAAATTGCATCATTTTAAAATATAAAGTAAATTATCTAGTTAAAATCATAAATTCATTATTAGAATTGCAAATGGGTCCACACACTAGACACCCACATGCATAAACTTAGATTAAATCATAAATTACATCATCTATCCATTCATTTAATTTTATTTCCTGTAAATTTTATTTTTGGCAACCTAAAACTAAGAAAATAGAATTAAGTCAAATATTAATCATTGTGGAATAATCTATATTAGATTTATTGTTCTTTAAATCATTCAACCTAGATTAAAAAATTAAGTGTAGAGTTTACAGATCGATATGAGACCTACCATTTTGTAAAAAACTGCACCTATAACTCTACAAAGTTCTAGGCAATGGTTCCCAAGGTACCTAACCATTGAGCTTCTATCACAATATCACATCCTCCTAGTTGAAGAGAAAATATATCCCTTTTGAGTTCATAATCCGCTATCTTCAACTTCAAATTGTAGCATTAGCCTTTACAAGGCAAAGTTCTACCATTCTCTACCATAATCTCAAAGGATTTGCAGACATGTATGTAACAACTAGCTTGCTTAGTGACTTGAGGATCAAAAAAGTTGGGCATACTTCTTGAATCGATAAGAATTGTAAGGCATTGGCCTTTAAAAAATCCTACTACTTTAATTGTCTAAGGGGTAGTAATTCTTGCAAGAGCATGGATAGAAAATTTTTTTGTGGTTCTTCTTGTATTTCACCCTCATATTGAGGTGGATCCTTTTATGGTTTTGCTTCATCATCAAATTTTTTACTGCTTAATGACTCCTCTACATCCAATAAAAGTAGCTTATTTTGGATGCATTTATGCCCTAGTAAATATTTTTCATCATAAATATAACATAGGCCTTGTGCACATCAATCATCCATATATTCTGTAGTTAAGAACTTGTAGGGGGTATATTTATTTCTATTGTTGTATGTGAACATGGAAGGAAATGTGTGTTTGATCTATGGAAATTTAGGTGACCTCATTTGAGCCAAAATATTTCTTCAAACAATCATGCCAATCCTATGGCCTACATCATATATTATGGTTTTAACATATTGACCTTAACCTTGATATCATATTTCATTCCATTTATGAAACAACTCTAAAAAAATCCTTCATTCAACCCCTTGGTCCTATTAGCCAATCTCTCAAATTGGGTCTGATAGTCTCGAACCATAGAGGCTTGTTTTAATTTGGTTAATAAACCTGTAAAGTCCTCATACTCACTAGGGCCAAAATAAGTGAGTAATGGTGACTCAAAATCTTGTCAAGAAGGGTTATGAGATATATTTTTAACCATTGATACCTCTATAAGGCTTCAAATTTAAAGTTGAAAGATGCCATAGTAACCCACAAATATTTAGGGACATTGTAAAGTTTGAAGAATGGATTTGCTTGACATAACCACCCATCAACATCCTTTTCATTGAACTTAGAAAATTCTAATTTAGGCATCTTGAATAGAGTATCTATGTCAAAAATAGAATGATAGCCTTCCTTCTTCTTATAAATTAATTTCCCTCTAATGGTTGTACTACCACCCGATTGGTCACTATGATGATGCTCAAACACCTTTAGGTTGCCCCTAAGTTTCTTCTCAACCTCTAAAATTTATTTTTCTATATTAGCTTTGGATATCATGTGTTCACCTCTCAAAAGGGTTACTTCTTCCTTCATCACTTTAAAATCACTAAGAAGGGTACTTAATGACAATATGCATTTCCTAAAAATAAAAGTGTTTTGTTTTATCTCCTTTTGGTGTCCTCTAGTTTCGCTAGCCATTTTGGTATGATTTGAACCACTTCCACTAACTTACTAAAAATAAAAGTGTTATTTTAGGAGTTACTATTTTTAGTAAAGAACCAAAAAAGTGTTTGGGTGCTATATATCAAAATGATCAGCTCAAAAAGACAATTGTAATGGACTAGGCCCCAAAATAATATTTTGACACCCAAAAAAATGCATGGAGGCTATATACCAAATTGAATAGCTCAACAAGACAATCACAATTAGCTATATATCACAACATTATTTTTGGGCACCCCAAACTTTTTTATAGGGAAAGTGTTGGTTTTTCTCTTGGAGATTTGATTCACTTAGAAAATTGGTTTCTTGTCGAACAATCTCTTATGAGACTCTACACTCTCTATTATTAACATTGTTATTAATATTGTTATGTCACTAACAATGTTTGTTACTAATAATTTTCTATTACTAACATTGTTTTATTACTAACACCATTCTATTACTAACATTGTTCTATCTAACTCCTTATCTGTTATGAATTTTGATTGTCACATGCAATTGTTATTGACAATGCCAACTAGCAACTTTGTCTTGACTATTATTGACTCTAACTGAAATTATACCCAATTGTTATTAACACTGGCAAAGTTGTCCTAACTATTACTAACTCTGACTATTTCTATCTTAATTAGTATGTTTCTCTCCAATTTATTTCAACTATTTCATGTAGTAATTATAGGATAGGGAAGTCTCCTTCATATGCTTAATTTTTTGGTAGGATTTGATTACAAGTTTTAAAATTTGATAGAATAGGAGTTTTTTGTAGGTTTAACATTCACAAAATAGGGTAATCTAAGCCAGGGTGTATGTACTACCCATAGACCCTTTGCTATACCACAATGACAAATGATAGTGTTCAGACCGATATTTCAAGCCACTACTTAAGGAGGAGTCCATGCATACCCTTGAGCACACTACCTACCTTTCTGATAGTATAGGAGGGTAATATTTTTGGATACTATATCTAATGTACTATGGATTATACAAGGCCAAAAATATTTCTAGGGCTACAGGTTTCTCCTAATCCTAGGGGGTCTTCTAATATACCTGAATATATGTGGAAGCTCAATTTTGTAGATGGGTGTTGTCTAAGGCCTGGGTATTGGAGCTTGATCACCCCTCACTTCACTAGATGCTTTATGGGCAATCTAGCTTAGCCAACAACTATAGCTCCTCCATGATATTTAAAACCCTCAACATAGGGTTTCTAACCTAGTAAAATAATGTAGAAAAAAATGTTGTTTTTATTTTTTTAGTAAGGAAACAAGTAGAAATTTGGAAATATGGGAAATTTATACCTAACACTCAAATGGAAGGGCAATAATTGTCACAGTAACAATGGAACTTGACCCTAGAAAGTGCTTGACACCACTTGTTAAGAATATTCTAATAAAAATAAATTCATTCACATAAATATTGCAATTAAAATAGAATTCCATGAAAGAACAATATATTGCAATACAAAATATAAATGCAAAATTAAAATAATCTCACAAAACAATACAAAATCACAGGCCTCTTCAAGGGAGCAACCACCTTTAATACTTTCATTTATTTGCAAAACATACATTCATTCATGGGCCCATGTATTTTAAAGATACACTTCTTGCAACCCTAACCTAATGCTCAAGAGTTGGCTTACATGCAAAGTGCCACTCGAGCTAAAATCTTCTACCAAACATCAGTTACATTCTTGATAATGGTTAAATGAAATGGGTCCACTTGTCTAGGTGCCTCACTTGCCACATACCATTACAAAGTATTATAAAATAACATTATAAATGGGTCCCCATGTTGTAAGGGGGGGCATTACATAATCATATGAGAATTACAAAAAAAAAATAGGATGGGATCATAACAAGGAGGTATTGGGTAAGATCGTTGCTTAATACCCTTGCCACAGAAGAATCTTCTTTAGCTTCTATTTGTTTCTTATGATCTTCTTCCCTCAGCATCATCCCATTCTTCTCCAACCTAGGGTCATTGACCTTGTCATCCTCATATTCAATACTTCTCGGCAACTCATCTTTTATTGCTTTGCCCTATTCTTATATCTATAGGCTTGTGCGAGGTAGTTGGATTCTTATTCCTTTTCTTAGATTCATTAGGTACTATTGGATTTCCCATATCATATATTGGGTTACAAATTTCTACAATGTTGCTCTTTAGAAGTGTTTATAGTGAAGGGAAAGGGTCTTTTTTGTAAGTTATTTCTTCTAGGGATTATGCTCTTGGCCTTTTCTCAATTGACAAAAACTATTAGTTGGTGTGCCTTGATTTCTTTCTTAGTTGACTACTCAGAGAGGATCTCATTATCATAGACCCAATGTTGTTGGCTATTTTCCAATTGGGGGAAATTTAGTCAGCCACTCTATTCAGCATGATAGGCAAGGGGAATTTCATTCTCTTGGGTTGGCTCATTTTTTACTTCAACTATATTTTCTTCACTTTTTATGATGAAGTCATTCATGAGTAATGAATCCAACTAATCCCATTCTATAATTGAATGTGGAGGAAGTGATTCATATTTCTTAAGTACCTCTCCTTTGAAGGATGCCACTAACAACCTTAAGGCCACATCTTGTTCCATGATATTATGTGTTTGGTATATAAATACCAATTCCCTGAGGTGCTCTAGCAGAGTGGTTGGGCCTTTGTTGGTATATATCTAATAATATTGTTAGTCTGGATTCAGGTAGCTTCCTCCATATATTAGTTGTATTTGGGGTTATGTAGTGGCTATTGCACAAATAGCCCCAATATTTGGGGACCCCCCTTTTAAAAGGTTTTTTTGGTGCTTTTGGTTCATTTTGAGTGATAGTTTTCATGGGTTCTTACCCAAAATATTGCAGTAGGTTTTTGTTGCTTGGATTCTCCTTTAGGTCACTCTCAAAGGTCTAGTGTGGTTGATTTTAATAAATTTTAAACCTTTTTCATGTTTTTAATGTCTTGGTTAGTTTTAACATTTTGAATTAAGTTGATTCAAAAATTAAAATTAAATCGAATTCGTATTAATGAATGAAAGGGCTAAATATAAATATATATATAGTAAATAAAATAAATAAAACAAAATAAAAAATAAAAATAAAAAATAAAAAGAAAATGAAATATATATATATATATATATATATATATATATATATATATATCATATATATAATAACTATTTTTAAATAATAAAAATTTATAACATCCCAAAACAAAAAAAAAAAAAAAAAACAAAAAAAAAAAAAAAAAAAAAAACATAAAAAAAAAAAAAAAAAAAAAAAATAAATAATATAATATAAAAAAAAACAAAAAAAAACAAAAAAAAAAAAAAAAAAAAAAAAAAACAAAAAAAAAAAAAAAAAAAGGAAACATAAATAAGGCCTTTTATTACCTTTATCTTTTGTAACACTTTTATTCTCAATATTGGGTTTAATCATTAATTTTAAGTTTGGTGATTTGTGATACATGTAGGGTTCAACCATAGACCCGATGGATGGGTGATCGTTAGTCCAACAAGGGTGATCCACCTGATGAGGCTATACCCCCAAAATTGGTGTGCAAATATGGATAATCAGATGTGACAGGCATGCAATCCCACCTTGGCACTGAGGCAAATATCAACATGCGAGTGTGAGGTAGGCTTTGGTAACGAGGAATTCCCAGATGACGTGGTCATGAGTGAGGTCACCGATGTGAGTTGCTATTAACATGGGAAATCGTTGGGTCAAAGAAGCATGGGTCGATCACCTAATAGGACATGGATGAGAGCAAATATCAAGGTCAAAGTGTATGTGGTGGTAAGCTAGTGGTGATCCGTAAGATTCAAGTAGTGTGCCATCAAAGGATGAAAATGCATACCCGAAAGCTCGTGAAATGAATGGCGATGCGATGATAGTGTGTTTTTATCGAGGACCATGACTATAGGAGTGATTTGGATGGGATGACAACACATATGGAAATCATTGATGTGGACTGCATAGTAGACCTACACACTAGGGATCAATGACCAACAACAAAAATAGCTAGGAACAGATGGCCATAATAGTAATAATTTGGTAGTGGATATGATTTGAACAAAGGAGATCGATGATGATGATATTGATAACAGAGATACACCATTGATGGATAAACCTGAGGGAACCTAGGGTTGACATCAAATTTAATATGAATGAATGCATTCATCATCATTAGAGTTTACATTTATGAGTCTCAATAGGTGATGGGAATGGTCGAATGACAATGCACAATAGGAGAGCATCGCAAGATTGGCTATGATAGTGGTCGAGTTTATTTCAACGAACGCAATACGACCAAGGAGTTGTGTAGATGGGAAGTTCTTCTTAAATTGTAATAGTTGGTCAGACCAAGAGAATGCCATGGTTTAATCAAATTATTGGTAGGAAGAGGCTCCAAATGATGAAAGGGTGCACAATGTTCATATTAATCATATTTATCGATGCAAGAACAATACCATTTGCTATAGGGGTTTCCTTGGCGATGGCCAATGTGGAATTATTTACCATGGTGATACCCATGATCGTGGGTAGGTTCTCACAAGGAGATTTCTCATGTGGTGGCATCAAGTACCAGGGACGGTTGCATGAGCAAGATGTGGCATAATGCAACATATTCATAGAAGGTATTTACATGTGGAAGAATCCACTATAGAGAGTAGAGAAGATACAGTCAGTTCTGGTGCAATGGTTATATGGTTCACATACGAGAGCAGCAATGGACATATATCAAGATGTTAGGTGTAAATCAAGTGCTGGCCGAATAGTCTAAACATAGGAATGAAGACAACAATGACTCCCGATGTGGCAAGCATCTGGTAGTGGGGTACCAAAAGCCAAATAGAAGGCCCACAAATTTGATTTTGTGCACACAGTGAGGATGGGTATTGATGGCCCAAGGATACGTATGTCATGACATAAATTGATGCTCCTTCAATGTAGACAGTAACATAGTAATACAACTCACAATAGGGCAGGATGATTTGCTACATGCTAAATAAAATAAAGGCCTCATGGATAAATATAGGTATTAACCAAAGATTCACTGGTGCGAAGCTTTGGAGGTAACGAATAAAGCCTTTATTTTGATTAGACTTAATATTCATATAATAGATATCAATGGAAGTTCCACAGTCAACATGAGATAATATGTTTATAAAAAGAAAATTTTTAGATAAACACTTCAGCTTTGATAATTTGTATAAGGGTGTTATGAAAATAACTTTAAGGTCCATGAGAGATTAATAAAAAATTTCGTTATACGTTTAAGAGAAGGAAAACATCAGTTACGTTGAAGCATGAGAAATAGAGAAACGAAAGGCATCATGAAAACCAAAAGTTTACAGAGAAAAATGAAATGGAGGGACAAAAATGAAAGGATAGGGTGCAGGTTCTAAATACCTCATTGAAACATTGTAATGGGGCTTAAAGTTTTCCACTACCAAGGGTTGGACATTTTGGAGGTGAAGGCTGGAAATCCACTGTAATAGAAACTTTCATTTTCTATTTTAATGTAAAATGTTACAGGAATTTGCACTTTATTAACAAGATTGGAGGAGAAATTTTTTGGATATTTGGGCTAATTGTCTATCTTTTTCTTCCATGCTCTTAGGCTTATAGGCAATGTTGTATGCATTTAATGGTAGCATTGTTGAATGTTTAGGAACATGGAATTTCATTTCGTTTTCCTTAGAATATTGCACCTAGGTTATTGTGGATTGTGCAAATGTAGGTTCGGATAAACTAGGTTATATTTAGAAACTCTCACATCTCTAGTTTTGTAGGATAGGGTAGCATCATGTTGTAGTTGTTTGCTTTTTAGTATTTTCAGTGTTCTGGTCCTTTTCTAGAATTCTTTTTATTTTTATTTTTCTAACCCTTCCCTTTTGCAGATTTTTTTTTAAAACTTCAACGATTAAAATAAAAATAAAAAAATTAAAATCCCAAAAACAAATACACGGATGTGAAGAATGAGCTTTAACGTGTCATCTTATGCAATTTCAATTTCATTTTGAAGCCATTTCAAAATTATAAAAATTATTTAAATTTGTTGTTTTTACAGGCATTTTATAATTTTGGATTTTACATAATTTTGTGTTTTGAAGGTAAATCAAATTTCAAGCTTTGCATGTTTATTCTGCAAGCAATAAATTAACTTTCCTTTATGAAAATTACAATTTCATTAAAGGGGAGCAATTTATATGGCATTTCGAAAGCCATTGTTTTTAAAGCGATAAATTGACGTCTCTTTATGAAAATCAATTTCATCAAAGAGGGGTAATTTATTTATTATATCAAAAGCTATCTTTATTTTCATATTCAAAGCAACATTAAATGAATCATTTTATCATTTAAGTTTCACATTTAGAGATAGATTTTAATCTCCTATTTCATGCTTAAAGTAGGGTTTAATGCAAGATCAAACTTGTTTAAAAATTGCTTAACCAAAAGAAGATAAAATCTATCTAAGGCACATCAAGATAAAATGAACTAAGGCTTTTGCATCGTGGTCATATGAGGGCCAATCACATTTTTGTTTTCCTCTTTAAGTTTCTTGAACAATCAATAGCATAGCATAATAAAATAAACCAACACATGCCCCTTGTTAATAGTTACTTGTAAATCACTAAGGTATTCCTAACACTTATTTGATATATCTTCACAAGATCACAAGAACACATTAAGTAAAGGAACCTTGGAGAAATTTCTATTTCTTTGCAAGAGAGGGTTTTTGGATTAATACCCTAACTGTGATGGGGATTTTGCAATTGGGAAAAATATCCACTCAACATTTTGGTGCTAGAAGGAGGGTCTGAATTGGTTTACTTTATTACTATTTAGATGCTATATTGTTCATGTTTACTTGAAATATTTATTTAAAGGCATTGGTCTTGACTAACGAAGTTTTGTTTACTTATTGATCACTTTCATTGATAGTAACGTTCTCTAATAGATGATGTATGAAGTCTAACATTTTTTTCAAATTGGAGGATGTTCTTTGATATCATGGTTTAATTGATGTAGATATTTTGGGTGATGCTAACACGATGATATATATGTTAGACATTTGAGATTTGTTAGTCATTTAATGCTTATTTGTAAGATATATTTATTTGACTAACAAAATTGGTATTAAAGTTGTGTTCTTTAAGGTTCACTAATGGCAGTGGTTTTTCCAACTAGGGCAAGAATTACATCTTGTATAGGTGACTATTATAGCCAGTTAGACATGCCTACTCATCAAATTATTGAAGGTGTAGAAAATTATTTACCCATGTTTAAGCATGATGTGACCTCGACTGAGGAACATATTCAGAGATATAAGGACATTTTAAGTCATTTGCAAATATGGCATGGAGATGTTCCTTGTAGATTGTTTTCATACACATTGGATGAGGTTGCATTTGAGTGGTACCTATACCTACCTATAGGTTCCATCACTTCTTGGGCTCAACTAGAAGCAATGTTTACTAGCCATTTTGGAAAACTAGTTGACCCAGTTATGATGCTAAATCAATTTATCTCTATCTGTAAGGAACCTAATGAGTCCATGAGTCAATTCAATGATAGGTTCCATAAGTTGTATACCAAAGTGGTTCCCCATTTCATCATCTCAAAAGAGAGAGCCTTTCAAATTTACATGGGAGCCTTAGACCCCTTAATATCCAAATTTCTAAGGAAGATTCTTGAAGATTGATCTTTGCCTAAGGCCTACAATGAGGCAGCTATGGTAGAACAATGGTGGACTTTGAGAAATATTGATGCGGGTAGATTATCATTACTTAATATTGAGGCTCAAAATAAGATACCACCCATGAGTCAAGGTGAGGTGCAACCTTATCCCATGATGAATTATTTTTTAGGAGCTATGGATTCCAACCAACACCAACCATCCAATATAGTACCCATGAATCAAATGAGGTCTAATATGAAAAATCAATGGGATAAATTTGAATGTCCAAATATTACAACTACCTTAGAATTCATCCAAGAGGATGTGCAAGTCTCAAAGCCAATGTCCATTAATGAGGATTGGGGTAAACTATGGATATTGTTTCATGTTTATTTACAAAGGAAGATTGGGACAATCATTGGAAGCAAAATACAAGAGTTGATATTATTGAAGAAACCCTTGACTCACCAAAGGTGGTTGAAAGTGAATTTGGAGAGTCAAAAGATGAATCTAAATATTGGCTAGAAGGTAGGATAGAATATCATCACTTTTTTTCAGAGGAAAATTATTATGATGATCAAGAAAGCCAAAATGAGTCAAGTTGTGACAAGCTAGAAGGCTTAGAGTCCCTATTTACAAGTGAGGATTGGGGTAATCATAGAAAACCAAATGATCCACTCTTAAAAACAATTGAGTCCTCAAAGGTGGATGAAAGTGAATTTAAAAAAGAATCAATGGATAAATATGAAGATATAACAAAATTTCACCACTTGTTCTCGAAAGATAATTTGGATGAGATTGTTGAAACTAATAGTCAAGAAAACCCACACATTCCAAATTGTGATAAAATTGAATCATGTGTTACAAATGTGGATTGTGATATTGCAATATTGAATACAAAGAGTAGTCCACTTTTGAAAATAATCGAACCATCTAAGTAAGGTGAAGGTGAGTTTGAAAAGCAACCAATTGTTGAATTTGAAGAATGTGAAGAAATGGTTGAACATCACACCCCAATTTTAGAAGATGATTATTTTTGGTGGAATAAATGGGAGAACTTTGCCACTCTTTCTAATGAAGCACTTGCCTCTATTGATATGCAGGACAATTTGGAAAGGTTAATTCTATAGTTTAAAGGAAACATCGCTCAATTACAAGAACAAATGCCTCAAGATGCATATCTTGATGATTCTACAAATCATCCTTATGAGACAAATATTGAAAATACTAAAAGCGATATTCTTTAAAATAATGGAGGGGTCCTAAAGTGGACTGGTTTTGAAATATGTGATGAATTAGGACCTTCCATAAATTTGGATGAAATTATTAAAATTGATGATCAAAGCCTTCAACATCCTCTAGATAATGATCAAGAAGAATTTGAAGAAGAATTCCTTGAAGAGCTTGAAAGTTACTAAGAGGATGCAATAGAATTTCATCCCATGGATTTAGATGACCATTATTATAATTGTAGGAAATGGTATGAGGAATCATTGTTTTCTCACGCTCCTACTGATGAAATTTCTATTTCACTTGATAAGCAAGATGTTGAAAACTCTATCTCGCATGAATATTTGGAAATTCTTGTACAATCAAAAGATGACAAGTCATTTGCAGAAATAGAGAAGGTTCCAAGATCCAATCATTTTGAAGATGAGTTTATTGAACATATTGCTAAAAGAGAGAAGGATGATAATGACTCTACTATTCTAGGAAAAGAAGGAGATTCACCCATTTTGTTCACATTTGAGATGCAAGAAATTGAAGGCCTAGTTTCACTTAAGGACCCTACAATATCTATATTACCTCAAATAGAGGAAATTCCAAAGTCTGAATAGTTTGAGTTTGATGTCATTGATGATCCAAATAAAAATGTTGCTTCATTTGAAACAACTTAAGTGGTTGATTAGGAAGATGTGTTATGTGACACATCCCTAGATAGACAAGACTTATGGTTTGAAAAATATGGATATATTTTTGATTGGGTGCCTAATTTTGGTGTGCTTGATAAATAGGTAATTGAAGAAGAAGATGCGCTACAAGAAGATGATGATAAATATCATGAGGAGAAATAAGAAGTGACAAATCATCTCCAAGTATGGGTAAATGGAAATGTGCAAAAGGTAAAATCTCACCTTTTGTGTTCCACCATTCGAACTCCAAGTGAAGTTTTGCCTAATTGGTTGTTGGATTCAAATGCTATCAATGATGAAATACCATTTGTGGTTGATAAAGAATTTGAGTCAATTTCTCCTCACACCACTAATGATATTGCTTTGTTGAATGAAAGATAAGTTGACGTACTTGAATTATTGAATCAAGTTCATCAACAATTAACAATTGAATCTAGGATAAAATCTTATAATGATTCTCATTTAGTAAATATCCTAGATGCTTGCAAATGGTTGCATAAGTTTGTTTGGCTTAAAAACATGAAAGATAAATTGGCTTTAAAGTTTTTATAAATAGGCTCTTGTTTGCAAGATCTCAATATTTAAAAAGGAAGGCCTAATTCTAAATCATGAATCAAATTGTGAAATCGATATTTTAAGGAATAGACACAAAAGAATGAAGATCAATTATTGTCTAATAAATTTGATGATTTGAAACTCCACTATGGGATTACTAATGGAATTATACTAAATTGGTGGGGTGAGAGAGGCAAGATGAAAATTGTTGTATTGTTTGGCATAGTCTTGTTTTTGTTGGATGCCCATAAAACTTGGCATGTGTATCATGTTATATGTATTTTAAAATGTGTTAATCATGTTTGGGATCCAAGGAAATGATATCCCAAATTTTACATCCTCTTGTATATAATTGTATATTGTTGTATATAGTTTTGGTTTTGATGTTTTTTGCATTTAGCTTTGTCATTTTGTGCTTGATCCATAATTTTTTATCTTGTTTTGCTTTCGTGTTAGTTTACCTTATGTTAGGATTTGGTTTGTGTTTTTAGTTTTATGTTTTGGGTTGTTCCCTTGTTTTGATGTGATTTTTTGTGGTCGCTAGTTTATGGCCTCTTGTCCATTTTTGTGTTCCTTTGTTAAGTAGGTTAGAATACCTAATCTGAAAGTAGGTGAACCTGAGATAAGGGGGATGAGTTATTTTGTGATCGTGCTCAGATTTTAGGACTAAAATGGTGGAGAGTGGAACAATGAAGCATTTTACCAAAGCTCCACATGTAACTCACATAATTAAAGGGTATTTTTGGAAGTCCTGAAGGATGAAGTTATGTTGAATTTGCAAATTAAGGAAAAAATTCAACATGCTCCATCTCTATGCTTCCTAACCCTCATGATATATAAATTATTGTAAATCTTGATATAAAAAAACAAGCATTGAAAAGCTTGATCAAATCAGTCACAAAGTCTAGGTAAACTCTACCGGGGCTATAGATGCCTAATTGGCAGTAGGGCTCTATCTAGACACAACATTTTTATAAGGAAAGACTTTGCAAAGTATCAAATAGATACAAGGGTGAGTTAGATAAACCCTACCAAGGCTATAGACATCTAACTGGAAGTAGGTATTTATCTATAAAAGCTTTATTTTTATGAGTCATGCTTCATAGCCTAAATGCAAACTAGATGAGGGAATCTGAAAGGTTTTCAAAGGTGCAAAAATGAATCACTTATCACACACTGAGCAAAGGCATATGAATTAGTTGTTATTTATTCAAAGATATCTACCCTCACCTTCTCGAGGCATCGCTAAATAATTCGTATTTCGTTGATATTTTGTGTTCTCATTTCAGATTGGGTTCTTCACCCAAAATCCTCAGGAGCATTTCCTAGCAGAGTCACCATTTTTTGTAGCCATTGCACAACTAGCCCCAATATTTGGGGACCCCCTTTTTAAAATGTTGTTTCTGGTACTTTTGGTTCATTTTGAGTGATAGTTTTCGTGGGTTCTTACCCACAAGATTGCAGTAGGTATTTGTTGCTTGGATTCTCCTTTAGGTGACTCTCAAAGGTCTAGTGTGGTTGATTTTAATAAATTTTAAGCCTTTTTCATTTTTTTAATGTCTTGGTTAGTTTTGACATTTTGAATTAAGTTTCACCAGACTGAATGCTTGTTCCTTTCTTGGTGCTTTCAGCGGCATAAAAGGTTTAAAATGTTTGTGGCATGGAGGTTATAAGGGCGGACTGCACGAAGATCTGTATGGTAGATTCTAGGGTGGACAACACAAAATACTATGGTGGCCATAAAAGCTGGATAGCCTATCCAGATTTGTGGTGGCTACCAATTCCACCATGTTAAAAAAAACATTTTGAATTAAGTTGATTCAAAATTTAAAATTAAATCAAATTCATATTAATGAATGAAAGGGCTAAAATTAATAAATTAAAATATATATATTAAATAAAATAAATAAAACAAAATAAAAAGAAAATGAAATAATATATATATGGAAATAAGGCATTTTTATTGCCTTTATATTTTGTAACACTTTTATTATTAGTATTGGATTTGATCATTAATTTTAAGTTTAGTGATTTGTGATACATGTAGGGTTCAACCATAGACCCGACGGATGGGTGATCATTAGTCCAGCAAGGGAGATCCACCTGATGAGGCTATACCCCCAAAACTAGTGTGCGGATGTGGATATTCATATGCAAACAACATGTAGTCCCACCTTGGAACTGAGGTAGATATCAACATGTGAGTGTGAGGTAGGCTTTGGTGATGAGGCATTCCCAAATGACATGATCATGAGTGAGGTCACCATTGTGAGTTTCTATTAACATGGAAAATAATTGGGTCAAAGAAGCATGGGTCGATCGCCTAATAGGACATGGATAGGAGAAAATATTAAGGTTGAAGTGTATGTGGCGGTAAGATAGTGGTGACCCAATAGATTCAAGTAGTGCAACAACAAAGGATGAAAACACATACACGAAATCTTGTGAGACAAATGGTGATGCAACGGTAGTGTGTTTCAGTCTAGGACCATGACTGTGGGAGTGATTCATACGAGATGACAACACATATGGAAATCGTTGATGTGGACTACATAGTAGACCTACACACTAGGGGTCAATGATCAACAAAAAAAATAGCTAGGAATGGATGACCACGACAACAATAATTCGATACTGGATATGATTTGGAAAGAGGAGGTTGATGATGGCAAGATTGATAGTAGAGATACATTGTTAAAAGATAAACTCGAGGGAACCCAAGGTTGATGTCAAATTTAATATGAATGAATACATTCATCATCATTTGAGTTTACATTTATGAATCTAGGTAGGTGATGGAAATGGCCAAATGGCAATGCACAACAGGAGTGCATCTCGATATTGGTTGTGATAGTGGTCGATTTTATTTCAACAAACACAGTATGACTAGGGAGATGTGTATATGGGAAGTTATTAAATTGTAATAGTTGGTTAGGCCAAGAAAATGTCATGGTCTAGTCAAATTGTTGGTAGGAAGAGGCTTCAAATGATGAAAGGGTGCATAATGTCCATATTTTATATATTTATTGATGCAAGAATAATACAATTTTTTTAAGCGAAAAACCCCTTGCGGAGCCGCATTGGTCTGAGAGACCATGAATAGGGGGGTCTACATCGTCAAAGTCACCCAAGAGTCGCACCCGACCCTGCTCATACCAACATTATCAATTGGATTTTGGATGTCCAATTTAGCTTTTTGGTAGGGTGGAGATTTGAACCTGGGACCTCCCTTAGAGGATTGCCCTCTCCTCTCCAACTCACCTACAACACCTGGGTATAGGAATAATACCATTTGCTATAGGGGTTTTCTTGGCAATATCCAATGTGGAATTATTTACCACTATGACACTCATGATCGTGGGTAGGTTCTCACAGTGAGACATCTCGTGTGGCAACATTAATTACTAGGGATGGTTGATTAAGCAAAATGTGGCACAACATAGTAGATTTTTAGAAGGTATTTACATGTGCAAGAATCCATAGTAGAGAGTAGAGAAGATACAGTTAGGTCTGGTGCAATGGTTATATGGTTCACATACGACAATGGTGGTGTAAAAATATCAGGATATTAGGTATAAATCAAGTGTTGGTCGAATAGTCTAAACATAGGAATGAAGACAACAACTTCCAACATGGTAGGCATCTAGCAGTAGGGTACCAAAATACAAATAGGAGGTCCACAAATTCAATTTTGAGCATGCAATGGGGATGGGTATTTATGGTCCAAGGATACATATGTCATGATGTAAATTTATTCTCCTTCAACATAGACAGTAACACGGTAATGCAACTGGCAATAGGGTAGGATGATTTGCTACATGCTAAATAAAATAAAGGCCTCGTGGATAAATATAGGTATTAACCAAAGATTCACCGGTACGAAGCTTCGGAGGTAACAGATAAAGCCTTTATTTTTATTAGACTTAATATTCATATAATAGATATCCATGAAAGTTCCACAATTAGCATGAGATAATATGTTTATAAAAAGAAGATTATTAAATAAACAACTTCAACTTTGATAATTTGTATAAGGAAATTATAAAAATAAATTTAAGGTCCATGAGAGATTAACAAAAATGTTCGTTATACATTGAAGAGAATAAAAATATTGATTACGTTGAAACATGAGAAACGAAAAAACAAAAGGTATCACAAAAACCAAAAGTCTACAGAGAAAAATTAAATAAAGGAGGGACCAAAATGAAAGGACATGGTGCAGGTTCTAAATACCTCATCAAAACATTGTAATGGGCCTAGAAGTTTATCCACTACCAAGGGCTAGAAATTTTGGAGGTGAAGGCTAGAAATTCGTTGTAACAAAAACTTTGTTTTTTTTTTTTAATGCAAGATGTTGCAGGAATTTGCTCTTTATTAACAAGATTGGATGAGAATCTTTTTGTATATTTGGGCTAATTTTCTATATTTTTCTTCCATGCTCTTAGGCTTATAGGTAATTTTGTATGCATTTAATGGTAGCATTGTTGAATGTTTAGGAACATGGAATTTCATTTTGTTTTCCTTAGAAGATTGCACCTAGGTTATTGTGTATTGTGAAAATGTAGGTTTGAATAAACTAGGTTATATTCAAAAACTCTCACATCCCTAGTTTTGCAGGATAGGGTAGCATCATGTTGTAGTTGTTTGCTTTTTAGTATTTTCAGCGTTCTGGTCCTTTTCTAGACTTATTTTTGTTTTTATTTTTCTAACCCTTCCCTTTTGCAGTTTTTTTTTAAACTTCGGTGATTAAAATAAAAATTGAAAAAAAATAAAATCCCAAAAACAAATACACAGATGTGAAGAATGAGCTTTAACGTGTCATCTTATGCAATTTTGATTTCATTTTGAAGCCATTTCAAAATTATAAAAATTATTTAAATTTGTTGTTTTTACAGGCATTTTATAATTTCAAATTTTACATAATTTTGCATTTTGAAGGTAAATCATATTTCAAGCTTTGCATGTTTATTTTGCAAGCAATAAATTAATTTTCCTTTATGAAAATTATAATTTCATTAAAGGGGAGCAATTTATATGGCATTCCAAAATCCATTGTTTTTAAAGTGATAAATTGGCGTCTCTTTATGAAAATCAATTTCATAAAAGAGGGGTAATTTATTTCTTATATCAAAATTTATCTTTATTTTCATATTCAAAGCAATATTAAATGAATCAATTTATCATTTAAGTTTCACATTTAGAGATAGATTTTAATCTTCTATTTCATGCTTAAAGTAGGGTTTAATGCAAGATAAAACTTTTTAAAAATTTTCTTAACCAAAAGAAGATAAAATCTATCTAAGGCACATCAAGATAAAATGAACTAAGGCTTTTACATCATGCTCATATGAGATCCAATCGTATTTTTGTTTTTCTCTTTAAGTTTCATGAACAATCAATAGCATAGCATAATAAAATAAACCAAAATAGACCCCTTGTTAATGGTTACCTGCAAATAACTAAGGTATTACTAGCACTTATTTGATATATCTTCATAATATCACAAGCACACATTAAGTATAGAAGCCTTGGAGAAATTTCTATTTCTTTGCAAGAGAGGGTTTTTGGATTTATACCTTGACTATGATGGGGATTTTACAATTGGGTAAAATATCCACTCAGCAGGGACTTAGAGGGTTTGATACTTCCTTATCTAAAAGGATGATTACACAAGACCTAATCATGTTTTAAAATATAACAATAAGCCTTGGCAATATTTTTTGCCTACATAACTTTAGATTTCTTTGTTGATGCAACTCCGCTAGGTGAATGTAATTTTATGCTTCTAAAGAAAATCTAGTAGACCTTGGTCTAATATCTACAACAACATATTCTTCTATTGTTCATTCTAGATGAGTAAAGAGGCACTTCAACAAGTAGGAATAGACAAAGACCCTCACCAAGTCTAAGCCATATTCCTTGTTATGATTCTAGTACCAATGATGTGTCATTGGGGTCCCACCTAGCATGCCATTAAACTATTTTCATCTTTTATTCTCCCTAATAGGGCAATAATTCCTCATAGGAAGTGATACAATAATACCATGATTGAGAGCATGGGGTTCCACTCAATCAAGGGCCTCCAAGAGTTTTTACAAGGCTGACTCCTTGTTATTATGTTATCTTCAAGGTACACCTAGAATGAACAAAGGGAAAATAGGTGCAAGAGATAAAAATAAAGAAATTAAATAAAAGAAAAAGGGTGGAAATGCTCCATGATATCCTCTAAGATCTTCTTGTAAAAATAGGTATGAATGTTATGTGTCAACAATAAACACTTCTACTTCTTGACACAGTAAAGCACAAATGAGAGTTATTAGTTATATGCATGTAGAAGAAGGTGCATCCCGTAGGAGAGCCAAAACAAGTGACTAGTCCAAAAATAGATGTAGGCTCCTCACAATACATAAACTTAATAAAATCCAAATATAGGCAAAATGTCACAAACAAATACATATGCATAGAAACAGGTCAATAGGAGGCCATAGATGGCTATACCAAAAATTTAACATGGGCTCCCATATATATATATATGCAAGCAAGATTTTACAAATATTGTACCAAAAGTAGGCATTTGAGATTTCCCACAAGCCATATAAGAGCTGATTATTTTTACAAAAAGAAAAGAAAGGAAAGACTACAAAACAATATAATTGTAAACTTATCGATCCTTTCTAAAATCTATAATTTTTATTTATACTTTACAAAAAGGGAAAATCTCCCTCCAAAATCATTTGCAATTACATTCAATAATCTCACTTAATTTTCATAGGTATTTTGATCACTGAATGAAGTACTCTTTGACCATAATAATTGCCAAGCTTGAGAATGTCATCACCATAATTTGTCTTAAATGAGTATCTAAGATATTTTCTCAAGCCATGCTTGAAGCAAAACTGAAATAACACACAGAAAAATTCACAAAAATTTCATTAACAGAGGTCTCAAATTCGGAAATACAGTAGTTATATCAAATGGCCAACCCCCATTACAATGCATGAGCTGTTTCTTATAGCGGACCCGATCCCTTTCCGACATCATTACACTGAATGTGAAGTTGCTTCTAACCGCCCACACAAATGTTCTGTCGTTGCCTGCAAAATGCTTCCAGGTGTCTCCAATCAGCATGGCATGTAGTGGCAGAGTGTTTTGCAATCGCCTGTCCATCCACCCTCTGAATCATCATTCCTAGGAATGCTCCGAAGACACCTGCATTGCTGCCACGTGCTCTCCTGCAACGACCTCTGCAGCCACCTGTCCGAGTGGAGTCATGAACGGCTTGTCATTTTCTTTCCTTCGAGCCGCAAAAATGTGACATGTCATGAAATCGTGATGCCTTCGCCTTCCGCACTCGCTTTCTGCCTTCGAGCTGTGAAACCGCAACATGTCATGATTTCACGACATCCTTGCCTTTCGCACTCGACTTCTGCCATCGGGTCATGATTTCGTGATAGTTGCTCCTTTTGGCTCTTCTTTTCAAAATATGTCATGATTTCACGATGGCTTTGTCCCTTGGCGTCTCTTCTCAGAAAGTGTCATGAAATCATGACCACTTTGCACCTTATCGCCTCTGCTCTGAAAGTGTCGTGATTTCGTGACCACTTTGTGCCTTTGAGCCTTTGGTCCGAAAGTGTCACGATTTCGTGACCACTTTGTGCCTTTGAGCCTTGCTTCCGAAAGTGTCATGATTTCGTGACCACTTTGCGCCTTTGAGCCTTGCTTCTGAAAGTGTCACGATTTCGTGACCACTTTGCGCCTGGAGCCCTTGCTTTCGGAAGTGTCACGATTTCGTGACCACTTTGCGCCTTGAGCCTTTACTTCTGAAAGTGTCACGATTTCACGACCACTTTGCGCCTTGAGCCTTTGCTTCCGAAAGTGTCACGATTTCGTGACCATTTTGCGCCTTGGCTCCTTTGCTTCGAAAATGTCATGATTTCGTGACCATTTTGCGCCTTGGCTCCTTTGCTTCGAAAATGTCGCGATTTCACGACCATTTTGCGCCTTGGCTCCTTTGCTTCGTAAATGTCACGATTTTGCGACCATTTTGTGCCTTGGCTCCTTTTCTCAAAAAGCGTCACGATATCACGATAGTTTGGCCCCTTGGTGACTTTTCACAAAAAAGTGTCGCGATATCGCGACAGCCTTGGTACTTAGTGAAAAAAAAATATTTTGGGTGATGCAAGATTGCTCTTCCACCTCCAGATGCTCCTGCATCAATGCTCTGGTAGATGGTCTTCATATCCTAAGTTGAATAAGCATTGAATCTAAGTATATAAGGAAGTTATACCTATGTATGAGGATTTTTTAAGGTGTCATTGATAGAACTAATCCTTTTCACGTATCACCTTGGTATCATGTATCAAATTCTTATAACTATCTTAATGTCTCTCTCATGTATGAATACGCACCAAAAAGTATGTAGGAAGGGTAGGTATATCGAAAGGTTCAATATATAGAATTGGTGTTATAAATAAAAAGGTATAATTTGGTGATATGACAAACCATCATTTTTATTGAAGGAAATAAATTTTAAAGCCTACAAAAATAAGTGCTCACATCACCTGATTATATGGAAAAGGAACTAAGGAAGTAAACAAATAAGTAAGATGACATTCAAAAGTGTACATATTTAGAAGTTAATATAGATGAAGAGAATAAATCTAATAATCATAAGTATGCAACACAAGATAGTAATTCCCATGAAGCTAGTGAAGAGAATCTAGTTGAAGTTCTATTGCCATCAAAATAAATGAGGTAATTTCAAATGATTATCAAAGAAATTATTATATTAGTACTACTTACACTCTATTCTCAACGACTACTATGAAGATGGTGTTACACTACCTATTGATATAGGGTTGATAATATACAAGGCATTAGTAACTTTTAATGTCCTTAAGGAGAAATATAAAAATCAAGAGGAAACAATTGAAAGGATGAAGGATAGGCCCTTGATGGTAAATTTTTGTTGTGACATAAGTGACCTTATCCAAAAAAATATTGTGCTTTTAATACAAAGAATTTGGAGTCAATGAATTATATTTAAAAGGATTTTGGTTGTGATACATGTGATCTTCTTTAGAGAACAAATATCAATTGTGATATAGATGATTTGAGGTCCATAATGGTATACAGTTGTGATACTAGTGATTTGGAGCCTTCAATGGATAGTGTGTGTTGTGATACAAGGAATATTATACAAGGGAAATATATTGCTTACGATACAAATTATTTTAAGAATATGATAGAGATAGTGATAATTAAACTTCAAATTATATGGAAGGTCACTGTGAAAACAATAATAAAAAATAATGTGGTGATGCAAAATTTAGAATTTTTGAAAGGTATGCAAAAGGATTTGGTTCAAAATTATTGAGAAGAATGGGATATTGTGGTACACATTTAAGAATAAATGGGTAAGGTATGAACGAGACCATAGTACTAGGTAAAGACATTCAATTTATGAAAAGGAAATTCTTTGCAACAAATAAAAACACAAGTCAAGAAGGAAGTCATGACATAACATTTATGACAAGTGCCAATAACACAAAATTTGTGAAGAGAGAATCATTTGTAGAAGTTCCTAATGTGAGTTTAAATAGTCATTATGGAAGAAGTGGAGATGTGATAGCTAGGTGTTGGAACCTGCATCCTTATAAAAATTGTGGAGGAAGTAATCACTCCATTAGAAGGTGTTGGCTCAAAGTGAAAGTGACCAATAAAATGCAATTGAATTGTGGATGGATAAGTGTGAGTGAATGAGATAAGACAAAAGAAATTTTAATGGATTCTATAGGAGGAGACAAAGTTTGGTGAACATAATAGTTTTCTAAATGTGAAGAAAATTATGTTTTTTTACATGGCAAAATGTGTTGGGAAACTTGACATAAATGATTTTAGTATCAAAAAAATATGAGGACCTATAGTGACAAGGACCTCTAAAAGAATTTTTATGTGAAATATTCTAAGGATGTGAATGATTCCAAAGATATATTTTATTGGTAATATTCCAAAGGTAATGACTATTCCAATAGTTGAACCAAACATAATGATGACCAAATGGTGACCTAGAGAGGTGACCCAAAGAAAATGATGACTAAGAGTCCAAAGTGGTGATCAAGATATAATGATGACCTAGAGGTAATCCAAAGGTAGGGAACCCAAAGGTAACCTAGAGGTAATGATTATCTAGAAGTGACTTAGAGGCAACCCTAATATAATGATGATACTAAGGCCAATAACCATAGGTATTTACCTAGAGGCAGATCCAAACATAACATAAAGAGGTAAACATAGTGGAGGTTACTTATATTTCGTTGATCTGGAAGCAACAAAGTGAAAGCCAACCAGTCAATTACATAGACAAAGCCATAGCCAAATCTATAATTTAAGAATAGTTCTAGTGTACCACTTTTGAATGCATGGGGAGGATGACCTTTATACCAAATAATGTAATACAAGGGGGTGTTAGACCTTATTATATTATTTGGAATTATGTAGTCATTTGATATTTGATATTATTTGGATATGGATAAATTAAAGAGATTCATCTCTTATGATATTGTGAGGAGATGAAAATATAGTTGAAGGTGAAATATCAATAGTTGTAATAATTGAAGAGTCTTTCAAATATGAAGATACATATTATTGCACTTTATATACATTCTATGAGCAAGTCATGGCTAGTATAATGTGGTATATTGTATGGATATTTTGTACTATATAATTAAATAAGAGAAAAACATGTGATTGTGTATTGTGAATCTTATTATGTGAAAATATTGTTTCCATTGTCCACTATCTACATCATTTAGTATCCTTAATACTCCATAAAAAACAACATACATGAAACCTCTATAATATATTTTTCTTTATAGATTATCGCTTATAAGAATTTTATTTTGGAATGCTATAAAGGAATATTGAGTCCTTAGGAAGGGCCTCACGTGACCAAACACTCTTCCAAGAAAAATTCAAGGGAGAAGGAGATTATGGTTCATCTAAATATTTACATCCCAACTTGATAGAGTTACATCACCTTTTTATAGATTCATGATCTCTTGAAATATATTCTATGGAATCTAACCATATTCCCTCACCCAAATTGTTAATAGGTGTCCAAGATATGGAAATGTTACATCAATATAATTTTTTACTTATGAACCTTCATTATCTAGAGAAACCCAATCCAATAATTATTATTTTTAATTAGAAATAAGATTATAAGTCTTCTACCAAGCATCAAGCTAAAATGTTTATAAAATATCCCTCATTAAGTGACCATCCACAATTATTTTTTAAAATTATTGTAAACCTTTTCTATTCAATAGTCTTCATCCAAGTTTTGCCTCTAATGCCAAATGCATAAATCTACAATTTCATAAGCTTGACCCTCAAATATTGTTTCTTGTTCAAACCTTATTACTTTTGCAAAGAGAAGACTTAAAATTTTCCTCCCATCCTTCCCAAAGAAAATCCCTTTAAATTTTTTCAAATATGGATGTTATACAGGAGACATATATGTAGGGATAGACTCCAATATATAAATTGAATATTTCCAGTTGTCATAACTAGAAACTTATATTTCCAATAAAACAATCAAGATTTCATTCTATTAAAAATTAGGTCTTAAATCCCTAAGTTCTTTTATCAAATAATGAAACAACCAGATCTGTTGATGGTATTTTTCCAAATTTTAAACCCTAAAATTTATATAATAATCCATTATAAATAAATCATAGTGTTAATAAAAAACTTCATGAATTTTGTTGTGTTTACTAATCCAAAAATCTTCTCATAGCTTGATAATATTGATTTAAATTGCATGTCCTAACTAATTCTAGAAATACCTAAAATAAAAGTGTCATCAAAAAATTGGATACGAGATTCAAAGGGACCCCTTTTTGCAACCTAAATACCATTGATTTTGAATTTGAGAAAGCACTTCATAAAATTTCAATAAGAATAATTTTGGGTATGTAGGATCTCAAATTTAGCCCACTTTTGTCTATGACATACTATTTTAGCTAGAACATATTAGTCAGGTTGCAAACCCTCTAAATAAATAATTATAACATTATTTGATCCATCCAAAAATAAACATCTAACTAAAAAAGTGTCACATAACCCTACCTTTACAAGCAAAAAATGGACAAAATAAATTGTCCTACCAAAATAATTTTTAACTTGGTCAAAGCTAAAGTTTTGGTCATAAGGTAGTAGTTTGTGCATACCATTTTCAATCAAACACCTATGTATGACATAATCCTATCTTCACATTTAATTTTTAAAATAAAATAATAACCATTTTCCAATGTGGATTCCTTAAACATACATTTAAAAATATTATTTTTATGGTATAACTACTTAACTAGTTAGATCTTGTATTCTAGATATATTTTTAATAAGCTATGTGTGGCTTCTATTGGGGGCCACTCACATTACAAAAAAAAACATAACGTTATTCTCATTGCATTTATAACAAGTTAATTAAAGCATGCCCAGTTTTTCCTTTCTATCAAAGATATTCTGCATCTTCCTCAACCTACTAAGTTTCCATAATTAACTCCTTTTATATCATATGCCTTCCAAAATTTAAATTTTGTCAAGATGAAATTGAATATCATAAATGGCTAAAATATTTACTACCCAACTTTTATATATATTAATATATAATTTATAACAACCTCACAATTTCTTAATACCTTTTTTTAGGGTTCTTATTCATTCCCCTAATATTCTAAAATATTATTTTCATCATTATTTTTTGTTTTTATTTGTGGGTTTATCCCCACTTCTTTTTAGCACTTGTGATATTTGCTTTTATTTTCCCATATAAATAGCCCTTTGGGTTTCTTTTTCTCTTTGTTTTTGCTTATTGGGTCTTCCTCTCTTTTTTTCATTCCTAGCAATACATTCATCTTCATCAATCTCTTCAATCTTCTCACATTGCTCATACTAAGACTTATCATATTTAGTTTTGTCATGTTCTGAAGGATCTAAAGTGAAAGGAATAACCTCAAAAGCATAATCTTCCATATGTTTACCTAGAAATCCTTAAGTACAAGGATACTCTTCTTTAACAATTACCTTATTTTTTTAAATTAGTTTAACAATTACCTTCTTATTCTTCCCTAAAAAGCCTAAATTGTTATGGGTTTCCTCCATCCTCATTCCTTTATTATTCTACTCTTAAAACCTTTAAGTGCAAGGGGTAACATCTTCATGCCTTTAAATTTTATTACCTGGAGAGGATTATATTATACTCAAGGAAAATGAAGATGATTTAATTAGAATAAACTTGACATATTTATTTTAGGATTTCTCTCCACATCTTATTTTACACCTTTAATTCCTTCTAAACTTTCCAAATGATACTACAGATATGATTTATTTACCTCTTCTTTCGGAGTGCAATATCCTTGATCTAGTCTAGCATTTATTATTGTATGATTTTGTTGGAATATATTACATTATTTGGTATATGTCAATGTACCACCATGGTTACATTATTATATTAGGTTAAGTATTTACTTTATGCAATTTAATAAATGGATAGGTGTGTATAAATATTCAATAATGTAAATGTGTACATTAGTCCATGTGTACATGTATCCATATATTAGGAAAAGATAGTGAAGAGTCATATTACAAGTGTACATCACATAAAGCTTCATATGTGTACAAAGGAGAGCCAAGAGTCACATGGTATGGAAGAGTCATAGGCATCCAAGAGTCATTGTAGAAAGGATATTTGTACATGTTATAACCTTGAATTATGTGACACTTACTTGATACTTACAAAGCTAATGTACTATTTTTATGAGCATTTATTAATACCATTTTTATGAGTGATTTTTAAAGTTATTTTTGAGTTTTATATATTTAGAATATTACCATTATCATATATTTCATATTGCAACTTTATTTGATATCTTGTGGTTAATTTATCTTAAGTATTTAGCTTCAAAATCTAACAATGGAATCAGAGCCTCAACAATATTTTGACTTGCATAGGTTTAAAAGTTGCAAAGGAGATTACCTCTAGAAGAAGAAACCAGGGAATATTGAAGAGTTACCTATTCCAAGAACAAATTCAAAATAGGATATTTCAGGTCTTAAATATAGACCTTGACATAGAGGATATTAAGAGACCCAAGAAGGAGTCCTATTGGAGAAGTTGGTAGATTGAAGGAGATTGTATATTGCATATTGGCTAGATTATTTCCACAGGATTGAAGGAGAACTCATGAATACTAGGACTCAACACAAAATTATGTCCACTAGTTTAGAGAATAACTAGTAAATTTTATTCATTTTAAAATTATGAAGTTTTTAATACATTCGATTAATATTGTTTAATTTTCTTATTGAAGAAAATTAAGTCTCAAAAGTTGGAAAACTTCCTACAATAGATAGAGAATAATTTCACATTAATTACCTAAAAGTCTATGTGCTTTCCTCATGAAGATATTAATTCTTTGTTGCAAAAAAGTAGACATTAGAGATTAAGGAGGTCCAAGAGAGAGGTCTCATTGGAGACTGAAGATTGGAGATTGAAGGTTGTTGTTTGGAGAAGTTGAAGAGACCCAAAAGAGATCATAGTGAAGAGCTTCAATATTTGGAATATTGAATATTGGAGATTGGAGATAGAGGAGGACTATGAAAAGGTCCTATTGCATAATTGAGTAGCAACAGATTTAGGAGATCTAGGAAATTGATCTCATTGTAGAATTCAAATAGTTGGAAGATTAAAGAGACCAAGGAAATGTCTATTTGAAGAGGAGTTGAAAATTTGTGGAATTAGAAGACCCAAGAGAAGTAGTATCAAGAGAATTCTAGGAATAGGAAGAAGGTTAGAGAAATCCATATTGCAAAATTGGTGAAGTTACCCTTGGAGGAGACTTGAAGAAGGTTTGTAACAAGAGATTGCAAGCAAGGAGGAGTATCTTTGCAGAATTTGTGAAGTTACCATTGGAAGAGACTTGAAGAAGGTTCATGATAGGATATTTATAGCAAGGAGAATATTATGATAAGAAGGATTTGGGATTATTATTGCCATTAAACAACAAGCCCAATAGGAAGAAGGTTTTGGCAAGAATTTTGCCAAATTTTGGAGAAAGGATTTGAAGACCTCAAGACATTAAAATTATTAAGGAAGAAGGAGAGATAAGGAGATCAAATTTATAGTTAGAATTTGGCAATAATATTTAAGGAGAGTAGAAGATTTAAGGAGATAGAGTTTTAGTAAATTTAAGGACATCCATAGTAGTTTTGAAGGCTGAATTGAAAGGAGAATATTGGAGACTATCAAAGAAGAAATTGAAGGGTTGTAAGATAGGAAATTGTAGAAAGTATTTATTTGGAGAAGTTTTAGGTAGATTTTAGAGTGCCCTTGACCAAGATATTGAAGGAGGTAAAGATAAAAAATAAGGTAACAATTTGGAGTGTTTCGTTGCAAGTTTTGGACAACAAAACAAAGGAGGAATTGACTACGAATTTGTAGTTTTTTTATGGCATTTGGGAAGCATTAATAGCTATTAATTACAAATTTTGAGAGAAAATATTTGAAGGATATTTGAATCCAAAAAATCAAATTTTGTGGACAACATTAGAAGGTGGTAAAGAGCTTCAAATTAATGATTTTAAAACACCAAAATATAAAGGAGTGAAGATGCAAAATTCATAAATTCAAGAAAGCAAATCATTAAGGTGATTTATCATCATTCTAAAATATACAAAATATAACAAGAGTTAGAGTTAAAATATGCTAAAAGGGAGTAATAAGAAGTAGGAAAAATCAATATATATATATATATATATATATATATATATATATAAAAGCTATTTTTACAATCCAAGGGAAAGTCTACAAATAAGAGTTTATAGTTGTGTTCAAGGCGAGTGTTTATGTTAAACATTATAAGCACCATTATCATTATTAAAATATAGCATGCAAGAGATAATAGCTTAAAGATAAATACAACAAGCTTAGATATTTGAAAGCATAAAGACATTAAAGTATTTAAAGAAATATTTAGTTTTCAAAGTATTGGTAGAATTAGAAAGCTACCATTATAAGAGAACATCAAGGTCTGTGTTGGTAGTAATTTCAAAAGGATTTATAAGTTGTCTGAACGATAATGTTTTTTAAGCTTGCGCAAATATAAAAATTGGAAGAAACCACCTAAACTTGCATAGCAAGATAAGTTGGTTAGAAGGAACGTAAGAATCGAGCATTGAGTTAAACAAAGAGTAAGGTTGTAGAATAGAATTGACCCAAGTGCTACATAGGTATCAGATGCCATACATAGTATGAAGGAAGAACCAATTTTGAAGAGGAATCATAAACCTAGTTAGAATAGAGAGATAAAGTGAGAAAGTGAAGTGACATGATAATAGAATGGGGGGAAAGCATCCAAAAACCACCATTAGCTCCATTTTGAGGAGCACAAGCATAGACTACAAACATTGGAAGAGTGGGAAACTGAAAGGACAATCAAGAAATATCAAAACTAGATAAACATCATTGATAATATGCCATTCCAAAAGCATTTAAAATTTTACAACGAGTTTATCTTGAGCTTCAAAATGTGAAGGAACATTGAATAATTATCAATGATAGTTTTATTCAATAATAAGAAAGATTAAGCATTAGCTGAATACCATAGCATTAATCATACTTGTAGACACAACTATACTAAAATGGCTTTCTCCACACATATTACCTTAGGTGCAAGAGTAGAAGAAGTAATTCTTGTGTATTACTCTAGAATATGAGTCTATAGTGAAGTAAGAGGGCATCAATGTGAATATTTGTTTGATAGCAAAGCTTATTTGTAATCACCAGGGCTAGAACCAAGTAATCGATGGATGCATATTTGTAGTAACTTTTCAATCTAGACTAGCCATTACCAAGGAGTCATTTCAGAGAGACGAAGGTATTCATGTAAGCATAGTATCGTTAGCTAGTAGTTAGCATGCTTAGCATAGTGGACACATGGTGGGCTAGCTAGAAGATATATTCTATCACCACCGAGGTCAAGATATTGACAAAGTTTTGTTTAATCAAAGAAGAATAAAATTAGATTTTGTGCAGTGTACACAACTAGTGAAGAAAACCAACGATCAACATTTTTTGTTATGGAGTAGGTCTCAGACTATTAGAGCTAGTTGTTTTTAAAAAAATGGTCGTGAGTGCATGATAGATGTTACAGGAGGCGTAAATATCCATAAAAACATATATTCAAGTATATATAGCTTGTTTTATCTCCTTAGTAGTTAGTTCTTACTTGATGAATTTCCTTAGGGTCAAATATTCTTCAAAACATCTTTATTTATAAGTTGATATGGAAGTCCAAAAAGCCTAACCCATACTAGAAGCTTCTTAATAGTTTCTATCTCAACAAAAAAAATTCATTCCATGGTCTCAAATAAAGTGCATCTCTTCCCCTAAACCATGGGCTACCAACCATTATTTTATCCCTAAGTTTTTAACAAGAAAATATGACGAGGAAAATACCTTTGGGAAGAAAATTTAGAGTAATTTTAATTTAATCCCCACTTCCACTTGATCTAATTTTGAATCTCCAAAACCCTTGGTCATGATATGTGAAACTTACATATTAGCCCTCTACTTTTAAGAACCATTATATCATGCTCAATCATCTCATCCATGATACTTACTTCTAGTGTAACATATGCTACCTAGATCAAATTTACCATCTATTCACTCTTCTACTTATCTCCAACTTGCACCTTTGTACTTCCAACTAGGGAATCTTGAATTCCCATTAGGGCTTTTAAATATGACCTTCCTTTCATACTAGCTAATGGGAATCTCTTTTGGCTTACACTCCAGCCCATGTCTCTTCTTTTTCCTAACATACCTTTGATTCAATAATTTTTTGGAAATAATGTTCCACATAATAATGGTAAGGGTTTGAAGCATTGATGCACTCTAGATGAAATCACCACCCTTTCACCATAGCTAAATCTTGGCTCACACTCCCTCTTAGCTCACACTTTCTCTCAACTCATACTCACTCTTGGCTTGCACTTGCTCTTAGCTTACACTTCCTCCTGGCTCTCCCTCCCTCTTAGCTCGCACTACCTCCTGACTCACACTCCCAAAGTAGGGTTTTGAAAGGGTTTCCTTTTCTTTTTTACATTGATTTAGTCACATTGAGCTATTTGGTGTTGTTGATATTTAAACCTTGGTGTGGGCTACATCAACTATTTGTCCCAATCATTGAACCAAGGACCCATTGGCTAAAATTTTTAAGTTAATAACATGGGTTTTGTAAGGGGTCCCAATCCCCTTATATCAGGGTTTGAACTTGGATCTCTTGAATGAAAACCCAAATACATACTACTATAGTATCCCTCATGGAATTCCATTCACTATTTTGAAATGCATTTTAATGTTCTAGTCCATTTAAAATTATACATTTTTATCAATCTAACCTAATAATATTTCAATTAATTTGTTAATGTATTTATCAAATTTAAGTGCATGTCATGGTAAAAAAATATTTAAATTGATATAAACAAGTTTCACTAGCATAAAGGCCCCCAAAAATAGGACTCATAATTTTACATTCACCCGTAAGTATTTTTTCAACAAATGAGATTTTTCTTTGAATTTTTTTAGTATTTTTTGAAGTTGCACTATCCTTAGAGTACTAGTTCCATTGAATTTTACACTATGATACTTTCCTATTTCTCAATTGTAACTTGTATATTTATAAAATCTTGATGGGTTCAACTAGAATCATACCTGGGTCTTGGACCTATAAGGAATGCCAATCTCAAATATATGAAGCATCTACATTATAAGCTTTTAACAAGGAAAAATAAAATGCATTATGAACCTAGGAGAGACAAGGAGGTAGGGCAAGTTTATATACAACTAGATTTACCACTTCAAGCACCTTAAATGTTCCCACATACTTGGGAGAAAATTTAGTAGTATTCTTTATTAAGCTTTTCCATGGTTTGTCTTTAAGAAAAAATTTATCTCCTATAGTAAACTGCTTAAGTGTTCATTTTTTTATTAAGTGGAAGAGGGGTTTTGAAAGGATCTCAAAACCTTTTACAAAGGGGTTTTGAGGGTCCCTGAACCTTTAACAACATAAAATGACCTAAAAAATATGGCTCCAAGAGAAACAAGGATGAGGATCCAGAGGAGAAACATAGGGATCCAAAAATAGGAATTAGACTTCAATATCCAAGAGAAATAATAGGATCTCATTTTTATTAGCATGACACTTTTGATAATTTGTAGCCTCTTTGAGTTGATGTCTTATTTATTTACTCACTCTTCCATCTCTTTCATCATATTTGGTCCAACTACTATTCTATCTTCAATCTTATCCCATCTAAAGAGTGTACAATATATTTTTTCAATAGGCTTCAAAGGGAACCATATTCAAACTAGCCTAAAAATAGTTATTGTATATAAACACTACTAAGTGTATGTATTCCTCCCACTAGTATTGTTAATCCATGTAGTATATTCTTTTTTTTGGTAAGTAAAAATTTCATTAAAGTGGGTTTTGAAAGGGGCCCCAAAACCTTAATACAACATGTCCACGGACCAAAGAAAAGGCCACAAGGAAGGCCAATAAAAAAGTACATTGAAAACCCACCACAATAAGAATAATAGGGAAACCCACCCAAGCAGGAAAATTAAACCAAGAAAATTTAAAAATCCCATCCTAGCAGAAAATTTGAAAATCCCACCCAACAGGAAATTTGAAAATTCTTGCCTATGTAGGAAGAAAACAATTTTGAAAATCTCATTCAGGGGAAAACCAAAAACTAGTATCCCACCAAGGAAAAATTGGAAAACAAAACTACCATGCAAGAAAACCACCTCGAACAACTAGATGGAGCAGAGGAACCACCATGAAGGATCATCCTATCCAAGAAGGACCAGGATACACATATGGATGCAAGAAAACAAGACTAAAAAAACATCCTACACAGGCCTGGAAAATGGAGCAACAAATCTGAGGATCTCCATAGGCCATGAAATCCCATTGCATACGAGGTTGAGCTATGCAAAAACTAGAGGAAATAGAGGAAGCACCAGAGGTAGAATTACAAGCCACGAGAAAGGGGTGGGAAGGTCCCAGGGAACCTAAACTGAAGGAGCCACAGGGTTATCAGGTTGTAAAAAATAATCATAGGTCCTCCCCAAGACCAAAATATGTAGTAGGAAGCCCTAGACAACCTCCAACTCTACCACCAAATAGCTTTTGGAAACCAAAAAGGAAGACCAGTGGGATCTCAGTAGCAAGCAAAGTAGAGGCCACATCCAAGCCAAGAAAGATACACTAAGAACCCACCAAGTAGACCAAATACAAGAACCTGAAGAGAAGATCCATAGAAAAGAAGCACATGGTCCCCCATAGACCAAAAAAATTGTGAAAACCTACTCAAGAAGCACCAAGACAGAGTCAAGCCTCTCTACCAAATTCATGATGCAACAAAACCTGGGATAGAACTGAGAGCACCAGGGAAAAAGGATCCCTGAAGCACCATAAAAAACCTAGGGAAGGTCCTAGGGATGTCCCAAAATAGAGGCATATGAAAGAAACCCTTAATAAAGTTGGGAAAGGGGAGGACAAGTGGAAAAGTGACCTCCTACCCCAAGGAGATCGTTTGCAATACCAACCAACCAAGAAGGAAGGGCTAGGAAAGTGCCTAGGAACTGGGATAGAACCAGGGGAGGGGAAAGCAGGGAAGTGGAACAGGACATCCCATGGGATGTCCCTTGTAGATACTTCCTCAATCCATGTAGTATATTCTAAGTAAATCTTCTAAATTTTGATTTACCCTCTTTGTTTATCCATTCACTTTAGGATGATATGAGGAATTGATTTTTAGTTTAGTTCCTAAAGTAGTAGTTAAGGTTTACAAAAATTATAAGGTTATCTTTGTATCCCATTGAATATTTTATCATTTGTGGTACCTAAGCAACCTGGATAGTTGTTAAACAATCCTTTTTGCTACAATAGGGGTATTGTATTTAATATTGTCAAGTACAAAGTAAGCTATTTTAGTCAATTGATCTACCACTACTAAGATAACATCATGCTTATAATTTAACATTGACAAACCTTGAATAAAATCCATGCTAAATATCTTTTATTTCCACTCTAGTATATTGTGTGGATACAATATACTTATTGGATGCACACACTCACCTTTAACTCATTGGCATATCAAGAAATTAGCAACAAATATTGTTGTCTTTCTTTAACCTAGACCAAAAAACAACTTTTCTAGGTTTGCTATCATTTTACTCATACCGAGATGGCTAGAATTTGGGGCACAATGTACCTTCTCTACTATTGTGGCTCACAAGTAGCCAATATTTGGTATACATATGATTTTTTGTTCCTCAAAAATCTTAGGATTTTATTATAGCATGTAATATAGTTAGGGTTAGATATTCAATATTTGCACCCAAATAGGTGGTTGATAATTTGTTATCCAAACTAACTATCTCACCTTCATTGTATAAATTCAGATTTTTTATTAATAAAACTCTATCCAACACCTTATTAGTCCAACATATGGTATCAGAGCTATCATTTATCTTGGAGCATGAGAAATAATAGATCAATTTTACAAGGTGATATTTAAAGGAAGATCAGATTGAGGTGTTGAAATTCCATCATGGATGAAGGTTTTGAATAAAGGAAAAGCATTACCAAGCATTCTAGTTGAGAGGAGCTAGAGGCTCACAAGATTGATAGAAGTTGTAAAGAAGAGCACATTTAATTGGAATGCATTGCTAAGGAGTAAAGAGAATCATTATCATCATATGAACATAGGAGAAGACACATTTTTTATGTTTATGTTTTTTAGTTCTGCAAGAGAACTTGGATTTCTAATTTATTGTTGTCATCTAGATCATTGCACTAGAGATAATTTTAGAAATCATCCTATTTGTATTTTCCTACCATTGTTTATGTTGGAGATGCATAAGAGTGGAGCAAGATTAATTGTACAAGATAATTATTGTATGAAGATCATACCATCATGAAATAGGAATATTTGAAAAAGTTGATGTCTAATGATATTATCACCATCTAATTATTCCATTATAAAATTGGGTCTTTTAGAAAAGATCTACCATCTAAAAAGAGTTGTCATCTAGAGTTATCATCTAGAGATATCATTTGGATATGAGTTGTCATCCAAAGTTGTTTAGAAAATTATTATCATTTGGAGAAGAGCTATCATTTAGAGAAAATTTATCATCTAAAGAAATGAGTCATCTAAATACATTTGTATCATCATGTGACTTGTCATCTATAAGAGCCTTCTAGAGTTTTCATCATAATATATTACCATATGAAGCTAACTTTGACCCTTTCATCCATTGACAAGGTCATCTATCAATAATATCACTTGAAGATACAAGAAGGTCATCTATTATGAAGTTGGCATCCAATCAATACATAGGCCATCTAAATGTTACCTTCCAATGGAGTGTTGTTGGCTGAAGGCTTACTTCATGCATAAAAAAATGTAAATACACTTTTTACCCATAATTTACTAAAGGAAAGTACTATGCATGATTTTTTGCATGCAAAGAACATGTCATCTAAAAATTAAAAGGAGGAAATCCCATAAAAAGTATAGAAAACATATTCACCACCCTTATTTATCCAGACATTTGATTCTCATATCTAGTTGATATTCAACAAGGGCCTTGAAGGTCTTAAACCTATCAAAAACATCATCCTTAGTGCAAATGGTGTACAACCATACATATCTAGAGAAATCATCAATAAAAAAAAAGTGTCTATTTCTTGGGAGAGATGTTGTGCCCATAGGTCCATAAAAATAACTATGTATGATCTCTAAGGGATGATATGCTTATCTTGTCACTCCTTTTGGAAAGGTCTTCCTATGATGCTTCCCCATAATGAACCCCTCACATGCACCACTTGGAGGGAATATGCATGGTATCCCAATGGGCAATTGGTGTTGACTCATGTATTTCAAGGATCCATAACTAAGATGCTCAACCCTATGATGTCACTCCTAATTTTCATTATTTACATGTGCAACCATAACAACAAATATTTTCTTCCTATAGGAAACCAAACATGAAGGTATTTATCTCAAATTTTATGTGGTCAGTCTGATCAGAATATGTAGAAGTAATAGTTTTCAACCTAATATCTATATCCTTGATTACCCATCTATCAAGATAAAACTCTACCTTCTTATTTATATGAGTAATGTGATAAATAGAAAAAGGTTAGGACCAACACTACAAACTTGAAGTAGCTCATCAAAAGATAAAGATACAATGTTGATGTCTACACACCTTGCAAGCTATAATAAAGAATAATCTTCAATCATAACATGTTCCCCTGTATGTGCTTTGTTATAGACTTTAGGAGATGTTTGTGCTTTGTCATGTGCCTAGTTACCCCTAAATTTGTGAGCTAATCATTTGAACAAGTGGATGTCCAATATGTAGAATGAATTTCTAAATAATCTAATAAGGTTTCTCTATCAAAGTTATCCTCACCTTGTGCACATAAGAGTGAAACATCAACACCTTATGTCTTGTTGCTTTCTCAATTTTCTTGATTTGAATACATTAAAATTTTGTCTTGTGCCCTTTTGTTTTGCAAAACTCACAAGTAGAATTTTTGATAGACTTCTTGGGCTACTTCTGATTCTATTATGATTTCTTGCCATTCTAAACTTTGGTAATAGCTTCCTTTGGATGAGCTTGATTAATAATAGAATTTCCATTATGGCATTTCTTATAGTATGATGGTGTAAAAAAGTACTTAGAACCTCATCATTAGGTGATGTAGGAGAATCTAGAAAGTACATACAAAACATCTCAAATATAATTGTAACTATATCATATGTTTTAAAAAATATTTTTAAGTAGTTTGGTGTTCCTTTCTATCTCCAATGCTTCATATCCTTCTCTTCTCTCCTTGGGAAGTCCTCTTGCAATTTAAAAATCCTCTTATAGTTTCTTGAATTGACTAATATGCTCATCAATAGTATCAATTGAATCCATAGGTAAGGTTATTAGATCAACCTCCATTCTATTGATTTGTGTGGAATCAATTCAATCGCATAGCCCCTAAAATTTCTTAAACAACACTTTAGGATTTATGGTGCTACTAGCATAAGTGTTATATACATTATCAACATGAAGAGCAATGACACCATGAGCCTCATCCTTCTTATCCCTATAGAGTTACTCCACTTCTATAGGATCAATATCACAAGGCTCCTCATTCATATATTTGATTAACACCTTACTTTGGAGTAGATATTCAATATTGATCATCCAAGAAGCATAGTTAGGACCACTCAACAAGGGAACATGGTGATACATAACTATTTTTCCAGTATACAAAAATCTACATGTAACCATGAACAAAAAGAACACCACAAATGTAGCATTCTAAAAAATATGTCATTTAAGAACAAAAACTAGAATTCCTTTCATATACAAATGTTATGGCCCCAAAATGTTTTCCCTAAAATCATAGAAAATACCTCCAAAACCTTTGAATATTTTTAAAAATATTTAGTACCTATAGCAGTTGAGAGGACACAATGTGTTGTTGTGTGGGTGGTTGATGGGTGCCAAGCATACCTTGACTATGTAACATATCAACAAGTCATAAGATGCCATTTATCATGATCTAATTTTATAGCTAATCTAAAAACCATATTGTACCACTTGTCATATTCTAATTCACTCTAAGTCTTATGTATTACCAAGTCTATTGTTGACTATGTAAGCTACTTGTAAAGTTTGATGAGTTGGTAAAATGTGATTAGCCTAACATATAATTATACGTGACTAGTGGTTATGGCCTACCACATAGGTTTTATGATCTACCATGTTAGAGCAATCATAGCATGCTATATTAGCACTTGCATTAGCCCCTACATCATCTACCATGTGTTGCATTAGGATTCATGTTGCATCATCAACTGAGTGAATGCCTCCACTAGCTAGCATGTGCTATGCCACATCACTTTTATGGATTGTTATTTGTTGCCTTAAGATTCATGCATTATCCATCAAGTTAGCTATATGGATTACCATATTAGAAACTACATATTGCCTCAATATTTGTGTACCTATTGCCAAGTCACCTATATAGTTTTTCATATCATCTATATGGACTACCATGTGTCATATTAGAATTCATGCATTAGTGACCATGTTAGTTGTATGGAATTCCATGTCAGTTACATAAATTGCCCTATCAATTATATAGACTACCATATGTTATTTGTACAGTTCTTCCACAACACTATAACTATCCAAAAGGGTGATTTCATCTAATACAACATCACCACAAGGTTTCATGTTATCATAAGATTCCACATCATCGCAAGTTGTCATGTCATCACAAGTTGCCACATCATGCATGTTGACACCATCAATGTATTTTAAAGAAATTGACATGGGAGGGAATCAAACTTGAGACCTCCCATGGTCCAATGGCTTAGAGGGATTTGGCAATCCAACCCTCTAAGTACAACACTTGGGAGGGAAAGGGTTGTAGCTAAAATTTTAAAAATAAACTTGTAAAATTCCCTCCTTTAATGTCCTATGCTAATGTGGGCATGCACTTGTGTGCCTCAAGTTTATAACCATTCTAGGGAATATTCCTCTTTTAAAATTTAAAGTTTAAATTTTAGATCGAAATGACTATTTTTTAGATGCAAAATTGGAGTACCTAGAGGTAAAATGAGTGAAAGTGTTAAATAAGGATGCCCTAAAATCTAATAAAGAATCCAAAAATAATAATAGTTTATTTATATCTATCAAGGTTTTCTCCTTACAACCTTTTTGTTGAACATAACCAATTAGGACATCTTCTCATGCATATGCAGTATAAAAATTACTATATCATTTTTACATCTTTGTCAAGCGGCTCGAAGGTCTTTGCTAAGCAAAAAGCCTTCCCATGGCTTCTCTAGCACTAGGGGTATGTCTAAAGAAATTCAAACTCTTATTTTTTCTTTTATGATGGTCAAGTAGTCTACCCTCTCATTTGTGTTAGAGAATATTACATTATTTATTACATGCTAATGTACCCCTATGGTACAAATGTAAATATTAGAATAGGGTTTAAGTCTATAGTTTAGGAGTGTGATTTATATTTCCATTATGTGTGTGTGTATGTGCAAGATGTGCACAAGTGTCATGTAATTATATGTGCAAGTGTGAAGAGTGAGAAAGTGCACAAGTGTCATGTGATCATGTGTCCCAGTGTGTGCATAAGTGTCATGTAGTAAAGTGTGTAAGTGTCATAGATTAAAGTGTGCAAGGGTAAATAGAGAGTTAAGAGTCATGTATACAAGTGGCAAGATGAGAAGCCAAGAGGCATGAGAGGTTTCTCTTATGCATGGAATAGGAAATATCACATCCCTTGGATATGTGAGGAGAGCAATAGTCATAAAGTCCTAGAATCACCTTTCTAAGGTTATATTATGGAGACAAAGCTCGAGGAAATGTATCAAGAATGTATTATCAAAGTATCATTGAATATTGAAGCTTGTATATAGTTTAAGCAATTCTATTATAATTTTTCTTCATGTTATTTGCATGAATGATATTGGTCATTTTACTTCATATTATTGTTATTTACAAGAATGTTATATTCATTAGTATTGGCCATTTATATTAAATTGCTCTAATATTTGAGACTACTCAAGATCCTAGATATTGGGACCTATGATAATCTGTCTAGAAAGCCAATAGTTGTATCAAAGCTACATTGTGTAGACTCTATCAAAGCTACTTTGAGTAGTCTTTATTGTTAGCATCAAAAATATTTTTTGGTGTGAATATTTGATTCTAGAGTGATAATATTTAGAGCTAGTATGAGTAGTTTTTAAAGTTAGCACAAAAATTGATTTTGGTATGAATATTGAAGAGCTAGCATCAAAGGAAAACTTTGGTGTGAATTTGGAGGAAGGGCCACGTGAAGGAAACGTAGGCCAAAATAATGTCAAGTTATTGATTACCTTGACTTTATAAAATCATTTGAAGGTTGATATTGTGTAAGAAAAAAATAAATCCCCCATTGAAGACATTGGAAGAGTGTGGGCTTGTTGTAGCCAAAATTGATATAACATGAATATACCCATAATTTAAATTTTTGAAGGTCCTAAGAAGGTACACTTTTGTGAAGAGTTCAGGTCTGAAGTAAAATATTTTTTGTCTTCATGAGCGTCTCCAACCCCTAAGCAGCTAATGTTTTCCTTTCATTAAAATTTAAGGGGTTCCCTTGGTTTTCCTTGCAAATATTTCACCCTTTGACCGACTGATAGAAAGTTTCAACCGATAAACAAAAGTTGTCAAAAGCTAAGCATCCTTCGACCAACTTCAAAAAGTAATCGATCGACAAAAGAGAGCGATCGACCGAATCTAAATATTGTTAAAAATTCTTCGGTCGATGCCATCAAAAGAAGAACCAATATTTTTACAAAGCAAGTATTTTTTGGCCGATCGATAGAAAATTTCGATCGACCACTCTAACCGAATATTTGAAACAAAAAGAGTGCACAAAATTTTAAATCGATCGACCAAAAGGAGATTGTTGTCGAGGATTTTTTGGTCGAGAAAAATTTGGTCCATTAAAGAAACCTTTTCAGCCGACGAGAAGAAAGCAACGACCAAAGGTAAAAGGCATTTTGGCCAACACAAAGAAAATTGCTGCCAAAATTTTTCAACCGACAAAAGGAAAACAACGATCGATCGATCACGAAAGAAATAAAATTTTCAGCCAATCGTAGTAAAAATTTGGCCGAAACCTCTTCCAATCGATTATAAAACATGTTGCTTAACGAAAACATGTCGTCAACCAAAAATAATGAAAAGGAAGTTGAAAGTCAAAAAGTCAATATTTCTCCTTTCGGTTGACGATAAACAAAGGTCGATCGCTCAGGAAAAGCAAAGTTGTCATTCAATCAAAACAAAGCTTTTATCGGTTGAACAGAGGTAAATTTCAACCAACAACTTGTAGAAAAGTGCTACCATTATAATATTTTAGTCAAAAAATGGAAATTTCCATGGCTAATCACATCCTCACCGTCAAAATATCATCGATCGAACAAAATCAATGGATGAGATCAACCCAACCATCGAAGGTAAAACAACACTGATTAAGGTATGTCATCATTTAATTTCACATGCACAAGATCTTAATTAAAAATAGTTATTATTTACTAACATCCTCGATAAAATCTATCTCGAGTTTTTAAATACAGTGCATGCAAAAGTACCCAAAGTCTTATTGGTCAAATAATGGCACCCACTAGTCGAATATTTATTTGTGCAAAATCAAAATGATCCGTCGGCTGAGATCTAATAGAAGGAAAGATATAATCAGTCGATCATCCAATCAACAAACTATATGTCTTCAACCGAATTAAAACATTGAGCGGTCGATACGTTATCGATGATAGCCAAAGTGTGAAATCCACATCAGTATACCCTCACCCAAGAAAATCTGATGCGATGCTCAAATCAATGATGATCCTACTAACATGGTCGAACCACTTCAAGCATTATGGGCACACAGGCCAACTTCAAACCTCAACCTTAGATCTCCCCAAGCACAATTCTTAAGGTAACGTGTATCGATCAAACGGACCAAAATCTAGCACCTATAGAACTCGGTGGCCAGTTACGCAAATCAACAGATAGTGGTGATTCAAAATTGACTGATCATTATGGAAGGTTAAGGTGGCGAGCCAAAAATAGTAACAACACAATGATGGTTGGTATGATGTTAATAATTACTTCGTATGCAAACGAATTTAAATACATGAAGATAGCAGCGAGCAACTCATGGTGCTAACAAATTTTTTGAACTATTCGATGAGCTGAGAAGACTAGTGTTAGAGATCAGAGTGATGGCCTCCTCCAATAGGGTAGCCCTCAAGACAAGAATTGAAGCATTGGATGAGAAGGTACCATTTAGGAAGGTGAATGCTAGAAATATGGGAGAAGTAGTATGGGGTGAAGATGAACTCGTTGAGTTTTGCTTCTAGTCTAGTACAGAAGAGTGGCGATGACCTCCACTACCTATTGAAGAACATCTTCAACCAGGCATACGAAGACAAGGACAAGAGAGCTCCCCATTGTAACAAATGGAGAACCAACCTGGCAAAAATCTTGTGCCCAAGAGTGCACTTCTCCCCTAAATTGTTGATATGGCTAGCCATCTCATATGATCCGAGGACTAGGGCCATTTTTAATGGGTAAAACAAACCATTTATAGGATTACGCCAAAAAAATTTGAACAGGTTTTTAGGTTAGAAATAGCCAAGCAATGCTATAATGCAAAGGTGATTTCAACCTAGGCATGGTACATGATCGACACCACTTTCTATGAGAAGTTATTTGACTATGATAAACTAGTATCAATATATTTTCCAATTCATAAGAATTAGTTCCACAAATGGACGAGGGACTACGTCGACATGATTCATGTAGTGTTGGGAGTCGAGGACCTCAACTGGGTTAGTGTTGAAGTAATGTATTTGATAGTACAATGCAACAAGACCTAGAATATGCCCATGTATAGATGGCAAGATGTAATATGCAACACAATAGACAAAGAATTCAAGGAATTACAGGATGCTATAAAGAAATATATGGATATCATACCCCATTTCTCGCACTATTCATTCCTGGTGCACCTAATCATCGAGAAATTTAAATATGATGCCATTCAACAACTTGGAGGAATTTTGGGGGAGATTATCCAGGATAGGTTGCCTTGCATCTATGATGGCACTTCCCCATATTCAGAGTTCTATGGAAGGTTCTTAGCATCAATGTACCATGCGCTCACCAAGAAAGAACCACCCAGAATGAGCCCAAGTATAATCAAGTACCTCCAAGACATAGAAGTTGGAGATTACTTTCTTGATGAACATTTTAGTTTTATAAGAACATACGAAGGCAAATTGCCACCGAAAGCCTTACCCATATATTGCCCAAAATCGTTGGCTTCCTTAGAGATAGTAAGGCAGTTGGAAGAAGAAGCTAGACTAAGATGGAGGAAGAAAAAGACCAGGGTTCCTTGGCTCACAACTCTAGGGAAAATAGGGTAGTACATATACAGAGGATATCCAATGATGTTAAAAGCTTTACCCGCAATGGACTCTTTTTGTTTCAAAAAACTTACCTGGAGACCATACGATCCTTAGGGTCATTACAAGGCAATTCCTTTGGATTCTAATCCAATGGAACATAGGGAAGATGAATATGAGAAAATATTCTATGGGCACAAAATGAAGGAATTGATCTCAAGTAGATATGGAACAACAAAAACCTGGTAAGAGCACATACTTGCACAGAGGCAGTTGGGGACTACTCTATAGACTTGAGGATGGTAAGAAGAGACACACTAGATAAAAAGGTACCTCAACACCAGAATATTTTTTTGACCCTATTATGGAGGTAATGAGCCTAAATCCTAAATGAATCAAGATCATAGCCGAAGTACAAGATCAAATCATGAAAGAAAAAGTTGCAACTCCTACTTCTCAGTCCCCTAGTGCGAGTGGAGAAAAGGAGATTATACCTATTTTTGCTATCCCAAGGAGACTCATAGCTGAGAGTTTAACATTGGCTCTAATGGCCTCACAACATCTACAAAAAATAGCTATAGGTTTACCATAAGTAGTACCAACAACCTTCATGGAAAACAACAAAGAGATTAAGATCTCTACCATGACATGGGAGAGAATAAAGAAGGTAGGAGGATTCAATGATATCTTCAAAAATTATTAGGTAGTAATGCTTGATACTACAAGACCTCCTCCTCTCAAGAGAGTAAGGATTGGATCAAGCACCAATGAGCCTATGAGCATCACCCTAATCAAGAAGGAAGACTTTGTACAATTTACTATAGAGGAAGAGGAACAAATTGAAGCTATAATGGAGGACAGGGTGGCAAAAATACAAAGTAAAAGTAAAGTATATATTTTACCTCCATCAAGTTTAGAGCCCACTTCCAAGGCCATCATCTTCATTACCACTGATGGAATACGGTAAAAAAACAAAAAGCAAAAAAAGAAAACAAAAAGGAAAAGAGAGAGGAAAAGGAGAAGAGAAGAAAGAAGAAAAAGAAGGAAGGGAGGAGAGGAAAGAAAAGGAAGAAAAGAAAGAAAAAAAAAGAAAGAAGGAGGAGGAAAGGGGAGAAGAAGGGAAGGGGAAGGAAAGGGAGAGAGAGGAAGAAGAGGGAGGGAGAAGAAAAGAGAAGGGAGGAAGAGAAAGGAAGGGGAGAGGAGGGAAGGGAGAGAGGGGAAAAGGGGGGAGGAAAAGAAGGGGGAGAAAAAAGGAGAGAAGAAGGGGGAAGGGGAAGAGAAGGAAAGAAGGAAGAGAAAGGAGAGAAAAAAAAAAAAAAAAAAAAAAAAAGAAAGAAAGAGAAGGAGAAAAAAGAAGAAAGAAGAAGAAGAAGAGAAAAGGAAGAAGAGAAAAAGGAAAGAAGGAGAGAAGAGGAGAGGAAGAGAGAGAAAGGAGAGGGAGGGAAAGAGAAGGAGAGAGGGGAGAGGGGAACGGAAAAAAGAGAGAAAGAAGGAAAAGAGGGAAGGGGGAAAAAAAGAAGAGAGAGAGGAAGGGGAGAAGAGAAAAAGAGAAAAGGAGGAAGAAAAGGGAGAAAAAGGGAGAGGAAAGGGAGAGAAGAAGAAGGAAGAAAAGAAGAGAGAGAAGAGAGGAAGGAGAGGAGGGAAAGAAGAGGAAGGAAAGGAGAAGAAGAGGAAGAGAAAAGAAAAGAGAAAGAGGAGGAGAGGGAGGAAGAGGAGGGAAGAGGGAGAGGGAGAGGGAGAGGGAAAAGAAAAAGGGGGGAGGGGGAGGAGAGAAAAGAAGAGAAGGAGAAGAAGAGAAGGAGGAAGAAAAGAGGAGAAGGAGGAAGGAAGAAGAAAAGGAGAAAAAGAGGGAGGAAAGGAGAGAAGAGAAGGAGGGAGAAGAAGAGAAAAAGGAGAGGGAGAGGAAAGAAGAGGGAGAAGGAGGGAGGAGGGAAAGGAAAGAAAGGGAAAAGGGGGAGAGAAAGGGAGGAGGGGAGGAGAGGGAGGAGGGAAGGAGAGGGGGAGAAAAGGAGGAAAAAGAAGGAGGGAGGGGGAGGGAAGGGAGAGGGAAGGAGGGAGGAAGGAAAGGAGAGGGGAAAAAAAGGAAGAGGAAAAGGAGAAGAAGAAAGAAAGGAGAAGAGGAGAGAAGGGAGGAAGGGAAGAAAAAAGAGAAGAGGGAGAAGGGGGGAGGGAGGGGAGAGAGGGAGAAGGGAAGAGAGAGAGGAAAGGGAAGGGAGGAGGGAAAAGAGGAGGGGAGAAGAAAGGAAGAAGGGAGGAGAGGGGAGAGGGGAAAGGGAGAGGGAGGAGGGGGGGGGGGAACAATCCCTCCAAATAGATCCCAACATAGGTGATGATGCAATAGAAGGAGACTCAATCTCACTACTAAAACATGGAGTGCAGGTTCATGCACAAACTGCTCTAGCCATCAAGAAAGAAGTAATGGCTTGGAGATCCAAGGCAGAATCATTGCAATCAGAGAATGAGGAGCTACAAGCTGAAATAAATAGAACTAAAAAACAAATACCTTCTGATAAATATTCATTACAAGTTCCAAAGCTTACAACTAGATTCAAGGATAAGATGGTCAAAACAATCAAGAAAGAAGCAAAAATGAAAGAAACTTGTTGTAAGAAATTTAGAAAGATAATGGAGATAAATAAGGAGATAAAATACCTATTAGTGAATGTTGATGAGAAGATAGCATCTATATACCTGGTCTACGAAAGGTGCAAGTCCAAATACAAACAAATTAGGTCCATGCAAGTGACCACCATTGATGGGAAAGTTCATAGCTACCTAGGAGAGTATGAAAAGGTTGGAATTCTCAAGGAAAAAAGACCCATATGAAACAACTCAGTTAAAGAGGTAGAAAAAGCAAAAAATTATACAGTTTTCCAACTAAAGAACCTTAATGTTGATCCCAAAAAACTACTTAGCATAGAAGGTTTTTGTCAGATAATCATCCAAGATATCATAGAATTTTGTTACGAAGAGTTTGATGAAGATAAGCTCCTCATTTTTCCTCTATGTAAATATAGACCATTTGATATTAGGTCACAGATCGGATGGTATATTTTAGGTAATTTTTTTGCCCTAAAATTGTAATGCACTTTTATAAGAGGATGTTGTATTGCAGCTAATGGTAAATGTGAGATGCATAGCTATGTATAGAAGGGTTTTCTGGATGGAATAAAAATGGGCTTGGTTATTTTCTCCGTGGAGTAGCCCATATTGGGTGAACCACATAAATCTGTGTCTATTTTGTATTGCATTATTTCTTTTGTGTTTTATTTTTGCATTAAATTATTGCTCATATTTTATTAATTAATCATAAAAACTGGTATCAAATCTTAGGTTTTGAAAAACACACTCAAAAGAAGGGTTTCTAGTTCAAGTGGGAGTAATGGTAGAATAAGGCAGACTAAGGGTTGAGAAGTTTAATGGTCAAAACTACCAGCTATGCAATATGTAAATGGAGGATTATCTTTATAAGAAATATCTTTACCTACCATTAGGTGGAATAGCAAAGAAGCCAGCATAAAAAACAAATGAATAATGGGAAGTTTTGGATAGAAAAGCACTAGGAACAATACGGTTGTGCTTGGAATCATCGGTGGCCTTCAATATTTCAAAGGAAAAGACAACGAAGGGTTTAATGAATTCATTAGCTAAACTATATGAATAACCCTCGGCTTAGAAAAAGGTATTTATTATGAAACATTTATTTAATATGTAGATGTCAGAAGGTGGGTATGTTACTAATCATTTAAATGAATTTAACATGATTACAAATTAGTTAATTTATATAGGAGTAAACTTTGATGATGAAGTTAGGGCTCTCTTGATTATGTGCTCATTGTCAAAAAGTTGGAATGGCTTGGTAATGGTTGTGAGTAATTTTGTATTTGGTTCAAGTACTTTAAATTTTGATGATATTATTGGTGTTATCCTCAGTAAGGAAATGTGATGGAAAAGCACATTTGAAACATCAGGTAATGCTTTGACTATAGAGAATAGGGGGAGATAAAGAGAGAGAGGAAAAAGCCTAGGGAATCATGGAAAATCAAATAAAGGCAGATCCAAATCCAAAGGGAAGCAATTGGAATGCTAGCATTGTGGGAAGAAAAGACACCTAAAAAGAGATTATTGGAATCAAAAATAAAAATAGGGAGAAGAAAAATAGGGTAATCAGGAAGCAAACATAGCAGGTGATGTATTGCAAGATGCCTTAATTCTTTCACTAGATAATATCAATGATTGTTGGGTGCTAGAATCTGGTGCATCATATCATGCCACACCCCATAGGAAATATTTTATAGATTATTTTCAAGGTGATTTTGGATAGGTCTATTTGGGTGATGATAGACCATGTAAAATCATTGGAAAATGTAACATACAGATAAAGTTATAGAATGGAAACCAATGGTTATTAAAAGAGGTAAGGCATATTCATGATTTAAGAAGAAATCTAATTTCCACAAGGTAGTTGGACTGTGAAGGATGTACAGTCACATTCTCTACAAATTCGTGGAAGGTTGCTAAAGGATCAATGTTATTAGTAAAATAAAATAAGGAAGGTGCATTGTATGTATGTACTGGTAATACTGATCTTTCTATTGCTTTAACTTCTACATGAGCGGATATAGCTTCATGGCATCATAAGCTTGGGCACATGAGTGAGAAGGGGATGCAAATTCTCCACTCAAGAAAACTATTTTTAGGTTTGAAGCAAGTTGATTTAGGCTTTTGTGAGCACTGCATTTATGAAAAACAAAAAAGAGTCAGATTTCTCAAAAGTAGAAAAGAAAAGAAGAGTGAAAAGTTGGAGCTTGTACATACAGATGTATGGGGACCAGCTCAGGTATCATATCTTGGTGTCTCTTATTATTATGTTACATTTATTGATGATGCAACTAGAAAAACTTGGGTTTATTATATATGAAATAAATCAGATGTCTTTGATACCTTTAAGAAATGGAAATATTTAGTTGAGAATGAGACAAAAAATAAGCTAAAGTGTCTCAGATATGATAATGAAGGTGAGTACTACAACAAAGAGTTTGACAATTACTATTCATACCATGGGATTCATAGAGTGAAGATGGTTCCATGAACTCCACAAGAAAATGGTGTGCTAGAAAGGATGAATAGGACTATCATGGAATGTGCTAGATGTATGAGATTACATACATGATTGCCCTTACATTTTTGGGTAGATTTTGTGAATACTATAGTTTATTTAATAAACAAAGGGCCTTCAAATTCCCTAGATGGTGGAATTTCAAAAGAGGCATGGATAGGTAAGCCTATTAATTACTCATTTGTGAAGACTTTCGGTTGTGAAGCATTCGTACATATTAGTAAAGAAAATAGAACTAAACTTGAGGTAAAATCCAAGAAGTATTTTTTCATTGGATATGGAGCTAATGATTTTGGTTATCGCTTTTGGTATTATGTAAATCACAAAATCATTAGAAGTAGATATGTAATATTCAATGAGAATGTTATGTATAAGGATTAGCTATAGGAAAAGAAATAGGAAAAAGTAAACTCAGAATACACAGTGCTTGATGAAATTGAAACTCTAAAGGTGCTAAAAAATCAACAACAACAGTAGCAAACACCTCAAAATCCTATTATAATAAAATCTACCAGGATAAGTACACCTCTTGTATGTTACTCTCCTTCATTATATTATGTGTTATTGTCTAACTCTGGTGAACCAAAAACATATGAAGAAGCGATGCAGGTAGAAACCAAGAAGAAGTGGGAGCAAGGCATGAAAGAGGAGATGGAATCCTTGATAAATAATCAGACTTGGGATCTGGTTCAATTGCCTACAGGAAAAAGAGCATTGCAAAATAAATGGGTTTACAGAGTGAAAGAAGAATATGTAGGTAAAAAGGGTTATAAGGCTAGATTGGTTGTAGAGGGGTTTGCACAAAAGAAAGGTATTGATTATGATGAAATTTTTTCTTTTGTTGTTAAAATGACTTTCAATTAGAACTTTTTTAAGCTTAGTGGCTATAGAGGATCTACATTTTGAATAGTTAGATGTAAAAATGGATTTTCTCCATGGGGATTTGGAGGAAGAGATTTATATGCAGTAGCCACAAGGGTATGAAGTCAAAGGAAATGAGGAACTAGTATGCAGGCTAAAAAAAGAGCTTGTATGGCCTGAAGCAAGCTCCAAGATAGTGGTATATGAAATTTGATAGGTTTATGTCAGATCAAGGTTATAGTAGATGTTATTCTGACCACTATGTTTATTTTAAGAGATTGGATAATGGTAACTATATTATCTTGTTATTATATGTAGATGACATGCTTGTTGCAGGGTCTAACATACAAGATATAATTGTACTGAAATGAAAATTGGAAAATTTAATTGCAATGAAGGATTTGGGTGCTACAAAGCAAATCCTTGGTATGAGAATAACAAGATATAGGAAAAATTGTAAATTAACATTGTCTCAGAGTGAGTACATTGAGAAGGTGTTGGAAAGATTTAGTATGCAGGATGCAAAACCTGTTAGCACACCTTTGAGAAATCATTTCAAATTGACCAAAGAGATGTGTCCTAAGACACATGAGGAGATATAATACATGTCCAAGGTTCCTTATTCATCAACAATTGGTAGTTTGAAGAATGCAATGGTGTGCACACGACTAGATATAGCACACGCAGTGGGAGTTGTGAGCATGTTTATGAGAAATCTAGGAAGAAATCATTAGGATGTAGTGAAGTGTATTCTCAGGTATTTAAGAGGTACTATCACTCAGGTATTATGCTTTGGAGGTTCTAATACTATTTTATAGGGATATGTTGATTCAGATATGGAAGGTGATATAGACAACAGGAGGAGTACCACAGGGTATGTTTTTATTGTAGGTGGAACTACAGTAAGTTGGATTTCAAAATTACATAAGGTTGTTGCACTGTCAACAATGGAAGCATAGTATGTTGATGTTATAGAGGTTAGTAAGGAGATGATTTGGTTACAAATTTTTATGGAGGATTTGGGAAAGAAGCGGGAGAATAGCATATTATATCAGTTAGAGTGCCATTCATCTTATAAATAATTTAGCTTTCCATTCTAGGACTAAAAATATACATACCAAGTACCACTTCATACGCTCAGTGTTGGAAGATGGATAGTTAAAATTAGAGAAGATACACACTATCTAGAATCCTACAGATATGTTCATAAAGGTAGTTACCAAGGAGAAACTAAGTTCCTACTAAGTTTTAGTTGGTCTTGAAGCATGATAGTAAAAGGTGAGAAATTTTCTAGGTCTAAAGTTGAAGCATAGTCCAGTAAGTGCAGTAGCAGTGGAGTTATTGTGATTAGTCTCCAAGTGGGAGATTGTTGGTTGTGGAGCCTGATTAATTTAGAGGTCCTATTTTTAGTCGCACCTAGACCCACTCTACAAAAAGAGGGGGGTGTAGGGGGGAATTAGCCCCGCCAATAGTGTTCACCAGGGGGGGTCCAGGGGGGACATGTAGAACATTACCATAGTTGATGACATGCATGATATCAGAAGAAACAACCAATGTTGAATGCAAATGGTACGATGATATTCTGTTATACCTACAAACCCTATCATTTTCTAGGGGCATGTCTACAAATAAAATGAGGTCAGTAAAATAGTAGTCTCATAAATACTACTTCAGAGATCATTAAAGAGTTCCATGATGGCTTCTATGGGGGTCACTTCACCCCAAAGGAAACTACAAATAAAATTATGAGAGCAGGTTATTACTAGCCTTCCTTATTCAAATATGTACACAACTATGTAAGGGGTTGTCATAATTTTCAAGTGTTTGCAGGGAAGAAAAAGTTAGCAACAATGTCTCTCTAATCAGTAATCATAGAAGCACACTTCATGCAGTGGGGGATTGACCTCATTGGGGAAATAAATCTAAACTCCTCATGTCGACACAAATAGATTGTCATAGCAATAGATTATTTCACCAAATGGGTGGAAGCAGCTCCTCTTAGAAACTCAACAACTAAAGTAGTCATCAATTTCTTGAAGGAAAACATATTGACCAGATTTGGAGTCCCAAAGAATTTAGTAATAGACAATGGAAAATACTTTGTCTTATTTGAAATGATTGAGTTTTGTGCAAAGTATGGAATTAAACTTTTTCATTCAAGAAACTACTATCCTCAAGGAAATGGTCTTACTGAATCATCAAACAAAAATCTAATTACCATGATTAAAATATCACTGGGCAAAAATAAAAAAGGATGAGATAGTGAGTTAAAGTTTACCTTATGGGCTGATAGATTATCTGTTAAGAGGAATATAGATAAGAACCCTTATGAAATGGTATTTGGAGAAAAATCCCTGTTACCTCCTCATACAGAAAGAATAGAATTATCTTTATTACTACAAGATCATGAAAGTACATATGCCTTATAGAGGATATTAGATCGTATTGCACAACTACAATAAGAAAAAAGGAATGCACTAGATAAGATGTTTGAACAGGCTCATAAAACCATGTAAGTATTTACTAATAAAGCCTAGGAAACCTCATTATTTGAAGGAGATATAGTTTTATATTGGGAACCTAAAAATGATAAACATAAAGAAAAGGGTAAGCTTGAGCCTAGATGGGTAGGTCCTTACCAAATAATTCAGATTGTTGGCCCTAATACTTATAGGTTGCAAACCTTTCAATGATATCTCATGGAAATCCTAATCAATGGCCTACACTTGAAGTTATACCACCCTTGCTAGGGAACCCAAAAATAATAATAATAATAATAAAAGTTTTTTCAAAATTTTCTATTATTTCTCTTTAATCCAAGTTCGTGTCTTTATATGTTTGTCATTTCTAGTCTGTTAGAAATTTGTTAAGTTCTCTAGTCATGGTTTTGCTTGTTTATGATGGAGTTATCTTTAGCTCAGTGAATGAAGATAATTTGAGATTGAATACAGATAAACTAACAAAACTTAGGAAGCAAAGTTTTAGTGATCATCCTGTAAGAATTGGAATACAACAAGAAATCTAGGAATGCTAACACATCAAGCCAAAGCTCATATAATGTCATGATCTAAAAAGTAATTCCAAAAATCAAGGAATATAATCAACTTTGATAAGGTAGTTGGACTAAATACAAATACACTCAATATTATAGCCTTGTAGATCTTTAACCCAGAAATCATGCTCTAAAAAAATTTACAATTTATCAAAATTCTTCCTAAAATAAGAAAAATATCTATAATGCAAAATGAGCAAGTTCTTAGGGCTATCTAGATAACCTCTACCGAGGCTATAGATACCTCTCTAGTAGTAGAGTAGGTCTAAGGGATCAATTTCATCTCCACAAAATGTTGGCAATTTTGGGTTTGAGATCCTAGCTTCTTGTCTATGAGTTGTCATTGATGTCAAAAGGAAATGACATTAATGTTAAGAGGATGTGTTGGGTTCAAAGGTGGAAGATTCCAAGAGAATATTTTTAAGAGAATCCGAAGAGATTCCATTGGCAATGGTTTTTATTAAAACCAATGGAGGTTCTCTTTATTATTTATTTAATTATTATTTAAAACCTTTCAAGGTTTTAATTAATTAATTATTTATTTAATTATTATTTAAAACCTTTCAAGGTTTTAATTAATTAATTATTTAATTAATTAAGGGAGAAATTATTTTTAATTTATTAAAAATACTTTAAGGGTTTTTAAACCCTTTAGAAAGCAAATTTCGATTAAATTCGAAATTACTTTTCTTTGCAGCTGACGTGTTCTAAAGTCCACGTATGGACTATAAATATGAGAAGGTTCCTAAGGTTAAACTCTCTTGGAAAATCGAAGGCAATTAAGTGGTTTGGCTATGATCGAATGTTCTGTTTACGCTGCAAAAGAGGAGAGCTCGTGGTTTGAAAAGCTTTCGGAAAGCTTGACCGTTTATGTGGAAGGAAGTCCGTCTTGGACTTCATAAGCCCCTTGTGGGCTAGTGGCAGCGAAGGCTGCATTTGGGCCTTGCATAGGCGGAGGTCTGCATTTCGATCCCCACGGAGGGAGTTGTGCATGGATTAGTCATGTTTTTATTAAAACGTGTTTTGTGTCGCAAATTTCGGATTCTTCAAGGGCAACCAATATAAGGTGTGATTATTTTCTTGATATGATTTTTGGCATTGTTTAGCATTGTTTAAAAGACATAGGAGAAATAAGGGGATATTTCTTTGGTTGTATTTTTGAGATTAGTCTTTTGCTATGCTAAATTTAAAAATGGAGATATAAGGTGTAAGTTTTGGTTGTTGTGTTTTTGGCTTCTTTGGTGGTTGTTTTTAAAGAAGAGGAGCTAAAAGGTGTATTAAGGAAAGTTTTTATATATGCTCATTTATCTTGGTTCTAACCCTAACTTGGTTGGAAGTTTGAGGGTTGTGTGTGGTGACAACTTTTAGGATCAATTTTCTTCTACTCCAAAAAGGTATGGGCACATTTTCCTTATGAGTATGATTGGTGTATGTTTTTCTAAAATAAGGTTGGAGTGAAAAGGTTTTCAACTAGGTTTCCTTTGGTTGGGTGTAAATCCTAGTTTCTGGTTTGTTGAAGACTTCTTATGCATTGTTATCCTTGATGAGATTTTTGGTGAATGCATAATTCTGGTTTGAGGTAGTGGAAGCATTGTGCACTAGGGTTTATGTTTGTGAGTCTTGCTACTTGCATTGAGTTGGTGGAACCCTTGGTTGGCTGTTTTGAGTTTGATGGTTGAGGTACTTCCATAGAGGTTGTTTGATCAAGTTATTGCTTTACTTGATTCATGATATTGGGCTTACTCCATTGAGTTGATTTGAGCAAGTTATTCTTTGCATTTGGTGATATTGTGTTGGTGGTGTTAGAGTTAAAGTGCACTATGCCTTCAGTTTGACACTTGTCAGTTTCATTGACAAGTGTCATGTTCATCATATAGGCCTTCTGCCTATATATGTAACACATTTTTATCAATAAAATAATCCCCTTAAGTTTTCCCTCCTAACATTTGGTATCAGAGCAGGCTTTCCCTACCCTGTGAAACCCCTTGAGGGGGGATTTCCCTCATGGAAATCCTCCCTCTTCCCCTCATTTTTTTTTTTCCATATTTGTTTTTAAATTTTTTTACCGAGGGAGTATGCTCTCCATCATTTGATGGAACAGAAACCAGATGGTAAAATTTTCATTTGGCAAATCATTTCAATTTTTTTTTTAGTTTTTAAGATCTAACTTGAGCTGGTTGGGACTAAAACTGAAGGGGTTTTTTATTCATGAAATGAGTTACAATATATAAGCATAAGACTATATGAAATGCATGACACTTGTCAAGTGAAACTGACAAGTGTCAATGAAGGCATAGTGCACATTACATTAACTCTAACATTCCCCCTTAATGTGCACTATCCTAACTAAAAAAAAAAAAACAAGTCAACATTAGGTAACATTCCCCCTTAATGTTGACTTCTCTAAAAAAATAACCTATCATCCTCTTTTTTTTTGGTCTAGGCTCGTGCTCTTTGCACTTGGCTCTCCAACTATGAATAATGCTAGATCCATTGTGTATACATCTTAGTCTATTGCCTCAGGGTCAGCCACTTCAATGGGTCTATTGCCACTGGGTCAGCCGTCTAAGTGCCTTAGGGTCATCATGGGTGCCTCAGGGTCAGCCACATCTAGGTCTGTTGCCTCTGTAGGTCATCCTCAGAGGATGTTGCCACTCGTAGGTCACTAACTAGATTCACCATGAGTATGAAATCCCTCCTCATGGTGAACTCAATCTAGAAGGTGTCGGTCTCTACCGAAAATGCACCTAATGAAAGGAAAAACGAGCCATATAAGAGTGTCGGTCTTTGTCGAAAATGCACTCAATACAATAAAATGAGCCATAGATCAAAAATAAGAGAGAAGAAGAAAAGAAGAGAATCTTCTGAAGTGTCTTCGTCTGTAGTCTTCAGAAGTAGATCCAAAAAAAACCTCGGATAGAGTCTAGGGTGTCTTTGTCTGTAGTCCCTAGTATAAGTGTCCTTATGGTGACCAAGTCATCCCACCGAAATGCATGGGTAACCAGTCGCTACATTCACCAAGTGTATAGAAAATATCACTAGGTACAAGGATCACATATGAAATTACCTTGGGAGTGTCGGGTACAACCAAGAGTGCACTCCAAGGTATAAGAACTTTGAGGCTAAAAAACTCAACTGAAATAGCCTCAAAATTACAATATGACACCACCATTGTGTCCGTCACGGAAAAACATTTCCAACGACTATAAATACCCCTATATTCCACCATCAAAGGGGCCTTCATCATGATGAAAAAACAACAGCATGTCTCTCTAGGCAACAAAATAAACATCGCTCAATGGTGGCATCGCTCTCAGGCGGAATAAAAATAGTCTTGAACATTACATTGGCCATATTTCGGTCATTTATCACATTTTTAATATTCCCCATACCAATAAAAACAAGTGGTTCCTACCACTTAATAAAAAACAATGCCCCAATATAAATGGAATTCCTCCATATTGAAAGAAATATTTTAAAAATAATGCATGTGGGTTGGTTGGCCATTTGAAAAAAATACCCTTCAGTCAGTGTAATGAAGGGCAAGGGCACGCAAACAAACACTTCTGGCATGGGAAGTCAACTTCAACAACTTGCAAAACATTCGAGAGGCCACGTGTTGTGGAAAAACATGATTTGTGGCACCTTTTAAAATGTACTTTTAGTCATCTACAGGTGGGTTCTGCCACTTTCTGAGCTATGATCATGCACCGAAAAAATAAATTGGTTAACCAAAGACTGAACATTTGGTCCAAACCTACTAGAGGAACAAGAATTCTGCACCGAATGTGGGGATTTGGAAGACATGTGTCGGATAAGAGGAGAATGGGGCGCACCTGTCGCCTCGTTAGACATTGTGGAGTAGCTTCCTATGCAAGTGTAACTGTTGCTCTGCGGCACTCTGCAAGATAAATTCCTCAGACTCTCCATGTACAACATGGTGAGCTAAATATCACAAATGTTAGTGTCTCTCTTTTCCATCTCCCTCAAACCCATGTATTAGTGAAATATCTCCTCCGCAATAATTTGGGGACCAGGCAGCCCTAAGTGCCCTCGAAAAAAATACAGAAAGTCCTGGGAGAGGTCCTTTATCAAGGCCAATGCATCAACATCGAGGAAACATCTTTAGGGGTTTTGTCCCTTGAAACCAAATGTATCTATTCGAGCAATAAATATTGGAGTTGATCTCAAATAAATTAGTTGTATTAAGAGCACCAGTACTGGCCCTAGCCGGGCAAATTCGCAAGCAATCACGCGAAACACATGAAGGGAGCCCCACACTGAAAAACAGCACGAAATAAACCACCTGGAGACATCGGCCACAAATCCCTCAAACAACACCAGAATCTCATGAAATCAAGCCGTAGTCATGCTTCCACTCATGGTGTAAGGCCACATCATTCCATTTTTCGACCTGGCCAAGCTGTTGGCAAAGCGAGCAAACTTTCTCATTACAATCGTCAATGCCCCTAGCAACATTGCGTGTCTGTAGGCCAAAACCATTCGAAACCTTGCTGCGATGACTCTCCCAAGATGACCTGCAATTTGCTGGCCTGACTACAGAATATACAGCAACGGCAGCTGCAGTCGATAGTTGTGTCGTCCCGCCATCAACGTAAACCTCGCAGACCTCCAAAATTTTTTTCCTGAAAGCATCCATCACGGCATAACATACAGTTCATCTTCAGTTTACAGAAAAAACACCCGCTTCATCCTGACTAAACACGGCTGCATTCAAATCCTTTTCTCTCTGACGTTGACGATTGTGCACCCGAAACACGGCATATGGAAACTACGCGGGATTAAAAAAAAAATTGGTGCTCGATAGCAAGTCTTCATTTTTGCATTGGAGAGGGCAGTTTCACCAAATCACATCCATCAGTCTCAAATATTAATCGAATCGGATTGATTGAATTAACAATGACAAAAAATCATCTCCTTATTCTTCATCCACGATCTCAAAGGTTCATCCACGCCTCTTTATGTCCTCTCCGCCATAGATGGGTGGTACGGGTACTGCGCTCCGCCACGTTTCAATCATGCCCTCGTCGGAGGCATCCGTCGGTGTCATCTGCAGTTCCACCATTATTCTGCCAAATCTTCTGCAATGTCCTCCAATCGGCACACTGGAATTGAAAATCTACAGTCCCTGCCAGATATCCATTTTTTGTTGTGAGCATGGATTGTGAGTTGGAGACCGGAGATAACAACAATAATAATAATACTAAGATCAGCCATGGAATCTTCTCCCTCCTGGAGAGCAGATGGCTCCACAATGACCAGAATTTGAGACGAACCAGCTTCTCGATGGCTCAGAGGTTCTCCGAAAAAGTCTGCATTTTGAGCATCGAAGGCGGCGGAATGATGACCAGAATTTGAGACGAACTAGTAGAGGTTCTCTGGCAAAGTCTGCGTTCTGAGCATCGACGACGGCGAAATGATCATCGCCCTGCTCTTCATCGACATTGAGAACGGTATCCCTCTTTTCAAATGCTGCGAATGGAATTACTCGCAAGTCGCCTCACGCGCTCCATTGATCCCAAGCCAGTCCCCTCCTGGTTTTCATAATCGTAATACATAAACAGTGAACGGCCATAAAAAACCATAACTCCAATTTTGCCTTCAACTCCATTTCGCAACCAAAGAAGAAGGGCGAGGCTTCGGGCGAAAGCTGGAGAACCACAGATCGGTCCTCTTACACTCCCTAAATCTAAACCAGTTAAGCAACAGGCATTACTGTGCAGAACCGAACTGTAAAAATGCCCACACCGCGTGGCTACCTCCATGGATCTGCAAACCCTATAAATTTTTTTTTGAAAAAGTAAAAAATTTCCCAAATTTTAAAAAATTATTACCATCTGGTTTCTGATCCATCAAATGATGGAGAGCATACTCCCTCGGTAAAATTTTTAAAAAAAATGGGGGGAGGGAGGATTTCCATGAGGGAAATCCCCCCTCAAGGGTTTCACAGGCAGGGGAGGGAACCCGCTCTGATACCAAATGTTAGGAGGGAAACTTATGGTATGGGGAATAGTAAGACTGTGATAAATGACCAAAATATGACCAATGTAATGTTTAAGACTATTTTTTTTTCTGCCTGAGAGCGATGCCGCTATTGAGCGATGTTGTCTTTTTTCTTCCTTAGATAGGCATGATGTTTTTTCCACATGATGAAGGCCCCTTTGATGGTGGAATATAGGGGTATTTATAGTCGTTGGAAACGGTTTTCCATGACGGACACATTGGTGGTGTCCATTTGTAATTCTAAGGCTATTTCAATTGATTTTTTTAGCCTCAAAGTTATTCTACCTTGGAGTGCACTCTCGGTTGTACCCGACACTCCCAAGGTAATTTTATATGTGATCCTTGTACCTAGTGACCTTTTCTATACACCTGGCGAATGCAGCGGCTGGTTATCCATGCATTTCAGTGGGATGACATGGTCACCATAAGGACACTTATACTAGGGACTACAGACAAAGACACCCTAGACTCTATTCGAGGTTTTTTCGGATCTACTTCTGAAGACTACAGACGAAGACACTTCAGAAGATTCTCTTTTTTTCTTCTTCTCTCCTCCTATTTTGATCTATGGCTCATTTTTATTGTATTGAGTGCATTTTTGGCAGAGACCGACACTCTTATATGGCTCGTTTTTCCTTTCATTAGGTGCATTTTTTGGCAGAGACCGACACCTTCTAGATTGAGTTCACCATGAGGAGGGATTTCATACTCATGGTGAATCTAGTTAGTGACCTACGAGTGGCAACATCCTCTGAGGATGACCTGCAGAGGCAACAGACCCAGATGTGGCTGACCCTGAGGCACCCATGATGACCCTGAGGCACTTAGACGGCTGACCCAGTGGCAACAGACCCATTGAAGTGGTTGAACCTGAGGCAACAGACCGAGATGTATACACAGTGGATCTAGCATTATTCATAGTTGGAGAGCCAAGCGCAAAGAGCACGAGCCTAGACAAAAAAAGAGAGGATGATAGGTTATTTTTTAGAGAAGTCAACATTAAGGGGTAATGTTACCTAATGTTGACTTGCTTTATTTTTTCTTTAGTTAGGATAGTGCACTTTAAGGGGGAATGTTAGAGTTAAAGTGCACTATGCCTTTAGTTTGACACTTGTCAGTTTCATTGACAAGTGTCATGTTCATCATATAGGCCTTCTACCGATACCCAGACCAAGATGTATATACAGTGGATCTAGCATTATTCATAGTTGGAGAGCCAAGCACAAAGAGCACGAGCCTAGACCAAAAAAAAGAGGATGATAGGTTATTTTTTAGAGAAGTCAACATTAAGGGGGAATGTTACCTAATGTTGACTTGCTTTGTTTTTTCTTTAGTTAGGATAGTGCACTTTAAGGGGGAATGTTAGAGTTAAAGTGCACTATGCATTCAGTTTGACACTTGTCAGTTTCATTGACAAGTGTCATGTTCATCATATAGGCCTTCTGCCTATATATGTAACACATTTTTATCAATAAAATAATCCCCTTAAGTTTTCCCTCCTAACAGGTGGCTATTTTGTTCAAATATTTTTGGAGGGAAAAGGATTTCTACTTGTTTCCTTTTCTTGTGATGATTGGTTGAATGCTTCAAGGTTGATGTTGAGTTGAATGATGTTGGTTGACTAAACCTTGTTTGATGAGCATTGTTGTTGAAACCCTAATTGATGGTGAAAATAACATGAGTATCATTGTTATGTGATTCTTTGCATAGTTGGCAATTGTTGGGGTTTCATGTTCTTGAAAGAAAACATTCTATCTTATCCATTTCAGATATTGAGTTGAGTTTTCAGATTTGAGATTGAGTTTGAGTTGAGTTGATTTGAGTTGAGTTTTGATATTGGGATTTGAGTATAGAACATATTGATTCTCTAACAATTCTCTTTATGCTTCTATGAGTTTGACAAATCACATTGGGTCTCTAACAATTCACTTTGTGATTTCCTACTAAGAAAGTTTTTCTTGGTGAGCTTGCCGAGTTTTTGGACAGGTTTCGGTGGGGACTTGTGAGCAATTTTTGGACAGGTTCCGGTGGGGACTTGTGAGTAGTTTTTGGATAGGTTCTGGTGGGGACTTGTGAGCAGATTTGGACGGGTCCTAGCGAGAGGACTTGTGAGCTGAGTTTGATAGTTCTATCGGATAACTTGAGGACGAGAGGTGCATTGGTTCTATGAGAAGAACCTAAGGACGGTTGGCAAGTCTTTGAGAAGGCTTGTATGTAGAGGATTGATTTGTTCAAGAGTTGGACAGATCCGATAGACAGAGGAAGACTTGTACTAGACCGACTGATTGTGTTTGGTACAGAGTGCTTTGAGCTGCTGTGGACGTGATCATAGAAGGCGAAGGTCTCTTAGGCTAAGCATTGAGGACAAGAGGTCTTCGGTGGAAAGGAGTTCCACATGCTGGCAAGAGGTAGAGGCAGTTGATCTTCTGAGGGATCATTTCTAGAGTAGAGGGGAAGGTATCTCCTTTGAGCAGAGGTTTATAAATTTTTATTGGGGGAAGGTATCTCCTTTGGGCCGAGGATCATAAACATTGTAATTGGGAAGGATTCCCAAAGAACTTTAAGATAACTTTTAGAGAAAAGTTTTGTGGACGTAGCCTGACCATTCGGGTGAACCACGTTAAAATTGGTGTCACTTTGTGGATGATATTGTACATTGCTTTGATATTGCTTTGGGTATATTGCTTTACTGTTTTGAAGTATAAAGGAAAAAGTAAAAAGAGGTCTTATACTGTTCACCCCCCTCTCAGTATAAGCTTGTGTTCTCCACCAAAGCTATAAATGCTTGATTGGTAGTGGAGCAATGATAAGGTGAAAATATTTAAAAGAGTGAAATCATTAATAAGCTTAACTCCTTTTCAAATTGATTTGAGAAAATAGTAAAAGAACACCTTAGCACACACACTGGGCATAGGCTTGATGTGGTAGTTATTTTTAATTAATTTTGTTTTATTATCCCTTAAGAATATTGCTAGAACATATAAACTTCAAGAGTAAAAGGTTCCTTTGTTTTGAAGAAACATAATCTCTAATTTTATCTAATTAAAGATTGCTTTCTTATCAGATTGATTTTATTTTCTTTACTATTTTGTAATAATCTGGTGAAAGAAGGTCATATCCTTGTCATCATAGTCTTGTCATTAACCAGAGATTCTAGAGTTCTCAAATACCTCATGTTTTCACCATCTATCCCAATCAGAGCCTATGTTGTAGCTAAAATTGATACAACATGAATGTACCCCTAATTTAAATTTTTGAAGGTCCTAAGAAGGTACACTTTTGTGAAGAGTTTAGGTTTGAAGTAAAATATTTTCTATTTTCATGAGCATCTCCAACCCCTAAGCAGCCAATGTTTTCCTTTTATTAAACTTTAAGGGGTTCCTTTGGTTTTCCTTACAAATATTTCACCCTTCGATCGACTAACCAAAAGTTTCAATTAATAGACAAAAGTTGTCAAAAGATATGAATCCTTTGATCGAATTCAAAAAGTAATAAGTCAACAAAAGAGAGCGATCAATTGAATCTAAATATTGTTAAAAATTCTTTGATCGATGACATTAGAAGAAGAACTGATATTTTTACAAAGCAAGTATTTTTTGGTTGACCACTCAGATTGAAAATCCAAAAAAAAAGAGTGCACAAAATTTTAAATTGGCCTACCAAAAGGAGATTGTTGTCAAGGATTTTTTGGTCGAGCAAAATTTGGTCCATTAAAGAAGTCTTTTTAGCTAATGAGAAGAAAGCAATAGCTGAAGCTAATAGGCATTTCGATTGACATGAAGAATATTGTTGCCAAACTTTTTCGGTCGACAAAAGAAAAACAACGGTTGATTGATCACGAAAGAAAATGTTGGGACTGAATAAGAAGGCTTAAATTGTATTCACAAGTATATTATAATATATAGGCATCAAGACTATGAGGGAGATATGACAAGTGTCATAATCTCCACTCCAAGTGTCTTGTAGAAGGCACCACTCCAACTCAAACTGAAGACATAGGAAAAGTGGTAGAAGACAAGTGTCAAACTATCAAGTGTAGGCATAGTGCACATTATAACAATATTCTAACACATCCCCCAGCTTTCACAATATTTTTTCCAAGCTTCCTTCCATTTATACACCATTGCTCCTCCTCGCTTATCCATAGCCTCCTAGGTTTTCTCCCGTTACTGGCACAATTTTTTGTCCATCCCTCTCGCCCTTGTCTTCCTTGTCAATTCCCACACCAACCCCCAATGCTTTTCCACCATACCTTTCATTGAACCCAGCTCTTTTATTTATGACTCCCATACTGAGAAAATCCTCAAGGATCACCACTTTTTCCCTTTCTCCATATGTTTTCTGGCAATGAGATAAAAATTACATTAGCCTTTCTAGAGACTTGGTAAAATGGTTCTATCATCATGCATGGAATAATTTTCATGGTAGACCTTCATATCTTATCTACAATTACTAGGCAAAATCCTAAAGGGCGCTCTATCCATAGGCACAAACATAATTGGAAGGTTGAACTCAAGAAGTTCAAGAATAATGAGAAGATCCTCAAAAACACCAAGAACCCTGGGATCTATAGAAGTGACTTGAATAACCCATGGGATGACACGAGGAAACCAATTATGGAATTCATCACTATTGATGATACTAAAAAATCCCTCAACACCTACCATTTGGCCTTTGTTAATCATTTTCGTGATATCAACCCCCTTAGTATCCCCCAGTTTTTCCTCAATTCCATCAATTTCTTGATAAACACCTGCAAAAATAAAAAGGGCCATGACCTTCCTCTCCATCAAGGACTTTTTAAGGTAATTTATACCTATGTCCTGGCTAACAACCCTAAACCCAACGCAATAATTGCTAGCACTTCCAAACCTACGGGGTCTTATGCCTGCCTTACCCTTGCAGAAAAAAAAAGGAAGGGCATTGAGACTGTCATCGAAAAGAAGGTAAGGAAAAGTATCAGTTTTGAAAGCGTGAAAGAACCTGTGAGGAAGTTTTCCTGCCTTCAAAATATGACAGCAAGGTGCCATGTGATTGAAATAAAAAATGGGGATGAGGAAACTGAAGATGAGACAAAGCACCTGAAGGAATTAATTATTTCTTTGACTACTACCATGATGAATTCCATGGTCAATTTGATGATTGAAATTCGAGAAGGACTTCAAAAGTTTTTATTTGGTGGTCAGAGTAGCCAGGAGGTCGATGGCGGGTTTGAAGCTGAGAAGGAGACTAAGAAGAGCCCAAGGAAGCTGAACAAGATGATACCAAGGATGAGGATAGGATCTCTACTAAGGATTAATTTCCTCATCTCCTTAGTTTTTGTTTTAAATTCTACCCTACGTGGAGCATGTTCCTTTTCTTTTATATGGTCTTCCCCTATTCCTGTAGCTACCCTGTGTGGAGCCTTTTTATTTTTACGATGCAGGATTATCATCTTAGGTTGCATCCTTAACTTCTTTGTCTTGAAGTCTAAGGTTGTGTCCTCTATTTTGGATTTTCTATTCTAAGGTCAGTGATCTATCCTTGTTGCTACTCTCTTTTTCTCACAGCAAGCATAGCTAATTTTGTATCAAGGTTTCAAGAACCTTAAAACTCGTTTAAGTAATATAATATTTTAATTTATCAAAAAAAAAAGAAAAACTTTTTTGGTCGATCGTAGTAAAAATTCGGTCGAAACCTCTTCCAATATATTATAAAACATGTCGCTTAAAAAACATGTTGTCAGTAGAAAATAATGAAAAGGAAGTCAAAAAGTTAATATTTCTCCTTTCGGTTGACGATAAACAAAGGTCAATCACTCAATGAAAGTAAAGTTATCATTTGGCTGAAACAAAGCTTTTATCGATTTAACAGAGGTAAATTTTGACTAACAACTTGGAGAAAAGAACTACCATTCTAATATTTTGGTCAAGAATGAAAGGCATTAAATATCCATGGTTGATCACATCATCATCGTCAAAATATCATTGTTCGAACGAAATCCATGGATGAGATCAACCCAACCATCAAAGGTAAAACAACATTGATTAAGGTATGTCACCATTTAATTTTGCATGCACAAGATCTTAATTAAAAATAGTTATTATTTTTTGACATCCTCGATAAAATTTATCTCAAGTTTTTAAATATAGTGCATGCAAAAGTACCCAAAGCCATATTGATCAAATAATTGTGCCCACCAATAGAATATTTATTAATGCAAAATTAAAATTATTTATCAACCGAGATCTGATAGAAGGAAATATATAATCAGTTGATCATCTAGTCAACAAACTATATATATTTGGCCAAATTAAAACATTGAGCGGTCAATACATCATCGATGATAGCCAAAGCATAAAATCCACATTAGTATACCCTCACCCAAGAAAAGCTGACACGATGCTCAAATCAATGATGATCCTGCTGACATGGCCAAACCACTTCAAGCATTATGGGTACACAGGCCAACTTTAGACCTCAACCTCGGATATCCCCAGGCATGGTTCTTAAGGCAATGTGTACCAATCGAACGAACCAAAATCTAGCACCTATAGAACTTGATGGCTAGTCATGCAAATTAACATATAGTGGCGATTCAAAATCAGTCAATCATTATGGAAGGTTAAGGTGGTGAGCCAAAAATAGCAACAACACAATGATGGTTGGTATGATGTTAGTAATTGTATCATACGTGAACCAATTTAAATACATGAATATAGAAACAAGTAACTCATGGTGCTAACAAATTTCTAGAATTTTTTGATGAGATGAGAAGACTAGTGTTAGAGATTAGATCAATGGCATCCTCCAACAAGGAAGCCCTCAAGACAAGAATTGAAGCATTAGATGAGAAGGTACCATTCAATAAGTCGAATGCTAGAAATATGGGAACAATACATGGAAGATGACCATGTACATATGGCAAGATTTAATATGCAACACAATAGACAAATAATTCAAGGAATTACAGGATGCTATAAATAAATATATGGATATCATGCCTCATTTCTTGCACTATTCATTCCTGGTGCACCTAATCATCGAGTAATTCAAAGATGATGTCATTCAACAACTTGGGAGAATTCTAGGGGAGATTATCCAGGATAGGTTGTCTTGCATCTATGATGGCACTTCCCTATATTCAAAGTTCTATGGAAGGTTCTTAGAATCAATGTACCATGTGCTCACCAAGAAAGAACCACCCAAAATGGGCCCAGGTATAATCAAGTACATCCAAGACACAGAAGCTGGATATTACTTTCTTGATGAACATTTCAGTTTTATAAGAACATACGAAGGTAAATTGCCACCTAAATCCTTGCCCATATATTACCCAAAATCATTGGTTGCCTTAGATATAGTAAGGCAGTCAGTAGAAGAAGCCAGAATAAGATGGAGAAAGAAAAATACTAGGGTTCCTTGGCTCACAACTCTAGGTAAAATAGGACAGTATGTATACAAAGGATATCTAGTGATGTTAAAAGCTTTACCCATAATGGAATATTTCTATTTTGCAAAAATTACCTAGAGACCCTACAATACTCGAGGTCGTTATAAGGCAATTGCTTTGGAGTCTAATATAATAGAACATGGGGAAGATGAATATGAGAAAAATATTCTATGGGAACATAATGAAGGAATTTATCTCAAGCAGATATGGAACAACAAAAACTTAGTAAGAGCACATACTCACACAGAGGCAGTTGGGAACTACTTCATAGACTTGAGGATGGTAATAAGAGACACACTAGATAAAAAGTTACCTCAAGTAGTCACCATTCCACAAGAATATTTCATCGATCCTATTGTGGGAAATAGGATCGATGAAATATTCTTGTGGGATGGCGACTACTTGAGGTGCCTTTTTATCTAGTGTGTCTCTTCTTACCAAAGTACAAGATCAATTTGTGGAAGAAAAAGTTGAATGAAATGAGATCATAGCCAAAGTACAAGATCAAGATGTGGAATAAAAAGCTTCAACTCCTACTTCTCAATCCTCCAATGCGAGTGGAGAAAAGGATATTGTGCTTTTTTCTGCTACCCCAAGGAGACTCACAGTTGAGAGTTTGACATTGGCTCTAATGGCCTTACAACATCTACAAAAAATAGCTACAGGTTCACCACAAGCAGTACCAACAACCTTCATGGCAAACAACAAAGATATTAATATCTCTATCATGGCATGGGAGAGAATAAAGAAGGCATGAGGATTCAATGATATCTTCAAAAATTATCAAGTAGTAATGCCTGATACTACATGACCTCCTCCTTTCAAGAGAAAAAATATTCATTACAAGTTCCAAAGCTTACAGTTAGATTCAAGGAGAAGATGGTCAAAATAGTCAAGAAAGAAGCAGAAATGATAGAAAATTATTGCAAGATTTTTGGAAAGATAATGGAGATATATTGGGAGATAAAATCCCTATTAGTGAATGCAAATGAGAAGATAACAACTATATTCCTAATCTATGAAAGGTACAAGACCAAATACAAACATATTAGGTCCATGAAAGTGACCATCATTGATGGGAAAGTTCATAGCTGCCTAGGAGAGTATGAAAAGATCACAAGTCTCAAGGTAGAAAGATACATATGGAACAAATCAGTTAAAGAGCTAGAAAAAATAGAAAAATATATATTTGTCTAGCTAAAGTGCCTTAATGTTGATCCCCAAAAACTACTTAGCACAAAAGGTTTTTGTCAAATAATCATTCGGGATATCAGAGAATTTTCTTGCGAAGAGGTTGATGAAGACAAGCTCTCTAACAAACTCATATTGTTAACCATTTACTCCCTTGACATCATCAAATTCTTCTAAAGTAGACAACCATTCATAAGGGAAGACAAAAACAACAAAATCAGAGCATTAGATATGATTCACACAATTAGTAAAATCGACGAAGAAATATGTATCCTTATAGTTGATTCCATTGGTGCAAGTCAAGATGAGTGAGAGGTAACTAAAAATATTCAAAAGGCATATGATTCAGCAAGTAGCATGAGGTCCACGATGGCAAAAAAAGGGAAAGAGAAAGTGATAACTAGGCCAGTTTTCAGCTAAATTTTGCTAATATATTTTGAGGTAGTTAGGAAAATAGATTGTACAACATCCAACCGATGACAAGGCAAGAGATGGCACCAGGTGGATGGTTTAGATACATACATTTTAGGTAGTTACAAATTTTTTGCGACTATAATAAGGATGTCTATAGCCATAATAATGATCGATCTTTGATATAGCATATTTTTGCTAAGAGGTATACTCGAGTGCCCGTTCTTTGCTGTTGTATCTCCTTTATTTTATTTCACCTTTTTCATATCCTCATTCCTCCCATTGGTGTGCATTATTTTGATAGGAAATTGCCCAAGAAGCTGAGAATATTGCCAGATTATTGAGTTGGAGGTCTAGAGACTTGATTGTTGCAATATTCAAATAGAAGAGTGAAAGGTCCTTGTTACGATATTCGAACTAAGATATTTATTGTATTAATATTTCTAAGAGTTAAATGGCGATTCCAAGCCAACTCTTCATGTAATCTCATTCAAAAATGTCATATCTCCACTATTTTGATTACTATCTGTTGGAATAATGTGATACTGTTGTAAGTATTTGTGAATGCAGGTGCAGGTTTTCACTCCGTAGCAGGAGAACCGAACAAGGCAAATACCACCTCCTGGTGGAGATAGAGGTTGAAAGCATTAGGTAAGGTGGGATATGATGTCGTGCCTCATGCACCTTGGCCCGTGGGTACATGGAAGCCCACTAAAAAAATTGCATATAGGTCATATTGCATGCTGTTGCATTTTATGCATTTGTTTGATTACTTAACTTTCTTTTGATGAATGAAATGATCCTATGTGATGTTAAAAAAATTATCTTATTAATTTGTAAATATTAAATATAAAAATATAAATATATATATGAAAAAAATATATATATATACAATAATAATATTTATATACATATCCATAAAAGAACAATTAAAAATTTGTATGACATTACATGTTGAAAATGTCTAAGTAATCTCCTATTATCGGATAAAGGAGGACACCACCACCTGGTTGTCATTGGAGCAACCTTTTGCATGTTTGAGCAAGAGGTGTCACCATAAGAATTATTTTTATTGGCTATAAAACAATGGGAAGATTTCATTTATGGGGGGGGGGGGAATTATTTTATGAAAATTCAAGAGTAAGTGTGACTGGTTTTTCGCTGAGCATGGTCGGATAATTGTGGGCATCCAGATTTTTGAGTGATCAATTGGCATCTACGTTCTTAAAAAAAGTAAGTTGCTTATTGTGTAATTGGCTTTTATAAGGTGATACGTAGATGTGTTGGAGTAATTAGATAGGGTTTTGCTGAAATTTGTATCTTCTTCTATTTATATTTCATGGTTGAGTGTTGATGTGCATACTTTGTATTATTGAATGGAATTGTTTTAAGAACATTTGTTGAACTGAAAACACCAGACCATGATTGGTTAAGAATTTTATTGATAACTCTAAAATAATGTAGAAGTATTCCAAAAATTTCTCATAAAACAAATATGTTTTGAAGTGAATCTAAAATCAAACTTTGTGAGCTTTTGAAATCTTGATATGTTTGAATTGTATGTTGTGCATTATTTTCATATAGAAATTGCATACAATTAGGTCCAAGCTGACCCAAACTAAAGCTCTCATCTCCTCATGTCTCCGCCCATAAGGAAGTGGTGAAGGTGTCACTGGTTTTGATGTAAGCCATAGCAGTGAGTAACTCTACGCATTGATCTAGACAGTAGTACATGGAGAAGTCGTGGTCTCATTTGTTGTATTGCATGGTAGATATAAAATAAATATTTTATAAATTTCTTTGTCCCATTTGATCTCCAAATTTTGATAGGATGATTTTTCTATGGTAGTGTGAATAATTGATGCTCTGTAACCTTCGTTGTTGTGTATATAGATTTGAATATTGTTTTGCTTAATATAATCAAATATGCAATGTCTATCTATTTTTTAAAAAAATAGTGAAAGCCTTGGTAAATGAATTTCTTTCTTAAAAAGAAATAATGTTGATTGCGCAGCTCTGACGAGTGTTTTAAGGCAGTATTATTGTGTATCTAAAAATAAAATATTTATATTTCAATTTAGCTCTGGCTGGAGTAGAGTATGTCTTTCTTTTGAGCAAACCACTTTTTTTTAGACTGTCTCATTGGCTATGGATTGGTGTTTTAGGTCCATCATTGTAATTAAAAATAAAAGGGGAATTGGAAAAAACCCAAGAATAGTTGGTTCACCATGACAAATTGATTGCAAGTGAACTTTATTTTCTGATTTTGTTATGTTAATATTTTAATGAAAACAAATATTTGTCGACTCTAAAAACATTAAAGAATTTACCAGCTCATAATGAAGACAACGATGGTAGACTTGACGTGTCTTAAAACCAAATTAGAGCTTCTCAATAGAAATCTGAAATAGATATAGTTTAGCTTGGAAATAATGGTTTTCGAGGCATTGTATTAAATGATTAGAAGTTTAAAGTTGATTTGATTTCAAATTTATTTATTATTGTATTTGAAAGGGTAAGTGGATAATATTTTTATTGAAATTTTTATGGCTTCTACACTATGAAATTTAGAAAAATAAGAATTAGACATCAACTGGAGCTTGATCTGAGACACCTGGTCTGAAAGTTAGAGTATTGATGGACCCTGATAATACCTTAGTTGAAGGTCAATAATCAGGCACTAGCATAGTTACGCTAGCTCTAGCATGGACCTAAAGGTATAATCATGAAATGGAAATTGGGTCAGTGGACCATTAGGACAAGAATTGGATCGTAGATCTAAGTCCTCCATGCTATGAGATAGGGAAAATAATGCGTCCACCCTTCCAAGTGATATGGGCCCTGGAAGGGCAACCCCATGCCGAGATCCCAAACTCGAGTAAGGAGAAGAAGGGACTCATGTATGGTAATCTAAAGCGGGAAGTTGGCCAGTCCCAAGCACTTGAGATTCCGACTACAATGGTATAAGATCTCGGAGTGTGAACATCTATGCCTAAGTACTAATACAAAGTTGGGTATACTTATGACAAATGTGTATTGATAAATCAAAATTTTGAATTTGTGTTTTGAAAACTAGGTGAGTAGACCCGGGTTGTTACAAAATATTAATACAATTCTAGGCTTCTTTCCTATTATATTTCTTTGTTTAGCTCTGTGTGTGTCTTTGTTATGGGTTACATTATTTGAACGCATAATGAATGCTTCTTTCATTGGTCAACTGTTATGTTTATTATGATATCTGAATGAACATAATTGCATCGATTATTTTGTCTCTCCTTCTTTCTATTTTCATTGAAATGTTATTAAATCTTGCTACAATAGCCCAAAGGATTAAAGCACCGATCATACATAAGGCATAATAGAACTGTTATCATTTTAGCTCGATCAAATTTCATAATTGTTAATCCATCACCATAAATCTGGAAGAGCATGAACTTAAAGAATTTAAGCTCACCTCAAGGGTATCCTTACCATACTTGGTTTGTCTAGAAAATATTAAAGAACTCTATTCCCAAGTTAAAGAGGTAGGTCGACTAGAGCCTGTAATAGCTCATTGGCAGTAGGTTTTCTTGTAGCATGATAGCTCATCCTACGGATGCAAGAAAAATCCCCAACATGGCTAATTGAGTTGCACTAGTTATAGGAGGACAAACCTAAGGAATAAAAGGTTCTAGTATAAGTCATATTTAAGAAAGTATTTAAGGCCAAAGGAAAGGAAGCTTGCAAAGCAAGCTCACACTACCATGAGTAGAGGTCTTTGTAAAAGAAAATTGAAAGAGAGTAGTAGAAATTTGATCAATTTGGAAGATGTCAAGAAGAATTAGAGAGGGATTTGTTAAGAGCTTCCCAAGTTGTGAGATAACCAAAATTGAGAGGGAGCCATTAAGAGCTACCCAAGTTGTGAGATATCTAGTAGAGAAGCATGGATACATAGAAGGGAGCCACTAAAGCATCCTATGTCTACCTATTGAAGAATATATAAATAAGGCAAAAGCTCTATGATTGAGACTAATCCAAAAGCATCTATTACAAAGAACATAGAGCTAAAGGAGGTTGAAATCCATCCTAAGATAATGATTGGGTGACTAAGTGTCATTGCATTCTTATAAGTACCATTACATAGTAGCAGAAGTAGTTGAAGGTTGAAGCATTAGAGAAGACTGAGTAAGAGTATCTAAGTAATATTGCATTATAGTGTAGCTAAAAGTTGAAGCACTAGAAGACTGAGTGTTGGAATAGATGAGTGTCTAAGCACCATTGTGTTGTAGAAGCAACTGATAGATTGAAGCACCAAAGAAGACTAAGCATGGGAACAAATTGAGCACCTTAGCATCATTGAGTAGTAGTAGAATTGGTTGTAAGTTGGAGTGCTAGAGAAAACTAAGCATTAGAATAGATTGATCATCTAAGCAGTAAGCACCATTGCATTGCAAAAGAAATTGATAGATTGAAGTGCCAGAGATATTTGAGCTCTAAAAAAATATTAAGTGCCAAATTTATTGAGTGTCATTGTAAAACCTATGAGCACCCTGAGAAAAATTGAGACATTAGCACCTAAGATATTCATAATACTTTTGGAGGAATTGAAACATCTCAAGTTTTATTCAAAGTTGGTAGAATGTTGAAGATAATTGGGTGACGGTGATTGGAGAGCACCCTAGCAATTTAGTCACCACTTGAAGTATTTGATGATGTCTAGGGAATTTGGTGAAGGTTTCATAAGGTATGATTTAAAATACTTCTATTTTGAATGAGCACTTAAGTGAAATTTAAATTGCATTGAATTTTTTAATAAAGGGAGAGCAATAAGGTTTTCTAAAGTTTTTGAAAAAAATTTTTTTAATTGAATTTATTCAAAATTTTGATTTTTGAAAAATTGAAAAGTTTGAAAAGTTAAAATTAGGGAGTTAAAAGGAATTCTACATTTGATAGAATTTTTTTATTTCAAAAACTTGATTTTTGAAAAAATTAAAATTGATTAAAGTTTGGAAAGCTAAGGAAGTTTACTCCAAAAGAAAATTTGAAATTTTTGATTGGTTAAAATTTTGTAAATTAGAATTCTTTATTTAAAATTTTTGAGCCATAAGGTTTCCAACTCCAAAGGAATTAATTTGTGAAATTTGAAGATTTCTTTGAAAAAAATTACATTGGAGAATTTGATTTACAAAATTAAAAATTTGAAATTTGGAGTAATAAGGACTTCTACTCCAAAGGAATTTTTTTTGAAGAAACAAATAGATGGAAAAGAAGAATGAATGCTCAAGAAAAAGGAAAAGCATCTAAAAGTCAAGAATTAATAGAGCATATTCAATTTATTATAAATGAAGCTAAAAATATAATTTTTATGATTCTTAAGCAATGCATTGAAGATGCTCATAATGAAGATAAATCAAGTTATGAATCTACTATGATATCAAAAAATAACTACAAAACCAAGAAATCAGTTTTATGTTCCCATCAAAATTTATCCAAAAACAAACTTTAAACAAAATAATAAGTTTAGACATAAGACTAAATATTTTTGGAGGTAGGCTCATTTCCTAAATTGTGGGAGTCATAATCATACCAAAAGAACATGTTGGTATAAAGGGAATGATGTCCATGAATGAAATATTATGAATGAAATTTTACTAATTTCATTGGATGAGGTACTCAGATAGTTTATTTTTGAAGCAAAAGTTTGAAATCATCATAATTATAGAAAATACAGTACCAACAATGATACAAGAGATAAAATTGAATTAGCACTAGAATCACATGAAATGTCAAAACTAGTGGGAAAAGAAGGCACGAGATGAAGACAATGATTGAAGACTAAAAGTTTTCAATGACCAAAAAATGTAATACATGGGGTGTTGGAGAATATTACATTATTTGGTACATGCTAATGTACCCCATGGTACCTATGGTACAAATATTAATATTAGAATAGAGTTTAAGTCTATAGTTTAGGAGTGTGATTTATATTTCCCTTATGTATGTGTCTATGTGCAACATGTGCACAAGTGTCATGTAATTATGTGTGTAAGTGTGAAGAGTGAGAAAGTGCATGTGTGTCTTGTAATAATGTGTGCAAGTATGTGTACAAGTGTCATGTAGTAAAGTTTACAAGTGTGCAAGTAGAAGTATGCAAGTATCATAGAATAAAGTGTGCAAGAGTAAAAATACAATCAAGAGTCATGTATACAAGTGGTAAGATGAGAAGCCAAGAGGCATGAGAGGTTTATCTTATGCATGGAATAGAAAATATTTCATCACTCAGATATATGAGAAGATAAATAGTCATAGAGTCCAAGAGTCACCTTTCTAAGGTTATATAATGGAGACAAACCTCCAGGAAACGTATCAAGAATGTATTATCAAAGGAGCACTGAATATTGAAGTTTATATAGTTTGAGCAATTTTTTTTGTATTTTATTAGGTGGATGAAGAGGTTTTGAAAGGAATCCCAAACCTTTTTACAAAATGTATCCAACTATCCTTGAGAGAATAAGAGGGGTACACAAGCTACCAAAAGAGAGACAAGGATCCAGAGATCCAATTAGATCAAAGCAAAACCCAACAACCGAAATAATTTAACACAACCCCCTACTGAGTTGAGATAGCCAAGGGTAGCTCAATCCCATGTAAGGGAGAGCAAACACCCTAGCCAAACAAACTAATCAAAGAAACCACCAAGGTAAGGAGAGACAAAAGTGCAGCAATCCAAAACCGCTAGAAATAAAGAAGACAAAGCTAGTTCTTGGTCCCACTAGGACCAACATCATTACCCATTTCATCATCCTTTGATTCCCACTGATCCCACCCCATCAGGACTAGGACTCTCCTTTGCATAGGCTATCATGGTGTGCATTAAATCAATCAAGGGCCTCTATAACTTCATGAGAGTACTTTTGAATATTTTTGGATTAGTCCCTAAATTTTGATTCCTTGAGTTCATCTTCATCTTCATAGAAGTTGATCCCAAGACTAGCTTGGACTTCTTGGAATGGAAAGTAAAATCTTCAAACTTTGAATCATAAATGCACAATGGGGCCTTACCAGAGTTGGTCAGCTTGGCCACTAGGTGTTTGAACGTTTGGTTTTTTCATCACTACCTCCAACCCCTCTTGGGGGTGAATCTACCACCCTAGCCACAGACCTTGCAACAAGAGTGTTGTTAGCCATATATCTACTAAAATATTTAGTTGCTTCTGATTTAGTGGAATTTGGATAGTCAACAATAGGGTTTGGCACTCTATTGAGAGAATTCATGATTTCTTTACCATCAAGACCTATGGAATTCACCACAAAATAAAATAGTAACTTAACCAATCCCTGGTGAATAAGATCAGGGGTGATCCCTTTCTTGACTTTACTAACTAACCTCATCAGATACTCAAACAATAATGAAGGAATGGTCATCTGATTCTTGTGACTAAGGTGGTTCAGGAAAATAAAATGGTATCTCCTCAGAATTTCTTGACTTTCATTCAGAGTGAAGTACTGCATGATGACCAATGCTACTCTATCCCATGGTGATTTCAATGATAAAATTTTGAAGCCATTCAAAATATTCTCTAGTTCCTCCTCCTTTCCAAGGAAAATTTGAGCTTCCTTCACTAGAGAGTTCTTCTCTTTGTTATGAACAAATCCGTCAGCTACCAATCCTATCACTTCAGCAATCAACAAGATATTAATTTCAAAAACCAACGTCCCAATTTGGACCATTCCATTGTGCCATGAGTACGCCAGGTACTTCACCATCTCCCTATGGTGCTTAGTTTGAGAAATTATACTATAAGTTTTATTCATGTTATTTGAATGAATGATATTGGCCATTTTAATCCATATTATTGTTATTTACATGAATGTTATGTTCATTGATATTGGCCATTTATATTAAATTGCTCTAATATTTGAGACTACTCAAGATCTTGATATTGGGACCTATGATAATCTAGCAAACCTAGTAAATATTATCCTTGTAATATTCAAGCAACTCACTCACTTGCTTTGGAATTGTCACATGCCTTATGTGTTGTATTAACCTTCATAGATTTGGAAATTATGACATAACATTATACTATTTATTTATTATCCTTCATAACTCTTTCCTTGTCACTAAAAGAACTTTACTATTTTGGACCACTCTATATTATTTTTCCTTTAAAGGAACCAAGGTGTATTTCCTACCACTCTTCTCAATCATTATAATACTTGATCTTCTAACATAAATGGCCTTTGCATAATATTGTCATGGTCTTCCCAACAAGGCATTTCAAACATCCATGGTAACTAAATCATACAAAATTTCACACCTAATCTAAAAATTAACTAGACATTAATTCATGACCAACTAATGACTATTATGAAGCCATGACATCTTGTAAGAACTAGGATACACTATCATTTTCAACCCAAATTTCTCTATCATTTCACTTAACACCAAATTATTAGTATAACCACTATCTATAATTACTTTGCAATGCTCCCACTACTTGTAAATGGTTAGAAATTAACTTTTTATTTGCAAAAAAAATCAAACACAAATTGTTTCTAGATGGATTGAAAAGCGAAAATGACATCTAAATTATTTTGGTTGGAAAAATGTTGAAAAGTAAAACTTAACGATAAAATCTTTTCTTCAAAAGCTTTAGGGAAAATTGGGAACAACATTTGAAATTGGCCATTGGAGAGATCATATAATAAATATTTTTCTTATTTTTCCCTCTTGTATTTTCTATAGATAAATCTCTTTGTTTCACTAGTTCCTCCATAAGTTTGGTCCTTGCTCAAGAATTTGGTACAAACCACAAATATATGCTTCAACATTTAAATATTTGTACTCTTGTTATCATTTCTTGAGTTGTGAACAAGTGGAATAACACCCTCAATTGCCTTAATGAATTACACATAGAGAACAAGTTCATGCCCATATTGGAGCTTAGATATGATGGCATATGCTTCCCTCTCCAACTCTATTTTCTCTACTGCTTTGCTTTCCTCCAAGACAAGAAAACCAATTCATTTAGATTCATACTCTAAATTTTGTGTCCTTTAATATCTAGGTTCTAGGATCTCATGGTTTGCATCTTTCAAATATTTTATTTTAAATTACAACAATGCTTAAGATGTCTTGGGAACTATGCTCCATAAATCAATGGCCTAATGGATGAAGGTCTTTATAATCTATGTTTTAAGGATATAAAATCTAATGCTTTGGTGGTCCAAGCCATCCAAGGGCAAAGTCTATAATTAGGTTATGGTTAGGGCAACATTATAGTTTGATTATGTTAGCAAATTTAGCTTGGTTATGACAAGTAGAACATCTATTATTCTCTACTTGTGAGTGTATTTATTCATCTCTTGTCTTCATCTTAGAAATACCAACAACTTACACTTGAATATCTTATACAAAACTAGAAAATCCTATTAGACCCAAGAATCTAGTGGATATCTCACTTCATTACCTTACACAAGACCAATGAGATTAATTTCTTAACTCCCATCAACATCTTATTTAAGACCAATGAATTGATATTTTACAACTCTTTTCCATGTTCATATAAGACAAGGAATTAGGTTTATTCAATTATGATACAAGACCAACGAGTATAATTTATTAACTCCCTTCAATGTGTTGTTCAAGTCTAGTGAGTTTGGTTTGTTCAACACCATTTTATATTTGATTTGTTCAAGACCCATGAGTTGGTTTGTTCAACTCCTATGTCAAATACAAGACCAACAAGTTACTAAATTTTCCCCCTCTAACATCTTGCTCTAAACCAATGAGTTTATTTGTTCAACTCCCTTCTATGTATGATACAAGACTAGTGAAATTTGATTTACTAACTCGTTATTATCACAAAGTTTTTGAATAGGAACTTAAATAAGGATTACAAATATGGACTTATAAGTGGACTTAAGGTTAGTAATAACATCTACAACATCACCCATCAATAGTTTATAGATAATACAACCCTTTTTGTAAGGGCAAGGATAAATGAGGCTAGAGCTTTGAATAAATTTTTAAAGGAATATGAAAGAGCATCAGGGAAAAAAGTTAATAGGACAAAATCCAAAATTTACTTCCTTAACACCCTAGCTAATATCAAAGTAAGAATTTACAGGTTACTTCAAATGGAGGAGGCAAATTTACCAGCAACTTATCTAGGGATGTCTTTATTTGAGGGGAGAATGAGGATAGAATAATGAAATCTAGTTATTAGTAAAGTTTAGAATAAACTTCCAGCTTGGAAAGGTAGATGGTTATTGTTAACAGGAAGAGTGTAATTAATTAATTCAGTCTTACAAGTCATTCCAACATATTATATGTCATTGTATTCTATGCCAAAATCAGTTGAAAAAATCTATATTATGAGATCCTTTTTATGGTCAGGTTTACATGATAAAAGTAAATTTTCTTTCGTGAAATGGATCAAGGTATATGATGATAAAACTAGGGGAGGTATGGTTTAAGAGTTCTTACATATGCAAACTTAGCTCTTAGGGGAAACATAATCTAGATATTGTACAAAGATAGTCAAAGATAATAGGCAAGAATTCTTCTAAGTATGTTGAGCCCAATGATCCAAGTTTAATATTTATTGTATTCTCTATACCAAATGGTTCAGATCTTTGGAATGGTTTAAAAAAATATTTTGATCTAATAATTAAAGGTTTAATATGGGTGGTGGGAACTGGAGAAATTTTTTCTATTTGGATGGATACTTAATGTGATAAAAAAACCACTCAATTTAGATCCAATTTTGAAATCTTGGATGAGATTGATTCAAGACAAACATGGTGATAGGGATTCAATCATTTTGTACAAGGATTAGGAAGGAATATATAAATGAAAAGAAGATTTTTTTACAAGTATGCAAGACATTGATGCTAGGAGGCAATTGAGTAGAAAGATAACAACTGTGATTATTCTTAGGGGAGCCAAGGATAAGTGGATATAATGTACAACACCAATAAAATAGTAATATCACTAGAATATGGAGAGATATTTGGGATAGCCCAAGCATTCCTAAAGTCAAAATATTTATTTGGATAGTAGGTCATAGAAGCATTTTATCCTGGGATAATCTTATAAAAGGGGTTTTCATGGCCCCTCTCAATGTGTTCTTTGTAAAAATGAGGAGAGTATAAACCATCTCTTGGGACATTGTTCAATAGTCTGGAAACTATGGCAATGGATTCTTCATATGTTTGGTAAATGTATGATGATGAATAGAAGAATTGAAGATTGGTTAAATCAATGGAAGAGCACTTATAAAAGTGAGGTTTTATAGACAATATGGGATAGATCAAAAGATACAATACTTTGGACTATATGGCTAGAAAAAAAAAAAAAAAAAAAAAAAACAAATACAAACAAAAAAAACAAAAAAAAAACAAAAAAAAATCCAAAAAAAAAAAAATAAAAAAAAAAAATTATAAAAAAAAAAAAAAAAAAAAAAAAAAAAAAAAAAAAAAAAAAAAAAAAAAAAAAAAAAAAAAAAAAAAATAAAAAAAAAAAAAAAAAAAAAAAAAAAAAAAAAAAAAAAAAAAAAAAAAAAAAAAAAAAAAAAAAAAAAAAAAAAAAAAAAAAAAAAAAAAAAAAAAAAAAAAAAAAAAAAAAAACAAAAAAAAAAAAAAAAAAAAACAAAAAAAAAAAAAAAAAAAAAAAAAAAAAAAAAAAAAAAAAAAAAAAAAAAAAAAAAAAAAAAAAAAAAAAACCATTAAACAAAAAAAAAAAAAAAAAAAAAAAAAACAAAAAAAAAAAAAAAAAAAAAAAGGAATAGAAGAATTTTTAAATGTAAGGAAATCAGTTTATGGTAATAAAAAGGAAGATATGTTTAGCCATAGAGGAGTCTAAACCAACCCTATCAACTCACCCAGTCCCTAATTTGGAAGCAGAGAGCCTTGATAGATGGATTCAAGTCATTAAATGGAATTATGATGTTGGGTACAAGATAAGCAAAAAGAAGGTAAAGAATATAAAGTAGAAACCACTAGACATGGAGTGGGTTAAATTGAATTTTGATGGAGCATCTAAAGGAAATCCAAGACCAATAGGAGGAGGAATAATTAGAAATAATAGAGGAGATATTTTGTCTCATTATGCTTTCAATAGTGGATTTAATACAAATAATGAAGCTAAAGCTTGGGCGGCTTTAGAAGGGTTAAAAATATGCAAACAAATAAAATAGAATAAAGTATGGATGGAAGGTGATTCTCTCATAGTAATAAATGCAATTTTGAGGAAAACAAAAGCTCCATGAAACATACAAGAGATAATTATGGAAATTCAAGATCTTTCTAAAGAGTTTGAAGAAATCAGGTTTACATATACATTAAGGGAAGGAAACAAATGTGTAGATAGGCTAGCCAATAGAGGGGTTTTAATTGAGGATCATGAAGTTAAATTCTCCTTTGCTTGGTTAGAGGAAGTAGTAAGTTTAGTTGAAGCTGACAAGAAAATGTTGATTACCTAAATCAAATAATGATTAAGATTTACTCTAATATTTTCCATTGGTAATATCTGCTTTATTTTGTAACAATAATGCATTTTCATATAAACTATTTATTATAATTTGTGTGGTTGCACTTGTGTTTTAGGAAGGAAACTAGCAATCCATATTTGGTAAAGCAAACTATTACTCTACTAAGATGCAATGCATAGATAGTAGAGGTGAAGTTTTGGTATTGTGAAGGTTGCTATAGAAAAATGCCAAAAATGATGCTAAATTCTAGAATATTTGTATTCTTACAAAAAATTGAAAAGATCTAGAAAATGAAAATAAAAAATTCAAACATTTATGTAAAATGATGCAGGTTTCTAGCTATAGCAACTCAATTGAGATGAGAAGTGTATCTATTTATAAACTCTCAAGATCTAAACAAGAGAGTTTTTATTTTTCAAGGGTGGGGGACCTGAGTACAACCCCTTATTATCCAACCAAAAAAAAAACTCCCTTCTATGTATGATACAAGCCTAATGTAATTTGATTTACTAGTTCTCTTTAATATCTCATTAAAGACCAATGAGTTGGGATTATAAACTTCCTTATTTGTATTATTATAATAATACTAGCAAGTTATTATCTTAACACCCTTCAATATCTTGTTCTAGTCCAACGATTTATGCTATTCAAATTTCTTCTATGTCTAATATAGTAAAATATCAATGGATTACTTCTTATCACCTTTAAAATATTTTTCAATATTAGAGAGATAGGATTTTATCAACTCACTTCTATGTCTAACACAAGTCCAGAATTGAGATAAAGACTTTATAAGTTTGAGATATTATCCATGATGATGGATTCCCAAGGCCTACAAGGAAGTGATAAGGAACTAGTAACGGTGTGTACAGCCTAAAATTTCTATTTAGTGGTAAAACCTTGTAAATAATATCCTCATAATATTCAAGCAACTTACTCACTTGCTTTGGCATTGTCACTTGCCTTATACATTGTATTAACCTTCATTCATTTGGAAATTATGACATAACATTATCCTTCTTTATTTATTATCCTTCATAAATATTTGCTCCCCACTAAAAGAACTTTGTTATTTTGGACCACTCTATATTATTTTTCCTTCAAAGGAACCAAGGTGTATTTCCTACCACTCTTCTCAATCATTATAATACTTGATCTTCTATCATAAATGACCTTTGCATAATATTATCATGGTCTTCCCAACAAGACATGACAAACATCCATGGTAACTACATCATACCAAATTTGATACCTAATCTAAAAATTAACTAGACATTACTAATTCATGACTAATTGATGTCCATTATTAAGCCATGTTGTCATGACCCTCCCTTGGCAAGACTTTTCATTTTCAAAAGTTTATGGTTTACTTCTGCTTGAGGATGGAATATTTTGATTGACTTTATTTTTGGATTGATGCAAAACACTTATATTCTAATATAATAGTGGAATATGTATGTGATTTATCAATGGAATATAGGATAATCTCATGCTTATGTTTTGTGAGTTATACATGTATAAATGTGAATGTGATGTTGCTAATAAATCGCATTGTTGCAGGAAAAATATTTCTTGTAGGTGGAAGAAAGAAGCAACCACCGAGAACAAGATGCCTTGAGGGAAATGATGTGATGGGTATTAGACAAAAAACTAATTGGGACAACTTGGATAAATTTTCCATTCATGGAGATGCATGTCATGATCTGAAAACTTGTTTGTTGCAAAATGATCTTTTCATGTTAAAACTGCTTTTGGTTTGGAATTATCTATTTGAAAAAAATAAATGAGTGTTGAGTTTATTATTTCCATTTCTTATTTTATATATATATATATATATATATCTTTTGGTTGATAATCTCTTTCGGATAACAAAATTTTTGGAAGGAGTTTATTATTGAATTATGGGGAAAATAGAATATGGAAAAACAATTATCTTTTTAATTGATTGATTGTGCTCTTTAAAGGGTAGGCTTGTATTGTTTTTAGAAAATAAGATTTATGAGCAAATTTTATGAAAACCGAAATGGACATCGTGTGGCCAGCTAGGCCATGATCATTGTGCTCATAATGTCTGGAGGAGGTTGGTTAGTCATTGAGATATGTGCGTATCTTGGAAAGAAGGGAGGTAGATGACCAAAAATGAACAAAGTGTAGAGCAAGAAGAGAGAGGACCGCCAACTGAAAAAAAGGAGGAATCATTTTCTAGAAGGACGTTGTTAAGCGAACCAGTGAAATCTAACTTTATAATCATCTCTAGTGGGACGTAGGCAAGAAAACTAGGTAGACTCTAAGTTTGAACGGTTTAAATTTCCATGAAGGAAGATGTCTAGGAAATCTAATTGTATTTTGGAATAGGGTTTAAATATTATGGAAAGATAGGTAAAACCAGTTGAATGAATGGTGTGGTATCTTTCTGTTTAAACTAGTGAAACTTATCTTTTGATTGTTGCATGTTAAAGTCTTTAACAAGAGTAACTTGTGGCCTAAAACCTATTCATATGCATTATTATTTCTTTGGAAAATATGTAGGATGATCTTACCGTGTGGTTATTAAAGGAATGGTGACATATTGTATGAGCCACACATAGACGTCATCAAGGGCAATATGTAGGATTATGTGTCTTTCATGAATGAACCTATGTCAAGACTTAGTTATATACAAACATGCATACGTTCTGTTGTATTGTATGTTTGGTTTGGAAGATACCAGAAAGAATATCACTTAGTAGTGAAATATAGAATCGTTGTTTCTTAGGATAGGAAAGTTCTTTGGTTACACATGAATGTTGTTTTCCTCTGAATAATTTTTGAGTGGTTGTGAATGAAAAATATGTTGTGTGTCACCTTTGGTTGATATAGTTTCATTGTATTTAAAGACAAGCTTTCTTTATGCTATTAGAGATGTTGCACTCTTGGTTAATAGAGTTTTGGGAAGTTTTATCTTTTCTAAAGAGTTCTGGATATATGATTGTTAGGGAAAGAATGAAGTGTTTTTCTCTTTTTGTTAGTTAATGAATGTGGAGTATATTAGTTATACCTCTGTTATGTGTATTTCTTATTCTCTCATAAGATTTTCTATGGAGTTACTTTGAAAAAGACTTCAAGTAGGTAATGGGTAATTATAAAGGAGTTACCATTTGAGTTTTTTAATCTTATTCTCCCAAGGTAGTCTTTTCTTGGTGGTTGTTGAAGCTTCCACCTTTAACGACATCAAGTGGTGGTACAAATTCTATTGATAAGTGAGTGAGGTTGTTGCTACTGTGAAGCAAGGACCCTAAAGATCAAAGCTCTGTAATAGAAGAATGTGTTACCTTATTGGTTAGACAATAATATGTCTAACAACTGATGGTCGGCTAGAAAATAAATGTGTAATGAATCAATTTGTAATTGAGTAAATTAATGCCAATGGTATTTATGATGAACAAGTTTGATTTATGTTTTCTCTTTATGCTTTGTAAACATCTCTAAAACATGTTGTCTTCATGCATTTATGTGGTGATGGTTTAAATTATCTTTATGTTGATAAACGAGTAATTGATCTTCGTTATGATTAGACTAGAAGCTTAATCCTCGAAACTAGGACTTAAAGGTTAAATCATTGTAATTAAATCCAAGAATAAATATGGTTCTGAAGCACTCCTGGTTGGATAGTTGGTCGACCAAAACTTTCACCACTCGATATCTCGATTATCGGATGCACCAAAGAGTTGCGTTAAGCTCTAGGTTCGTGTGTTGGTGGGTAAGCTAGGAAGTAACAGTGAGTGTGTATCCTTGGTTATGAACTAGCCCTTTGACCTTGGATACATTGTTATCGAGGGAAGCATGCCAAGAAATAGAAATGGGTAACAGTGGTTTATGTTTTTAAAGAAACCTCCTTTGTTGTAGTGAAGAATGGACTATGTTAGACTGTGTAAGGCCACTTACAGAGAACATCCATTTTTGAAGAATGGAATTCATTCTAATGTGGTTTCTCCATGTGCCAGTCTAGACTATAAATGAAGACAACCTTAGAGGTATGTGTTTAGAGATAGGATTAATGATTAAATAACCCTTGTGTTATAGGTATTATTACTCTAGGTATGCATTAATGAAATACCATTAACTATCAAGTCAAGTGCTTTCCAATGGAAGGAATATTAGACCAAAAGCTATTGTGTAGTCGATTAATATTATTGGACTCTCAACAATGGAGAGTGAGGACTTACTCTTAACATGCTTAGTACACTATATAGAAATACATATGTAGAATGTAGATATTAGCATAAACCTCTTCGATTGACATAAGGGAAAAAGGTTGACTGCATAGACTGACTTATGTAGTGAGCAAGTTTTGAAGCTACTAATTCCAAAGGATAGGAAGTGGTAAGCTTACACATGTGATGCATGGAACCACTACATAGAATGAAGTATGTAGTGAATAAGGTTCATAGCTACCCTTACTAATATGGGAAGGGGAGAAGCTATTTTCTTATGCAATATGTGGGAGAAGCCGAAGGGAAATCCTCTCACCTACACACTTCAAATAAAAATATGGGAGTTGTAGGGAGGGGGGAAGAAAGGGGGGGAAAACAAACTAGAAATAAACTTAGAAGGATAGACTAGTAGCTTGTTTTAGGGTAGTGTATCTTCTAGTTTCAATATCTTAAGGGGTTTCACTAGTAGGGTTGCACGCCTTAGTTTGAGAAGGGTTTTAAAAAAAATTGTCAGGTAATTTTGGGTTATGATATTTGGTATCATATCCTAGGTTCATAGTGGAATAGGCACACTACACAAGGTTAGTTGATATGTGTGATAAGAGATACACTTAAGTAGGGTTTTAACTCTATTGGATAGAATGACTAAGAATTTAGTTACTACAGTAAATTGACTCCTAATGACTCTTTTGTGTGTGGCCGAGAACAATACCATCAAAGAGAAGGAGAGGAAGTGTTGCCCCAACAATGAGGTAGACATGATAGACCTATGTAGAGGGTGAAACCCTAGATGTAGGTTTAGAGAACCCTAGTGATAAAAGAGAGGATATCACAACAACAATGGCCCAACTTTATGAGTAGGTAAAAAATTAGAGATAGATGTTGCATTTTATGTTGAACCAGGAGGCACCGACTAGGAACTCTAGAGAAAAATAGGCAAACAAACTCCTTACAAAAGCACAATGGGCTAGGGTTCATCTGGAAGCTAAGTTGGGTAAAGATATGAAGTACTTGAAATATTTCAAGTTTAATTAAGAGGAAGGTGACAAAGTCGAGTCTTAGCTAAAGGAAATAGAAACCTACTACATGTTGAAGAACTACTCCTCTGGAACCCAAACATCCTACGCCACTCTACACCTTCAAGGTGATGGTGTGAGTTGGTGGGAAACATATAGTAATGGACTAGGACTTATGGTTGTAGTTGATTTGAGTTGGGAAGCATTTGTGAAGGATTTTAAAGATATTATTCCTCATGGAACACTTTTATTCCTAAAAATTTGAGGAATTCACTAGATTTTGATAGGGAATTATATTGGTGGAGGTATACCATCAAATATTCATCAACCTCCTTAAGTATATTCTTGCTTACAATGATAAAATGAAGATCCACAAGTTTATAATAGGAGCAAACTCAAGAATAGGATAATAAGTGGATATGCGAGAACCCACTACACTACAAAAGGCCTATGATCTAGCCAAAAAAAATGAGACCTATCTCAAACCCTAATTTGACTATGAAAGGTTGGATGAGCAGGGTAAAAAGGCACTCAGGAAGCAAAATAGTGTAGGTTTCATAAAATGGAAAATATAACAGGAAAACAAAGACTCATCCAAGCAGGATCAAAGGAAGGAAGTAGGGAAGGTTCAAGAAATGGTTTCAAGGGAAGAACTACAACTCCAACAATTGCAATAATGGAAACAACAGATCATCTCAAGGACAACCTAGTCCTCCCATTGCAGTAGAGAAAGCAGTTGAGGGGCAGAGACAAAAAACACATTCAAGACCCAAAGTTGGATGTTTTGATTGTGGTGGACTACATTATGCTAACAACTATCCACGTCGAGCAGAATTGAGTTCAAAGGGAAAGGAACCAATGTATAAGGAACCTACAAACAAGGAACTAGTGCACAAAATTTTTGTGATGATAGGAAAATAGGATCTGGAAGGACAAGCCACACCATTGCTAATAAGGGGTAAGGTCTTTGGTAGGAATGTTAAAATTTTAATTGATAGTGGTGCTACGGATAGTTTTGCTTCCACTAATTTAATTAGAGATATTTCTAAAAGACCTAGAATATTGGTACATGGGTAGAAATTTTGTGAGACAAGCAAAGTCCCCCAAGATCGAAGAATGCTCCACAAGATCAATCACACATAAAAGAGGTAAACCCACAACACAAATATTGAGTGGTAAAACCCTACTTCAAATGAAGAAGGGAAACATCCACTATGAAGCTCGCTATATTACTCAATGATTCAATAGTACAAGAATGCTTCAATGTTATGCAATAATATGCATCAACATAAACTACAACACAAGTCAATATGACAAGATATGATCATATGTAGTAGAAAAAACCCCTATTTAAAGAGAAGCTTTTCTACTACAAACCTAAATTTTATCACAATCTAATCTTATCACAATCTATCAAATATTAGAAAGTGCTTTAGTTACTTTCTAATTTTATCATAATCTAACCTTTGAGATATGTGATAAGTGGCATCTATCAAATATTAGAAAGTGATTAGTTACTTTCTAATATTTTCTAGAAAAGGAAAATAAATTTTTCTCAAGAAATTAAATATTCCTAGCACCCTTAATTTATTTATTAATTGGGTGGGAATATTTTACATTAGATAGAATTATATTCTAATTCAAATATTATTCTTTACTTTATATTTTAGTTTAAGAATAATTTACACAATGTTGCATTACATATTCCAACACTCCCCCTTAATGCAATATTGAGGAAAGGAATTATGAGACAAAGAAACATTCTACCCCTAAATATACAAACGGGGATGAGAATCAAATGAGTAATGTAGTTACAATGAGCTTCTATGACCAAGAATGGTCTACAATAAGGAACCAATACAAAATGGTCCAAAATGGGACTGTAAGCCCCCAACGGAGTAGCTTCAGATACAATCAGCTTACAAAGCCATCCATCAACCACAAGTGGTTGCAAATTACAAGAAGAAAACATCACAAGGGTATCTTCAGTAAGCTTGGAAAACCCCAAATAGAAGTACCTACAAGCTACAAGTAGCTAAACATAATATCAATTAGATACATCATCATAAATATATTCACCACATCATATATGAATATCCAAAGATGATAACAAAATTGATCTAACAAATAGTGAACTATAAGTCATCACAAAAATATGCCAAGCCATACTTATAGTCATGTGCTACCGGTTGCATAAAGCCAACCATAAAATATCATGTACAAAAGTAGCATAAATGCTAACAAGAAAGCACCATGATAAACCAATTGCATAATGCTAACTACATAAAAAAACATGTACAAAGTTGCACAAGACAACAAGAAAGTACCATGTAAAAGAGTCGAATAAAGTAATTGTATCATATACCATAATTGCACAATGCCATCTACAAAGTAACATGTACAAAAGTTGCACAAGGCAAACAAGAAAGTACCATGTTCAAAAGAGATGCAAAAAGCAATTATACCACCAAATATCAACTCATATATATAGCACAAAACACCTCATAAGGAAGAATTTGTCATCACACAAGTGTAACTACACTTCATTCCCCCTTGAGGACAACTTCACCAAACCAAGTGAGTCCCTCAACTTATAAAACTGCTCCTTGGGAAGAGGTTTGGTGAACAAATCAAAAAAATTAGAAGATGATGGGCAATACTCCAACTAAATAGTCCCATCCAATACCTTCTCTCTGATAAAATGGGTTTGGATTTCAACATGCTTTGTCCTTTGATGCATTACAGGATTTTTAGCCAAGGCAATAGTTGATTGATTATCGGAGAGCAAACGTGAAGGACCAAATTGCTCACCTTCTTGATTAATATGAAAATTAGTAAATTACAAGTTAGTTGGTTAGTAGATTGTTTAGTAGCAAGTTAGTAGTTATATTAGTTTAGATGCAAAATGTAAGAAATATGGACAAGAGATAGTGGAGACACAAAGAAAAACATAAATACACACACACTCTCTCTCTCTCTCTTTCTCTCTCTCTCACTCTCACTTTCATTCTATTTTACTTTCATAATGAGAGATACAAGTTACATTAATTTATAGTATGCTTCAAGCAAATACTAGAGAGATATTAGAAGAAATTAATAAAAATAGGGGAAGAGAGTGAAAAATTTGATCCAAAATTGCCTTGTATACTCCAAAACATACTTGGATAACCTTGCAAAACAAGCAAACTCACAAACAACCATTGTTAATGTGAGAAAAAAAATGACTATAAGGTCTAAATTATTTGACAATTTGACTAAAAATTTGTCAAAAATTGCATAAAAGGATTCTAGTTGCATTATACAATAATAAAAAATGCATTTCAATTTATGCAAAAAAAATGACTATTAGGTCTTAAAATAAAATAAATGACTATTTTTTTATTAAAAAACAAAATAATAAATGATTGTTTTTTTTATTAAATGACTATTTTTTTATATTAAATAACTGTTTTTTTATTAAAAAAATAGAATAATAAAAAAAATGACTATTTTTTTATTAAATGACTGTTTTTATTAAAAAACAGAATAATAAAAAATGACTGTTTGTTTTTTATTAAATGACTATTTTTTATTAAAAAATAGAATAATAAAAAAAAATTCAGACTGTACAACAAAATGGGTGGGGGGGCCATTTGGCCCCCAAATAAAAAAAATTATCTTAGATTTATTTTTCACCAAAATAGGGCAAATAATATATGGAAATAGGGTTTTTGGGCCTTTCGGATGCAACCATGGGGTCCGTTTGGTTCCAAAACCCTTCCAGCAAAAACTCAATGCCAAAAATTTATAGATTTAAAATGAAAACACTATTTGCAAAAGATCTAACTAGATAAAAAAAAAACACAATAAATCTAGAAACCCTAATGACAGATTTGCAAAATAAGTTTACCCAAATATCAAATGCATAAAATATCCAAATATCAAATGCATGCATTAAAACAAAAATATATATATACCTTAATGGGTTTTTCACCTCAAAGTATTGAAGACATTTGATAGAGATCCCAACCGCTCTGATACCAAATGTGAGACAAACAAAGTCTCCCAAAGATCAAAGAATGTTCCACAATATCAATCACACATAAAATAGGTAAACCCACAACACAAATATTAAGTGGTAAAACCCTACTTCAAATGAAGAATGGAAACATCCACTATGAAGCTCACTATATTACTCAATGATTCAACAGTACAAGAATGCTTCAATGTTATGCAACAATATGCATCAACATAAACTACAACACAAGTCAATATGACAAGATATGATCATATATAGTAGAAAACACCCCTATTTAAAGAGAAACTTTTCTACTACAACCCTAAATCTTATCACAATCTATCAAATATTAGAAAGTGCTTTAGTTACTTTCTAATTTTATCACAATCTAACCTTTGAGATATGTGATAAGTGGTATCTATAAAATATTAGAAAGTGATTAGTTACTTTCTAATATTTTCTAGAAAAGGGAAATAACTTTTTCTCAAGAAATTAAATATTCCTAGCACCCTTAATTTATTTATTAATTGGGTGGGAATATTTTACATAAGATAGAATTATATTCTAATTCAAATATTATTCTTTAGACTTTATATTTTAGTCTAAGAATAATTTACACAATGTTCCATTACATATTCCAACAAAGTTGATTATGGATCAGGGCAGACCTACTCTGTGAGTTAGTGCTACCCCATGGTAGAAATTGCCTTACCTAGTGGGATGACCCTAGGATGTTTTTATGTAGCACCTTTGCATACCTTTGATGTGGTCCTAGGAATGGATTGGCTACAGGCACATAAGGTTGTAGTCAACTTTCAAGATAGATGGATAGAGTACATGGATGATAGTGGGGAAGTACAAAATATGTACAACCTACAAGGGGCTTTCCAACCTCAAATGCTATCAACAATGCAACTCAAGAAAGATATGAAGAAAGGGGGAATGATTTATGTTGTAAAGATAAATGAGTTAGATGATGATAAGAAGGAATAAGTGTTGAGGAGATACCCACTTATGTAAGAATTTAGGGATGTATTTCTAGAGGATTTGTCGATATTACCACCTAAACAAAAATTTGACTTCACAATTGAGCTCCAACCTGGAATAGAACCCATACACAGGGCTCCATACAGAATGAACCCCATAGAAATGCAAGAGTTGAAAGTGTAGCTATGGGGGTTACTGGAGAAAGGACTAATTAGACCAAGTGTGTCATCTTGGGGTGCACCAGTGCTATTTGTGAAGAAAAAGGATGGTTCCTTAAGATTATGTATTGATTATACGATGTTGAACAAGGCAACTATCAAGAAAATATATCCCCTACCCAGTATCGATCAACTTAAAGATACCATAATATTTTAAAATATTGATTTGAAATTTGGATATCACCAACTAAGGATCCGAGAGGAGGATACTCACAAGACAACCTTCAAAACTTGTTATGAATATTACGAGTTCATTGTTTTACCTTTTGGTTTAACAAATGCTCCAACTGCATTTATGAATTTGATGAATAGTATCTTCAAGAAGCAATTGGATAAATTTGTGTTATTATTCTTGGATGATATTTTGATATATTTCCAAAATAAGGTAGAACACGATAAACACCTAAGGGTTTTACTGGAACTGATAAGAAAAAATTAGTTGTATGGAAATTTATCCAAGTATGATTTTTATGTGTCAGAAGTGCAATATCTAGGACACATTGTTTCAGCAAAAGGGATCACAGTAGATCCTAGGAAAATAGAAGCTATTTTGAATTGGCCACCACCAACAAATGTGATAGAGGTCTAAAGCTTCTTAGGGTTGATAGGGTACTATAGGCGCTATGTAAAATATTATGCCAAGATTACCTCTCCAATGACTAACCTATAGAGGAAGGGAAAAAATTCCAATGGACAGATTAATGTAAGGTAGCCTTTGAAATGCTTAAGCAAAAGCTTACCACACCTCCTATATTGAAGGTACCCGATCCCTAGGGAAGTTTTTTTTGTGTGTACAGATGCATCCTTGGAAGGTTTGGTTTGGGTTCTCTCCCAAGAAGAAGCGGTAATATCCTTCAGGTCAAGGAAATTGAAGCGACACGAGGTCAATTATGCAACTCATGATCTAGAGCTAGCAGCAGAGGTGTTTGCTCTCCAGAGCTAGCGACACTATTTGGTAGGGAGACATTTTGAGCTAAGGATAAATCATTAGAGTCTACAATATGGAATTTCTTGTGGAATATGATTTTGGTATTGAGTACATTAAAGGAAAGGAGAATAAAGTGGTTGATGTGCTGAGTAGAAGGAGACATATAGTCATATTGTCTTGCATCCATGTAGACTTTATGGAACAAGTCAGGAATATGCAATATCAATATGCATACTATAAAAAAATTCTTGAAAGGATGAGAGGAAATCTAGAGGATAACAAATATTTTAGCCTCAAATATGGTTTCCTATGCTTCAAGGATAGGGTAGTTATTCCTGAAGCAGGTGATTTAAGGAATATGGTCTTGAATGAAGTGCATAGATCACCATATTTTGCTCACCTGGGGAGCAAATATGAGGGAGAATATGAAGAAAAATTTCTTTGGCCTAGGATGAAGAGGGACATGAATGAATTTATCACATTATCTTGAATGCCAAAAAGTTAAGGCAAAATGCAAACATCCTGCAAGATTTTTGTATCCGCATGATGTACCAAAGCAAAAATGGTAGGTAATTGCGATGGATTTTATAGTAGGGCTACCTAAAAATTGATTATAGCATGATGCTATCCTAGTGGTGGTCAACATATTGACCAAGTTCATGCATTTTATTCCTAGAAACACTAAATATGATGTTGTGGTGGTGGCTAATAGATTTTCCAAAGAGATATTTTGACTTCATGGTTTTTTGGAAGTAATTATATCAGATAGATATTTGAGATTCACATTCAAATTTTGGTAGGCTTTGCATCATGCCATTGGTACCTAGTTGAATATAAGTTATTCTTATCACCTCAAAACTTATGGATAGACTAAAAGAGTGAACCAAGTGCTAGAAGACATGCTTCACATGTATTGTATGGACCAGAAGACCCGTTGGGAGGATTACTTACACTTGGTAGAATTTACCTACAATAATAGGTATCATTCTTCTCTAAGCATGGCACCTTTTGAGGCATTGTATGGTAGGAAATGTAGGACACCATTATCATGGAACAATATAGAGGATTGGATTGAGCTTGGTCCAGATATGGTCATAGAAATGGAGTAGTAGTTAAGGATGATCAAGGAAATGCTAAAAGAAGTTGTAGATCGACAAAAGAGTTATGTTGATTTGAAGAGATCACCTCATGAATTTGTTGTTGGTGACAAAGTGTTTCTCAGGGTGAGACCATTGAAGAGCACCATTAAATCCATAAAACTAGACCCTCGTTTTGTAGGACCCTTTGAAATTTTAGAGAACATTAGTATTGTGGTTTATCAACTTGCATTACCATCTAGTTTGTCCAAGATTCATGATACTTTTCACATTTATTTGCTTAGGAAGTATGTTGCTAACCATGTGCATGTGTGGGTATGTTGCTAACCATGTGCATGTGTGGGACTTTTCAAATTTGTAGATGGTAAACCCAGAGGCTATAGAGGTTTGACTAGTAAAGATCCTTGAGTTTCGATCCAAATCAATGCAAAAATGACCTTTGGAGCAATGCAAGGTCTAATGGGATCAATTCTCGAAATGAAATGCTACTTACAAGAAAGTAGCAAACTTGTGAAAGCATTTTCCTTTTTTGTTTTATCATGCAATGTAATTGTTTGTATGTGTTGGAAAACTTGAATGTAACACAGAGGGTTGTGTTAAGCCTAGGAGGGGGAGTATGTCATGACCCTCCCTTGGCAAGACTTTTCATTTCCATAATTTTATGGTTTACTTCTGCTTGAGGATGGAATATTTTGATTGATTTTATTTTTGGATTGATGCAAAACACTTATATTCTAATATAATAGTGTAATATGTATGTGATTTATGTAGTGAAACTCTCTTCTCATTCCATAAATCATTCAACAATTTGCATAAATATTCAACATACATCCACAAATAAATTAATTGCACAATAAATTTCTCAACAAAATAGAGATTGATTATACTCTTGAGATATGAGAACACCATACAATGCTCCTTTTGGAAGGAAGCCACTCCACAAGATCTCCAACTCCATGAGCCAAGACTTCTCCAAGAAAACATCATAGTTCCTTTCACAATGGGGGTACATATATCTTTATACAAGAGTGTTGTGGTTCACCTTCCATGAGTTACAAAGTGCATAATAATATGACAATATTCCTTGCGGTTACATATGACAATATTCCTCCAATAGTTACAAATATGATTCTATGACATACCTATTTCTAATTTGACACATGGCATTCCTTAATCATTAATAAATTTATGGCTCATACCATTATACAATGCAATATCAAATTATTCAATATTAAATACCTATCTTGGTACTTAACAATTTATCAATGGAATATAGGATAATCTCATGTTTATGTTTTGTGAGTTATACATGTATAAATGTAAATGTGATGCTGCTAATAAATCACATTATTGTAGGAAAAACATTTCTTGTAGGTGGACGAAAGAAGCAACCACCGAGAACAAGATACCTTGAGGGAAATTATGTGATAGGAATTAGACAGAAAACTAATTGGGATAACTTGGATAAATATTCCATTCATGGAGATGCATGTCATGATCTGAAAACTTGTTTGTTGCATAATGATATTTTCATGTTAAAACTGCTTTTGGTTTGGAAATATCTATTTGAAAAAAGAAATGAGTGTTGAATTTATTATTTCCATTTCTTTGAATATATATATATATATATATTTCTTTTGGTTGATAATATCTTTTGGATAACCAAATTGTTGGAAGGAGTTTATTATTGAATTATGGGGAAAATATAATGGAAAAATAATTATCTTTTTAAATGTCGATTGTGCTCTTTAAAGGGTAGGCTTGTATTGTTTTTAGAAAACAAGATTTATGAGCAAATTTTATGAAAACCAAAATGGACATTGTGCGGCCAGTCGGGTCATGATCATCGTTATTGTAATTTTTAGAGGAGGTTGGTTAGTATTTGAGCTATGTGCGTAGCTTGGAAAGAAGGGAGGTAGATGCAAACAATGAATAGAGTACAGAGCAAGAAGAGAGAGGATAGTCGACTGAAAAGAAAAAAAATCATTTTTGGAAGGACGTTGTTAAGCAAACCAATGGAAGCTAAATTTATAATCATCTTTTATGGTACATAGGCAAGTGAACCAGGTAGACTCTAAGTTTGAATGGTTTAAATTTTCATGAAGGAAGATGTCTGGGAAATCTAATTGTATTTTGGAATAGGGTTTAAATATTTTGGAAAGATAGGTAAAACCAACTAAATAAATGGTGCAGTATCTTTTTGTTCAAACCAGTTAAACTTATCTTTTGATTGTTGCATGTTAAAGTCTTTAACAAGAGTAACTTGTGGCCTGTAACCTATGGTTTCTCCATGTGCCAGTCTAGACTATAAATGAAGACAACATTATAGGTATGTAAATAGAGATAGGATTAATGATTAAAGAACCCTTGTGTTATAGGGATTATTACTCTAGGCATGTGTTAATGAAATACCATTAACTATCGAGTCAAGTGCTTTCAAATGGAAGGAATATTAGACAAAAATCTATTGTGTAGTCGATTAATATTATTGGAATCTCAACAATGGAGAGTGAGGACTTACTCTTAACATGCTTAGTACACTACATAGAAAGATATATGTAGAATGTAGAGATTAGCATGAACCTCTTCGATTGACATAAGGGAAAAAGGTTGAGTGCATAGACTAACTTATGTAGTGAGCAAGTTTTGAAGCTACCAATTCCAAATAATAGGAAGTGGTAAGCTTACACATGTGATGCATGGAACCACTACATAGAGTGAAGTATGTAGTGAATAAGGTTCATAGATACCCTTACAAATATGGGAAGGGGGGAAGATATTTTCTTATGTAATAAGTGGGTGAAGCCAAAGGGAAATCCTATCACCTAGTACACTTCCATAATTGGAACTATGTGAGTTGTAGGGATGGGTGAGCAAGGTGTGGCTGAACTAGAAATCAACTTAGAAGGATAGACTATTAGCTTTTTTGAGGGTAGTGTATCTTCTAGTTTCAATCTCTTAAGATACTTCTCTAGTAGGGTTGCATGGCATAGTTTAATAAGTTTTTTTTTTTTGAAGTTGTTAGGTAATTTTAGGTTATGACACATGGCATATTCTAAGGACTAGAATACACTATAATTTTTATTCCAAGTTTCTCTATCATTTCACTTAACACCAAATTATTAGTATTGCCACTATATATATTTGTTTTGCAACGCTCCCACTACTTGTAAATGATCAAAAATTAAGCTTTTCTTTATTTTAGTTTTCCCTCTTTCTCTAGTGCCAATAATATCTTTCTCAAAATGGGGTTCTCTCCTTGCTTAGGCTCCTCCATGTGAGTAAATGATTTTATTGACCTTTCTTCTATTATAGCATATGTATATTTTTTTCATTCCTTTTTCTATTGGTATCTTGATGGCTTGAGGACATTCAATGGCCCCATGACTTACTTGACCACATCAAATGATCACTAAATATTCCCCTTGGTTGTAAATTATTTTTTCTATATTAAAATTTCCTTCAATAGATGGATGATTTTGGATTTGTGAAAAAATTAATTCATCTTCTTGTCAATTTTTTTTTGTTTTTTTGCTTTGATGTTTTATCTTTACTAAATATTTCTATACCTTATAAGGAGTTCTAATATTTTATAGAAAACTTATCTTCTTATTTCAAAGCCTAGCAATAGGCTTTCTCTAGTATCTATAATTTTATCATGTTGATATCATCTTAGATGTTTAGTTATAATTCATTAACACATCTTACCACCATTAACACATCTTACCACCTTTTTGGTAAACTTTATTAAAAATAACTTTAACAAAAATCTTATAAAGCTCCTCCATGTAGTCTTCCACATTTGAATCTATCTATATTTCAAAGTGTGTTCAATAAGTTAGATTTGGTAATCAATAAGAAGGATTTTTGCTTCCAACTTGGTAAGCATCATATACCATCTTGTATTTTTCATGACCCTTGTTATTTCACTAAATCTACACTTTGGCCTATCACAAGGTAACATGTCCTTTTAGATTATTTTCAACAAGGGCCTTAATGCTTATAATTTAACATTAAAGAACCATGAATAAAATCCATGCTAAATATCTCTCACTTCCACTCTAGTATATTGTTTTTGATACAACATACTTATTGGATTCACACTCTCAGCTTTAACTCATTGGCATATCAAGCATCTAGCAATAAATATTGTTGTGTCTTTATTTAAACTAGACTATAAATGAAGACAACATTATAGGTATGTGCCAGTCTAGACTATAAATGAAGACAACATTATAGGTATGTAAATAGAGATATGATTAATGATTAAAGAACCCTTGTGTTATAGGGATTATTACTCTAGGCATGTGTTAATGAAAGACCATTAACTATCGAGTCAAGTGCTTTCCAATGGAAGGAATATTAGACCAAAATATATTGTGTAGTCGATTAATATTATTGGAATCTCAACAATGGAGAGTGAGGACTTACTCTTAACATGCTTAGTACACTACATAGAAAGATATATGTAGAATGTAGAGATTAGCATGAACCTCTTTGATTGACAGAAGGGAAAAAGGTTGAGTGCATAGACTAACTTATGTAGTGAGCAAGTTTTGAAGCTACCAATTTCAAATAATAGGAAGTGGTAAGCTTACACATGTGATGCATGGAACCACTACATAGAGTGAAGTATGTAGTGAATAAGGTTCATAGATACCCTTACAAATATGGGAAGGGGGGATGATATTTGCTTATGTAATAAGTGGGTGAAGCCAAAGGGAAATCCTATCACCTAGTACACTTCCATAATTGGAACTATGTGAGTTGTAGGGATGGGTGAGCAAGGTGTGGCTGAACTAGAAATCAACTTAGAAGGATAGACTATTAGCTTTTTTGAGGGTAGTGTATCTTCTAGTTTCAATCTCTTAAGATACTTCTCTAGTAGGGTTGCATGGCATAGTTTAATAAGTTTTTTTTTGAAGTTGTTAGGTAATTTTAGGTTATGACACATGGCATATTCTAAGGACTAGAATACACTATAATTTTTATTCCAAGTTTCTCTATAATTTCACTTAACACCAAATTATTAGTATTGCCACTATATATATTTGTTTTGCAACGCTCCCACTACTTGTAAATGATCAAAAATTAAGTTTTTCTTTATTTTAATTTTCCCTCTTTCTCTAGTGCCAATAATATCTTTCTCAAAATGGGGTTCTCTCCTTGCTAGGCTCCTCCATGTGAGTAAATGATTTTATTGACCTTTCTTCTATTATAGCATATGTATATTTTTTTCATTCCTTTTTCTATTGGTATCTTGATGGCTTGAGGACATTCAATGGCCCCATGACTTACTTGACCACATCAAATGATCACTAAATATTCCCCTTGGTTGTAAATTATTTTTTCTATATTAAAATTTCCTTCAATAGATGGATGATTTTGGATTTGTGAAAAAATTAATTCATCTTCTGGTCAAATTTGTTTTGTTTTGTTTTTTTTTTTTTTTTTTTTTGAAAAAATGAAAAACTTGTATTAATACAAAGAGCAATTACAAGCGGGAGAGAACACATCCCAACCAAGAACAGCAAACAACACTACAAGAGTAGAGCACAAAGTCAACCCAGCACAACACAAAGCAAAGAAGTCAACTGGGCGCGAAAAAGCGACATGTCGCGAGATCGCGACAGTCAACCCCGTCTCCTCCGCAGCGGTGCCAACAGTCACGAAAACGCGACATGTTGCGAAATCGTGACATGTCGCGAAATCGTGACATGTCGCGAAATCGCGACATGTCGCAAAATCGCGACGACATCTCCCTCCAGCGACCCTTCGCCAAAATTGTCGCGAAATCGCGACTAGAAGACCAACTTGCTCCATAACGCCAAAAAGGTCGCGAAATCGCGACAGAGTGCCTCCGAATCATCCAACCATCAAAAGTGTCACGAAATCGCGACGAATTATCCTTATGGCATCCAGATCGCAAAAGCGTCGCGATATCGCGACAGTTTTCTCCATTCCGCTGGTAAGCCAAAATTGTCGCGAAATCGCGACGAGATTTTCTTGCAGCAACCATCGCCAAAAAATGTCGCGATATCGCGACAAATTATCCACTTTGCACCACATCAGCAAAATGGTCGCGATTTCGCGACGGGTTTTCCTTATGACACCAGATCGCCAAAAGTGTCGCGATATCGCGACGGTTTTTCCTTTCGGCGCCCAGTTCTCAAAACTGTCGCGATATCGCGACGAATTTTCCACTTTGCTCTCCATCTGCAAAAGTGTCGCGATATCGCGACAAGTTTTCCAGTTAGCCCCAAATTGCCAAAACTGTCGCGATATCGCGACAATTTTACCATGCGCCTTCCCCGAGGGCCGCGATGGCGCGACATGTCGCGATATCGCGACAAAAACCCGCCAAAGGCCGTGAGGGCGCAACCTGTCGCGATATCGCGACAGCTTCCAACTTGAAGCTGCGACGGCGCTACATGTCGCGATATCGCGACAGAAATCTTCCTTAGCATAAAAAACACTGCACATCATTTCAGAAAACGTTCAAGGCCTTGTCGAATCTCTGCATCCTCCACAGGCATGTCACTGTGCAGCTGCATCCCAACCTCCCTTTCAGCACCCATCTTAGCAAGGAAATCGGCCGCCTTATTGAGATCTCGATTCACATAGACAGGTATCACATCATCTAATTCCCTCCAAAGCTCTTTAATTTGGGAGACTAAGATCCGCAACCTCCAAGCTTTCGAGACAAAGTTTCTCATACAGTCAAGAGCACCCACCAAGATTTGGGAGTCAGACTCAATAATAATCTTCCTGTGTCCCTGTTTGACAGCCCAGAAGGAGGCAAATTTAATGGCAAAGGCCTCGGCTTCATTGTTTGTGGCACATCCCAGACCCTACAGTTCCCAATAGAGCAAAGACCCAGCATGATCGCGGCACACTACTCCAATTCCAGCACTTCTCGGATTGCCTTTAGCAGCTCCATCAGTATTGATTTTGATCCATCCTTCAGGAGGAGGTTTCCAACTACCACTCACCTGCCTTTGTTGAATAACAGCTCCCTCTTCCAAAGGCTCAGAAGCAGACTGAATTTCCCCCTCGGCATGAATGGCAACCGTTTCCGCCACTTTGCTCCAAATGACTTGCCATATTCCTTCTAGAGAGGAGAAGGTTTCACGGAAAATACGGGCATTTCTCTCCAACCATACCTGCCACCAGATAAAAAATAAACCAAGCTCCCAGCCAATTCGAAGAGCTTTGGATTTAAATCTACCTTTCTTCCAGCTTTCCCATATATTGTTTCGAGACAAGACCCCATTAGCCTGAAGTTTAAAGTGGGAGAACCAGCGTTTCCAGATCTGTCTTGTGAAAGAACATTCAAACATTAGATGATCCGTAGTTTCCTCCTGCTTGTGGCATAACACACATTGAGAAGGGCCAATGATGCCTCTGAGTCTGAGATTGTCATAGGTGAGAATTCCATTATGCAAAAACTGCCAGGCGAAGAAGTTCACTTTCGGCCAGCCACAGGGATGCCATATCTTTCTCCAATCATGAACCAAAAAAAAGTGTGGGGGGGGGCTCTGGAAGGATCTCATCATATCCCTCTTTCACGAGTATAAACCCCAAGGCTCCCATAGCCCCGAGGCCGAGTTCATCCTCCTCATCTCTCCCGAGTAAGAAACCGTTCTGCCAAGATTTTTCCCAAAGTAGGTACCAACTCCGGAGGGATTGGTATTGGCCACTCATCCGGCCGCTTAAACTTTATGATCTTGTAGTCCCCCAATTGACTAGTGTTAAAGTAGCTCTCAATTTGGATCCATCCCTTATCTTCTATAGCAGATTTTATCGGTTGCAATTCGGGAAACACAACAATAATGGGAGGATTCTGGTCCCAGGAATCAGTCCAGAACCGAGCCTTATCCCCTCTCCCCACTTTCCAGAATAGTTGATCTTTGATGAGTTGAGCTCCAAGCTTGAGCGCCTGCCACATTGGTGATCCAAAACCTTCCAGAGGAAAGCGGCCCACATCATTAGGATGGACAGAACCCAAGTATTTGCTAGAGAGGATTCTACTGAAGAGGGATGTTGGCTGAGAAATCCACCTCCAGTACAGTTTGCCAGCCAAAGCCTTGTTGTTAAACTTGGAGCTTCTTAGTCCCAACCCTCCTTTTTCCTTGGGTTGGGTAACCTTGTCCCAGCCAACCAAGGCCCATTTCCTCTCTCCCTTGGCACCTTCCCATAGAAATATTCTAGCCATTTTATCCAGCTCTTTCCAAATAGGCAGGGAGCGACCGGGATGGAGAATTTATAAATTGGCATGGCACTGAATAGCGACTGCAGAAAAGTTAGACGACCCCCATAACTTAACCATCTATGAGACCAATGGTTCATTCTATCTTTGATGCCATCCAATAGGTCCTTCCAAACATCTATTTTCAGTTTTTTGAAATGGAGAGGGACCCCCAGGTAAACTACTGGGAGAGAGGTCCGAGTGAAACCTAAAATCTCAATAACTATGTCCTGTAACCGTTGATCAATATTGAAGAAGATCACTTTGGATTTATTGTCATTGATGACTTGATTAGAGGCCCGGAGGTAGACATTTAGAGTATCTCTGATTCTTCTTGCTTCCCTAAGGCTGGCCACTCCCACCAATCCAGTATCATCTACAAACTGTAAATGAGTCAAAACTTCAGCCCCGACCTTAATACCATTATCTGACCTTGAAGTCTTCTTCTCAGAAAGAGTCTACCCAATCCTTCAGCCAAGATGAGGAAGAGATAAGGAGAGCAAGGGTCTCCTTGCCGAAGGCCACGAGAGGCACCAAAAGGAGGCGAGGGAAGTCCCTTGATAAGAACGGAGTATGAAGGCGTAGAAATACAGCTCATGACCCAGTCTGTCCAGTCTTGAGAGAAACCAAAGGCTGTCAACATCTTTGCCAAGAAGCCCCACTCCACCCTGTCATAAGCCTTGGACATATCCAGTTTAATGAACATTCCTTTGTTCCCAGATTGGTGCATTGTATGGATAGCCTCCTGTGCTAGAATCACTCCATCCAAGATTTGCCTCCCTTCAACAAAACCCCCTTGCTCTGGGGAAATTATATTATGCGGGATAGGTTTTAACCTTTCGGCCATAATCTTAGTGATTATTTTATAGATCACATTGCATAAGGCAATAGGTCTAAAATCGGATAAATGAACCCCCCACTGCTCCTTTTGGAATTAAAGTAATGAAGGTATGATTTAGAGCCTTGAGCATTCTTTTATTGGTTACTGGACTCCTCGGTGATGACCAGAACATCTTCCTCCAGGGGTATCCCAAAAGGCCTGGAAGAACTCAATAGGGAAGCCATCAGGACCGGGCGATTTACCAGTACTCATCCCAAAGACCACCTTCTTAAGTTCATCTCTATCTATGGGTCTAAGTAGGGCCTGGTTCTCTTCAGGAGAGATTATAGAAGGAATGACAGCAATAACTTCATCTTGGGCTGCCCCATCTTGCTCCATACTTTCCTTAAAGAGTTTTGAGAAATACTCCATTGAGTGGGAGTGCATACCAGGAAGAGTGTCAAAAGAGTATCCATTCTCATCTTGAAGGAATTCCATATTATTCGCTTGTCTCCTAGCACAGGCAGAGCGCTGAAAAATTTTTGTATTTTTGTCTCCTTCTAATAACCAAGTATTTCTTGCTCTCTGTTTCCAGTAAATCTCTTCTTGATTATCAATATCCTCAACCGCTTTGCGCAAAGCATCATCCTCGGATTTAAGGTGCTCGAAAATGTTTCCTTCCCTGAAATGTTTTTGCACCTCATCCCATCTGGCCAACAAGGGGGCCCGTTGGTGCTGGAAGTCTGATTTGTTAGTTTGCCTCCACTGTTTCAGTTTACACTTGACAAATTGAAGTTGTTTGTGAAATTTGAACATTGCAGTCCCAAAAGGTGGGCGGCCATCTTCCCACCAGCGAGGAATTTTTCTTCGGAGATCTTCTTTTTGCAACCAAAAATTTTCAAATTTAAATGGTTTATGGTACTGCCCTGTCATAGCCCCTCCCTCCACCAAAATGGGAAAGTGGTCTGAAACTGGGCCTTCCAAAATCTGAAATTTAATATTCCATTTCACAAATGCTTCCTCCGAGACCAGAAACCGGTCTAGTTTTACCTTCCTCCTGTGTGGCTCTCTTCTCTTATTAGTCCACGTAAAATAAGTGCCAGGACCTTTGATATCAACAAGGTGAAAGGCCTGGACTTGAGCAATCAGAAGCCTATCCCCTGGATCCAAAACTGGGATACCACCTTCCTGATCCCTGGCAGATAATTTGGCATTAAAATCCCTAGCAATAATCCAATCGCAATCTTCCCGGGAGGATCTCATTGAATGAACAACATTCCATTGAAGCCGCTGGCCATCAATGCTTTGAGCCCCATAGAAGTTTGTGATTAAAACCTGTTCGAGCTGTAACAATGTTCTTAAAGAGAGATGTGAGAACACCCCTCCAAAGTTGTATGTTCTATTGCTATCCACACCGAGAGGGTTCCAAAGAGTAACAATCCCCCCGAAGCTCCTTGGGCCGCCACATCCATATATCCAGCGCCCCTCCATATTCTACTAACAGTTTTACACATAAGATCTAAAGACATTTTTGTTTCCTGAAGGAGCAAAAAGTCTGTTTTGTGTCTTCCTAAAAGTCTTTGAACAACAGATTGATGGGTTCTATTTGTTTAAACCCCTTACATTCCAGGATTGTATAATCATTGGAAACCTTGGGAGCAATAAGAGTCAATTGTTCTCACCGATCCTCCATTGATCAGCTTGTCCCCTTGCGCTACTAGTAGATCCTTATTGGATTTTCTACCAGCTCCTTGGGAATTACTATTCTTAGACCTCTTTTCCACCTAGGTAATCCCCAACGCTGGTCTTTCTCTGTTCTTTTCTGCACTTCCCATGTTGACATCCTTAATAACTGGTTGTGCAGGGGAATGGATTACCATAGCCCCTAGGTTCTCTGGCTGCAAAGTCTCAGGGGTTTCAATCACCTGTTCTAAGACAGGAGTAGATGATAGAGGAGCATGAGAGTGGGTGTTATTATCCTCAGCATTCCCATCCACTCCTTCCATGACTTGGTCTTCTTGGTCTACAAGGGATTTGAAGATTTCATATCGATTGGTTGGCTTGGTTTGGGCCTGCTCTTTGCCATTTCTCTTTTTGTTTTTCCTCCGCTTCTGCTGTTCAAAGCCATCTTTCTGGGCATCAGAACCCTGGGGGATATTGAGGGGTTCTTTGACCGGAGTGAACTTACCCTCTCTGGGGCGATTTGGCGCTCCCGACGGAGCTTCCGCTTTTGTGGTCAGGATATTTGGGCAGAACCTAGCCAAATGGCCATGCTTATGGCAGACTCTGCATCTAAAAGGTAAGGCTTCATAGTCTAGCTATTGTATCCAGGTTAGTCCTGCCAACTCCAATTCCACCTCGGCTGGAAGTGGCTGGCTAATATCCATTTCTACGCATATTCTAGCAAAGACAACAGTATTTCCCTCCATGGTATCTCTGGAAACTCCCAAATATCTACCTAGAGAATTACCAATCAACTCAAGAATCTGCTCACCCCAAAACTCCATCGGGAGAGCGTACAGACGAATCCAAACCGGGACAGCCGTGGGCTCAATGCGAGGATCAAAACCCACTCTCCACGGTTGGACAAATAATCCTGCCGGGCCGTGGCTCCTCTTCTCTGATTCAAATGCTCTGTTTCTATCTGCTAAAGAAGAGAAACTAATAATAAAATACCCATTGCTTATAGGCCATAGAGAGTACTCACCAATGGGCTCCCAGTTCTGTCTCACCCAGGTGTGTAGAAAGTTCAGAGTGGGCCGGATACCCATGAATTTGTAGATCAGATCATGGGTAGCACGGTATATAATCGTATCCTCAACCAGTTTTGGTTCTATGACAATCTTAGGCCCTGGAAGCGGATTGTGGAAGGCAGCCGTTAACTCTGTTTGCGGGTAAACCCTTTCCAGCATTCTTAAATAGCATTTGATAAGCACTTCGCTGAGCTTCATCGGAGGAAGATGCAGGGTTTTCTTTTAATATATCAGCATATGAGCTTTTCTTCCCATCGATAGATCCTGGAGGAGACCCCATTGGGCCCTCCCGAGGCAACGAACGATCCTTCAAAGTAGTGTAGATTCAATCCACCGGAGGTCCTGGAAGAATCTTCCCACCAGAAACCACTGGGAGCTTCGCCCGGTGCCTGCACAGAAGGTTTCCCGCCAAATCGCCAGAGCTCGAAAAAAAGAAGCTTCAATCCATTATCAATTTGTTTTGTTTTGTTTCTTTGATGTTTTATCTTTACTAAATATTTCTATATCTTATAAGGAGTTCTAATATTTTATAGAAAACTTATCTTCTTATTTCAAAGCCTAGCAATAGGCTTTCTCTAGTATCTATAATTTTATCATGTTGATATCATCTTAGATGTTTAGTTATAATTCATTAACACATCTTACCACCTTTTTGGTAAACTTTATTAAAAATAACTTTAACAACAATCTTATAAAGCTCCTCCATGTAGTCTTCCACATTTGAATCTATCTATATTTCAAAGTGTGTTCAATAAGTTAGATTTGGTAATCAATAAGAAGGACTTTTGCTTCCAACTTGGTAAGCATCATATACCATCTTGTATTTTTCATGACCCTTGTTATTTCACTAAATCTACACTTTGGCCTATCACAAGGTAACATGTCCTTTTAGATTATTTTCAACAAGGACCTTAATGCTTATAATTTAACATTAAAAAACCATGAATAAAATCCATGCTAAATATATCTCACTTCCACTCTAGTATATTTTTTTTGATACAACATACTTATTGGATTTATACTCTCAGCTTTAACTCATTGGCATATCAAGCATCTACGAATAAATATTGTTGTGTCTTTATTTAAAGTAGACTATAAATGAAGACAACATTATAGGTATGTGCCAGTCTAGACTATAAATGAAGACAACCTTAGAGGTATGTGTTTAGAGATAGGATTAATGATTAAATAACCCTTGTGTTATAGGTATTATTACTCTAGGTATGCATTAATGAAAGACCATTAACTATTGAGTCAAATGCTTTCCAATGGAAGGAATCTTAGACCAAAAGCTATTGTGTAGTCGATTAAGATTATTGGACTCTCAACAATGGAGAATGAGGACTTACTCTTAACATGCTTAGTACACTATATAGAAATACATATGTAGAATGTAGAGATTAGCGTAAACCTATTTGATTGACAGAAGGGAAAAAGGTTGACTGCATAGATTGACTTATGTAGTGAGCAAGTTTTGAAGCTACCAATTCCAAAGAATAGGAAGTGGTAAGCTTACACATGTGATGCATGGAACCACTGCATAGAATGAAGTATGTAGTGAATAAGGTTCATAGCTACCCTTACGAATATGGGAAGGGGAGAAGATATTTTCTTATGTAATATGTGGGTGAAGCCAAAGGGAAATCCTCTCACCTAGTACACTTCCATAATTGGAACTATGTGAGTTGTAGGGATGGGTGAGCGAGGTGTGGCTAAACTAGAAATCAACTTAGAAGGATAGACTAGTAGCTTGTTTGAGGGTAGTGTATCTTCTAGTTTCAATCTCTTAAGGAATTTCGCTAGTAGGGTTGCATGCCATAGTTTAATAAGTTTTTTTCTAAGTTATCTAATTTTGGGTTATGACACATGGCATCTTCTAAGGACTAGGATATACTATCATTTTTAGTCCAATTTTCTCTATCATTTCACTTAACACCAAATTATTAGTATTGCCACTATATATTTTTGCTTTGCAACACTCCCACTACTTGTAAATGGTCAAAAATTAACTTTTTCTTTGTTTTAGTTTTCCCTCTTTCTCTAGTGTCAATAATATCTTTCTCAAAATGGGGTTCTCTCCTTTCTTAGGCTCCTCCATGTGAATAAATGATGTTATTGACCTTTCTTCTATTATAGCATATGTATATTTTTTCATTCCTTTTTCTATTGGTATCTTGATGGCTTGAGGGCATTCAATGACCCCATGACTTACTTGACCACATCAAATGCAAGTATCACTAAATCTTCCCCTTGGTTGTAAATTATTCTTTCTGTATTAAAATTTCCTTCATTAGATGGATGATTTTGGATTTGTGAAAAAATTAATTCATCTTCTTGTCAAATTTGTTTTGTTTTGTTGCTTTGATGTTTTTTCTTTACTAAATATTTCTATACCTTATAAGGAGTTCTAATATTTTAGAGAAAACTTATCTTCTTATTTCAAAGCCTAGCAATAGGATTTCTCTAGTATCTATAATTTTATCATGTTGATATCATCTTAGATGTTTAGTTCTAATTCATTGACACATCTTACCACCTTTTTGGTAAACTTTATTATAAACAACTTTAACAACAATCTTATAAAGCTCCTCCATGTAGTCTTCCACATTTGAATCTATCTATATTTCAAAGTGTGTTCAATAAGTTAGAGTTGGTAATCAATAAGAAGGATTTTTCCTTCCAACTTGGTAAGCATCATATACCATCTTGTATTTTTATTACCCTTGTTATTTCACTAAATCTACACTTTGGCCTACCACAAGGTAACATGTCCTTTTAGATTATTTTCAACAAGGGCCTTAATGCTTATAATTTGACATTAGTAAACCTTGAATAAAATCCATGCTAAATATCTCTCACTTCCACTCTAGTATATCATGTGGATACAACATACTTATTGGATGCACACTCTAAGCTTTAACTCATTGGCATATCAAGCATTTAGCAATAAATATTGTTGTATCTTTCTTTAAACTAGACCAAAAAACTTTTTTAGGTTTGTTATCATTTTAGTCATACCAAGATGGCTAGAATTTGTGGTACAATGTACCACCTCTAATATTGTGGCTCACAAGTAGCCAATATTTGGTATACATATGATTTTTTGTTCCTCAACAATCTTAGGAATTTACTATATCATGTAATATAGTTAGGGTTAGAAATTCAATATTTACACCCAAATAGGTGGTTGATATTTTGTTATCCAAACTATCTCATGTTCATCATAAATATTCACATTTTTATTAATAAAACTCTATTTAACACCATGTTGGTCCAACATGTGGTATGAGAGCTATCATTTATCCTAGAGTATGAGAAAGAATAGATCAATTTTACAAGGTGCTATTTGGAGGAAGATTAGATCGAGGTGTAGAAATTCCATAATGGATGAAGGTTTTGAATAAAGGAAAAGTATTACCAAGCATTCTAGTTGAGAGGAGCTAGAGACTCACAAGATTGATAGAAGTTGTAAAGAAGCACACATTTAATTAGAATGCATTTCTAAGGAGTAAAGAGAATCATTATCATAATATGAACACAAGAGAAGACATGCATTTTTATGTTGTTTATGTTTTTTAGTTATGCAAGAGAACTTGGAGTTCTAATTTGTTGTTGTCATCTAGATCATTGCACTAGAGATATTTTTAGCAATCATCCTAGTTGTATTTTTCTACCATTGTTTATGTTGTAGATGCACAAGAGTGGAATGATATTAATTGTACAAGATAGTTATTATATGAATATCATGCCATCATAAAATAGGGTTATTTGAAAAATTGATGTCTAATGATAATATCATCATCTAATTATTCCATTATAAATTAGGTGTTCTGGAGAAGAGCTACCATATAACAAAGAGTTTTCATCTAGAGTTATCATCTAGAGATATCATATGGAGATGAGTTGTCATCTAGAGTTGTTTAGAAAAATTTTATCATTTGAAGAAGAGCTATCATCTAGAGAAAATTTATCATCTGAATATATTACCATATAAAGAAATGAGTTATTTAAATTCATTTGTGTCATCACATGACTTATCATCTATAAGAGCCTTCTAGAGTTATCATCATAATATATTACCATATGAATTTAACTTTAACCCTTTTGTCCATTGACCAGGTCATCTACCAATAAGATCATATAAAGATACAAGAAGGTCATATATTATGAAGTTGTCATCTAATCAATATATGGGTCATCTAAATGTTAACTTTCAATGGAGTGTTGTTGGCTGAAGGCTTGCTCCATGCATCAAAAAATGTAAATGCACTTGTTACCCATAACTTACAAAAGGAAAGTACTATGCATAATTTTTGCATGCAAAGAACATGTCATCCAAAAATTACAAGGAGGTAATCCCATAAAAAGTCAAAAAATAATAAAAAATATAGCAAATATATTCACCACCCTTGTTTATCTAGACATTTGATTCTCATATCTAGCTGATTTTCAACAAGGGCCTTGAAGGTCTTAAACCTATCCAAAACATCATCCTTAGTGCAAATGGTGCACAACCACACATATCTAGAGAAATCATCAATAAAAAATAAGGAAGTGCCTATTTCTTGGGAGATATGGAATGCCTATAGGTCCATAAAAATCACTATGTATGATCTCTAAGGGATGAGATTCTCATATTGCCTCTCCTTTTGGAAAGGTATTCCTATGATGCTTTCCCAAAATGAACCCCTCACATGCACCACTTGGAGGGAATATGCATGGTATGCCAATGGGCATTTGGTGTTGACTTGTGTATTTCAAGGATCCATAACTAAGATGCTCAACCCTATGATGCCACTTCTAACTTTCATTATATACACTACAACCATAGAAACAAATATTTTATTCTTATAGGAAGCCAAAGAGGAAGGTATTTATTCCAAATTTTATATGTGGTTAGTCTCATCAGAATATGTAGAAGTAATAGTTTTAAATCCAATGTCTATATCCTCGATTACCCATCTATTAGGACAAAAATCTACCTTCTTATTTATATGAGTAATGTGATAAATAGAAAAAAGGTTAGGACCAACACTACAAACATGAAGTAGCTCATCAAAATATAAATATCCAATGTTGATATCTCCACATATTGCAAGCTATTATAAATAATAATATTTAATAATAATATGTTCCCCTGTATGTGATTTGTTATAGACTTATAGGAGATGTTTGTGCTTCATCATGTTCCTAGTTACCCCTAAATTTGTAAGCCAATTATTTGAATAAGTGGATGTCCAATATGTAGAATTAATTTCTAAATAAGCTTATAAGTTTTCTTCATCAAATTTATCCTCACCTTGTGCATAGAAGAGTTCAATATCAACACCTTATTTCTTGTTGCTTTCTCAAGTTTCTTGATTTGAATACTACAAAATTTTATCTTGTGCAATTTTTCTTGTAGAACTCACAAGTAGACTTTTTGATAAACTTCTTGGGCTACTTCTCATTATATTTTATTTTTTCCATTCTAAACTTTGGTAATAGGTTCCTTTGGATGAGATTGATTGAACATAGAATCTTCCTTATGGTTATTTCTTATAGTCTGGTGGTGTAAAAAAGTACTTAAAACCTCATCATTAGGTGATGTAGAAGAATCTATGAAATACATACAAAGCATCTCAAATATAATAGTAACTATATCATATGTTTTAAAAATATTATTAAGCAGTTTGATGTTCCTTTCTGTCTCCAATACTTCATGTCCTTCTCTTCTCTCCTTGGGAAGTCCTCTTGCAATTTAAATGTCCTCTTGTAGTTTCTTGAATCGACTGATATACTCATTAATAGTATCAAGTGAGTCTATAAATAAGGTTATTCGATCAACCTCCATTCTATTAATTTGTATGGAATCAATTCAATCATATAGCCCCTAAAATTTCTCAAACAACACTTTAGGATTCGTGGTGCTACTAACATAAGTGTCATATACATTGTCAACATAAAGAGCAATGACACAATGAGCCTCATCCTTCTTATCCCTATAGAGTTGCTCCACTTCTATAGAATTAATATCACAAGGTCTCATTCATATATTTGATTAACCCTAGAGCTTTAATCTTGATCTTCTATGAAGAATAGTCAGGACCACTCAACAAGGGCACATGGGGATACATAACTATTTTTCCATTATACAAAAATCTACATATAACCATGACCAAAAATAACACCACCAATGTAGTGTTCTAAAAACATATATGATTTAAAAAACAAACTAGAATTCCTTTCATATACAAATGTTATGGCCCCCAAAATGTTTTCCCTAAAATCATAGAAAACACCTCCAAAACCTTTGAATATTTTTTTAAAAAATTAGTACCTATAGCAATTGAGAGGCTATAAAGTGTTGTTGTGTGAGTGGCTAAGGGGTGTCAATCATGTGCTAACTATGTAGCATATCAATAAGCCACAATATGTCATTTATCATGATCTAATTTGATAGCTAATCTAAAAACCATATTGTACCACTTGTCACACTCTAATTCATTCTAAGTTTTATGTATTACTAAGTCTATTGTTGACTATGTAAGCTACTTGTAATGTTTGATGAGTTGGAAAAATATGATAGCCTAACATATAATTATACATACCTAGTGGTTGTGGCCTACCACATTGGTTGTATGACCTACCATGTTAGAGCAATTAGAGCATGTTATATTAGCACTTGCATTAGCCTCTATATCATATGCCATGTATTGCATTAGGATTCATGTCACATCATCAACTAAATCAATACCTCCACTAGTTGGTATGTGTTGTGCCACACTACTTTTATGGATTATCATTTGTTTCCTTAAGATTCATGCATTAGCCATCAAGTCAGCTATATGGACTACCACATTAGCAACCACATATTACCTTAGGACTTGTGTACCTATTTCTAAGTCACCTATATAGTTTATTATATCATCTACATGGACTACCATGTATCATCTTAGGATTCATGCATTGGTGACCATGTTAGTTGTATGAACTACCATGTCAGTTATACAAACTACCATATCAATTATATAGACTACCATATGTTATTTGTACAACTTTACCACACCACCATAACTATCCAAAGGGGTGATGTCATCTAATACAACATCACCACAAAGTTCCATGTTATCATAAGATGCTACATCATTGCAAGTTGCCATGTCATCATAAGTTTCCACATCATGCATGTTGATCCCATCAATGTATTTTAAAAGGAATTGATATGGGAGGGAATTAAACTTGAGACCTCCCATGGTCTAATGGCTTAGAGAGCTTTTGCTAGCCAACCCTCCAAGTACAACACTTGGGAGGAAAAGGGTTGTAGTTAAAATTTAAAAAATAAATTTGTTAAATTCCCTCCTTTAATATCCTATGCTAATGTGGGCATGCACTTGCGTGCCTCAAGTTTATCACCATTCTAGAGAATATTCCTCTTTATTATGAAAAATTGGAGGGAAATGATTATTTTTTAGATGAAAAGTTGGAGTACCCTTCTAAGGTTATATTATGGAGACAAAGATCTAGGAAATGTATCAAGAATGTATTATCAAAGGATCATTGAATATTAAAGCTCGTATATAGTTTGAGCAATTCTAATGTAAGTTTTCTTCATGTTATTTGCATGAATGATTATTGACCATTTTACTTCATATTATTGCTATTTACATGAATGTTATGGTCATTGATACTGGCCATTTATATTAAATTGCTCTAATATTTGAGACTACTCAAGATCCTAGATATTGGGACCTATGATAATCTATCTAAAAAGCCAATAATTGTATCAGAGTTGCATTGTTTAAACTCTACCAAATCTACTTTGAGTAGTCTCTATTACTAGCATCAAAAAGAGTTTTGGTGTGAATATTTGATTCTAGAGTAATATGATTTAGAGCTAGTGTAAGTAGTTTTTAAAGCTAACACCATACTTGATTTTGGCATGAATATTGAAGAGCTAGCATCAAAGGAAAACTTTGGTGTGAATTTGGAGGAAGGGCCATGTGAAGGAAATGTAGGCCAAAATAATGTTGGGTTATTGATTACCTTAACTTTATAAAATTATTTGAAGATTGATATTGTGCAAGCAAAAAAATAGCCCCCATTGAAGCCATTGGAAGAGCATGGGTTGATTGAGTTGCACTAGTTATAGGAGGTAAAACTTAAGGAAGAAAAGGTTCTAGCATAAGGTATCTTTGAGAAAGTCTTTAAGGCAAAAGGAAAGGAAGATTGCAAATCAAGCTCATAGTACCATGAGTAGAGGTTATTGTGAAAGACAAAAATGAAAGAGAGTAGTAAAAAGTTGCTTAGATTGGGAGATGTCAAGAAGAATTAGAGAGGGAGTTGCTAAGAGCTTCCCAAGTTGTGAGATAACCATAATTGAGAGGGAGACATTAAGAGCTACTCAAGTTGTGAGATATCTAGTAGAGAAGGATGGGTACATAGAAGGGATCCACTAAAGCATCCCATGTCTAACTATTGAAGAAGATATAAAAAAGGCAAAAGCCCTATGATTGAGATAGAGCTGAGAGCATCTATCATATAGAACATAGAGTCGAAGGAGGATGAGATCCATCCTAAGATAAATATTGAGAGACTAAGTGTCATTGCATTCATATAAGTGCCATTACATAGTAGTAGAAGTAGTTGAAGGTTGAAGCACTAGAGAAGACTAAATGCTAGAAAGACTAAGAGTGTCTAATTGATATTGCATTATAGTAGTAGCTAAAATTTGAAGCACCAAAATATTGAGTGTTGGAACAGATTGAGTGTCTAAGTACCATTGTGTTGTAGAAGCAATTGATAGATTGAAGCACTAGAGAAGACTAAGCATAAGAACATATTAAGCACCTTAGCATCATTGAGTAGCAACAAAACTAGTTGTAAGTTGGAGTGCTAGAGAAAACTAAGCATTCAAATAGACTAATCATCATAACATCATTGTGTTGTAAAAGTAATTAATAGATTGAAGCACCAGAGAGAATTGAGCTCTAAAAAATATTAAGTGCCAAAGTTATTTGAGTATCATTGTAAAACCTACAAGCACCCTAAGAAAAATTGAGACATTAGCACCTGAGATATTTATAATATTTTTGGACTAATTGAAACATCTCAAGTTTTATTTAAAGTTGGAAGAATGCTTAAGATAATTGGGTGATGGTAATTAGAGAGCACCTTGGCAATTCAATCACCATTTGATGATGTCTAAAGAATTTGGTGTAGGTTTCATAAGGTATGATTTAAAATACTTCTATTTTGTGTGAACACTTAAGTGAAATTTAAATTGCATTGAGTTTTTTAATAAAGGGAGAGCAATAAGGTTTTATAAAGTTTTCAAAAAATATTTTTTAATTGAAGTGATTTCAAAATTTTTATTTTTGAAAATTTAAATTTTTGAAAAGTTAAAATTAGGGAGTTAAAAGGAATTCTACATTTGATAGAATTTGTTTATTTCAAAAACTTGATTTTTGAAAAAAATGAAATTGATTAAAGTTTAGAGAGATAAGGAAGTCTACTCCAAAAGAAAATGTAAATGTTTCGATTGATTAAAATTTTACAAATTAGAATTCTTTATTTAAAATTTGGGAGCTATAAGGTTTCCAACTCCAAAGGAATTGATTTTGTGAAATTTGAAGATTTCTTTAAATATTTTACATTGGAGAATTTGATTTGAAAAATAAAAATTTGAAATTTGGAGTAATAAGGACTTCTACTCCAAAGGAATTTATTTTTTTGAAGAAACAAATAGATTTCAAATAAGAATGAATGCTCATGAAAAAGAAAAAGTTTCTAAGAGTCAAGAATTAACAGAGCATATTCAATTTATTAAAAATAAAGCTAAAAATATCATTTTTATGATTCCTAAGCAATGTATTGAAGATGTTCGTAATGAAGATAAAACAAGTTATGAATCTACTATGATATCAAAAAGAACTACAAAACCAAAAAATCAGTTTTTTATTCCCATCAAAGTTTATCCAAAAGTAAACTTTAAACAAAATAATAAGTTTAGACATAAGACTAAATATTGCTCGAGACAGGTTCATTGCCTAAATTGTGGGAGTCATAATCATACTAAAAAAACATGTTGGTATAAAGGGAATGATGTCCATGAATGGAATATTATGAAGGAAATTTTACTAATGGCATTGGATGAGGTACTCAAATAGTTTATTATTAAAGCAAAGCTTGAAATCATTAGAATTATAGAAAATACAGTACCAACAATAATATAGGAGATAAAATTGGATTAGTACTAGAATCACATGCAATGTCGAAACTAGTGGAAAAAAGTACAAGATGAATATAATGATTGAAGACTAAATTTCTTCAATAACCAAATAATGTAATAGAGGGGGTGTTGGAGAATATTACATTATTTGGCATATGCTAATGTACCCCCATGGTACCTATGGTACAAATGTAAATATTAGAATAGGATTTGAGTCCATAGTTTAGGAGTGTGATTTATATTTTCCTTATGTATATGTCTATGTGTGAGATGTGTACAAGTGTCATGTATTTATGTGTGTAAGTGTGAAGAGTGAGAAAGTGCATGTGTCATGTAGTAAAGTGTGCAAGTGTGCAAGTATCATGGAATAAAGTGTGCAAGAGTAAATAGAGAGTCAAGAGTCATGTATACAAGTGGTAATATGAGAAGCCAAGAGGCATGAGAGGTTTATCTTATGCATGGAATAGGAAAGGTTTCATCTCTCGGATATGTGAGGAGAGCAATAGTCATAGATTCCAAGAGTCACCTTTTTAAGGTTATATAATGAAAGGAGTAGTGGATATTGAAGCTTGTATATAGTTTGAGCAATTCTATTGTAATTTTTCTTCATGTTATTTGCATGAATGATATTGACCATTTTAATTCATGTTATTGTTATTTACATGAATGTTATGTTCATTGATATTGGCCATTGATATTAAATTGCTCTAATATTTGAGATGACTCAAGATCTTGATATTGGGACCTGTGATAATCTAGCAAACCTCATAAATATTATCCTTGTAATATTCAAACTAACTCACTTGCTTTGGCATTGTCACTTGCCTTATGTGTTGTATTAACCTTCATTCATTTGGAAATTATGACATAACATTATACTTCTTTCTTTATTATCCTTCATAATTCTTTGCTTGTCATTAAAATAAATTTGCTATTTTGGACCAATCTATCTTATTTTTCCTTCAAAGGAACCAAGGTGTATTTCCTACCACTCTTCTCAATCATTATAATACTTGATCTTCTATCATAAATAGCCTTTGCATAATATTGTCATGGTCTTCCCAACAAGACATGTCAAACATCCATGGTAACTACATCATACAAAATTTCATACCTAATCTAAAAATTAACTAGACATTAATTCATTACCAACTAATGACTATTATGAAGCCATGACATCTTGTAAGGACTAGGATACACTATCATTTTCAGCCCAAATTTCTCTATAATTTTACTTAACATCAAATTATTAGTATAACTACTATCTATAATTACTTTGCAATGCTCCCACTACCTGTAAATGGTTAGAAATTAACTTTTTATTTGTGAAAAGAAAAATCAAACTCAAATGTTTTCTAGATGGATTGAAAAGTGAAAATGACATCTAAATTATTTTGGCTAGAAAAATGTTCAAAAGTAAATCTTAACGACAAAATATTTTTTTTCAGATGCTTTAGGGGAAATTGGGAACAACATTTGAATTGCTTTTCTTTGGTTGCAAGAAATATGAAATTGGTCATTGGAGAGATCATATTATAAATATTTTTCTTATTTTTTCTCTCTTGTATTATCTACAGATAAATCTCTTGGTTTCACTAGTTCCTCCATAAGTTTGGTCCTCGCTCAACAATTTGGTATAAAACTTGAAGATATGCTTCAAGCTTCAAATATTTGTACACATGTGATCATTTCTTGAGTTGTGAACAAGTGGAATGACACCCTCGATCACCTTAATAAATTACACATGGAGAGCAAGGTCATGCCCATCGTAGAGCTTAGTTGTGATGCCATATGCTTCCCTCTCCAACTCTATTTTCTCTATTACTCTACTCTCCTCCAAGACAAGAAAACCAATTCATTGATATTCGTACTCTAAATTTTGTGGCCTTTAATATCTAGGTTCTAGGATCACAGGGTTTACATCTTTCAAATATTTTATGTAAAATTACAACAATGCTTAAGATATCTTGGGAACTATGCTCCATAAATCAATGGCCTAATGGATGAAGGTCTCTATAATCTATGTTTTAAGGATCTAAGATCTAATGCTTTGGAGGTCCAAGGCATCCAAGGGCAAAGTCTATAATTAGGTTATAGTTAGGGCAATGTTTATAGTTTGAATATGTTAGGAAATTTAGCTTGGTTATGACTAGTAGGAAGTCTATTATTCTATGCTTGTGAGTGTATTTATTCATATCTTATCTTCATCTTAGAAATACCAACAACTTACCCTTGAATGTCTTATCCAAAATTAAAAATCATATTGGACCCAAGAATCTAGTGGATATCTCCCTTCTTTACCTTACACAAGACCAATGAGATTAATTTCTTAACTTCCATCAACATCTTATTTAAGACCAATGAGTTGATCTTTTACAACTCTTTTCCATGTTCATATAAGACTAGAAATAGGGTTTATTCAATTACAATATAAGACAAATGAGTATAGTTTATTAACTCCCTTCAATGTGTTGTTAAAGTCTAGTGAATTTGGTTTGGACCACATATGACTACCTGGAACCGGATATGACTAACTGGAAGCAGACTCTCCTTTTTGCACTGATTATGGAACTACTTCTCCTTACACTACTCACTGAAACTAACTTTTGACATTAATGACCACTCACTCTTGACATAAATGACAACTCATCTACTCAAAATATCCAACATAATTAGTACATGAGACCACACAAATATGAAATATATACCCTAAAAATATTAATTTTGCTTCCCTGTGACCAATGGTGGGGGTTTTCAAAGCTCTTCGATATGACATAGGTTGTTGGCCACTTTTAGTTATCATTGAAAAAAATATTGAGGATGACATGGGCCATTGATCATCAAGATTGAATGGTCCACAAAACCTTACAATCTAGGTGCTCTAATATTCTTCTTGCTTTTCCATGGGTTTTTGATGCTAAAGAGATCCTTGAGACAATGTGGGTGGATTGTTGATCATCAAGATCATACAACCCATTGGAATTTATGATTCATATGTCTTCTATATTCATTTCAAGTCTTCAAAGACCATTAGATCTTATTTCTTCCTAATATCAATCGTGGATCTCCTCTAAATGTGCACATTTATGGGATGCCTATTTACTTTTTATGGGTTGTTGATGCATCTACCACATGTTTTGGCCTCAACTAATGGTAGGGTTCTCCTTTGATAATTTATTTGATAGCTTCATAAAATGACATAGGCCAGTTGATGAGTAATCAATAGCTCATGGAGCTCCAAGGTTTCTTATTTACCCACTTTTCTTTGGATCAATGCTTAGTTTAGATATAGGAAATCGATGATAAGCATTATCTTTTTTTTTCTCCATTGATTGCTTTTCCCTATAAATTATTGCCCCTTGTTGATCTGTAACAATGTACATTGCTTTGGGAAAATTTGCATGGTCCTCTTGGATCCTCAAACCAACACTTGTTATTGATCAATTATCAGGTGGTTCACGCAGTATCATGACCTTTTTTGTGTCCTAGTACTAAAATCAATGCCTTTTATGGATTGCAAAAATTGATGGTGCGCTTTGCTTCCACCAATTTGTTAAGGTTGATTTATAAAATGGGCCAAGGCAAAAAATCTTCAGTGTAGTGAATTTTCACTACAAATTATTTTGTTATGTTTAATTTTTGAGTGATTATTGATTAATTTTTATGTAGATTTTGGGAGAGAACCTAGTTGGGTGTTAGAGTGTCCCCATTAATCAAACAATTTATTCTAAAATATATATGATATTTATTAAATAATGATATTTCAAATTGTATAAATCTAAGTTTAGTTGTAGTTGCCCATTCTAGTAACAGATGTTTGAGAGATGATTCAAGTTTAGTTGGTGTTCAATGGGAACCAAGGTCTAAGAATATCCATAATTTTTATTAATGATATTTGAATTCCATTTTATTCTAATTTAGTTTTCATTATTTATGAGCTTGTGTGAGAATTGGCTAGGTATTATTCTACTCAAAAGAAGAAAAAATATATTATACAAGAATTTATTTATCTACTTTGTATAAGAGAAATGCTTATATTACCAAGTGTCATCTACATTTTTCTATGAGACTATGGAATGTTGTTGAAAATATTTGAATTAATAAAATGATTTAGCTCTATCATTTAAATTGAAATAACCGACTCATAATATTATTTTATGTTGTAATAAATTTTATTTTTCTCTTAATTATTTGATTTATTTTAATTGTGAAATATTTATATAGAATATTAAATTTCATAGACATAATTGGTATTGAATGTGAAATAATAAAATATTGTGCTTGAAAAATATCTCATCTTTTAGAAGCCATATCTTTGTGAAGAGTTATCCGATTTAGCTGATTCTTGGACCAACTTGTGCATAATTTGAATAGATTTAAAATGAGTGATCATATGTAAAAATATGAGTAATATTGAGGGAGATACAACACTATGAATTAAACCATTCAAAACAAGGGTAGTGACAATTTTTCAAGTCATGAATTTTTTTTTGTAAAATACAAAGGATTAGGGTTTTTTTCCTGAAAAACTATCTCATATTTTAGGAGCCATATCTTCGCGAAGAGTTATCCGATTCAGCTAATTCTTGGACCAAATTGTGCAAAATTTGAATAGCTTTAAAATGAGTGGTCATATGCAAAAATCTAAGCAATATTGAGGGAGATACGATCCCGTGAAGTCAACCATTCGGAACAAGGGTAGTGATGATTTTTCAAGTCACAAAAAACAAAATTGCAAATATTTGCCAACTAGGGTTCGAATGATGGGAAGAGCAATGAAGGGCTAGGACTTCAGTGAGGCAATATATTATTTCTGGATAAATATATTTTTAGCTAATTTATTTTTCCCTTTCTTTATCTTAGAAATTGTGCATGAAAAATATATAAAGTTTTTATCAAATATTATATTTGCTATAGGACTTTTAGATAAATTTCATTAGATTTTGAGTTTCCTTTCCATGGATAGATTTATATTTAAATCCTCATAATCATCCCTAGTGGTAGAGGTTAGTGAGTGCACCTCAGAGAGATCCTTATTTCTCCAATATAGGGTATTTTTTGGTAAATTTAATGGGTATTGGCTAGGGGTTTCAGCCTTGAGAAAATGGATTAATAGGAGTTGGAGTTTACCATGATTGATTCTATCATTTCTTCCCAAAGGTTTTTCCTAGCCATTTTTTTTTCTAGGGAAGAAAGAGAAATAATCCTAAAAGGGGTTCCTTTGTTTATGGAAAGAGTAGGACTCTTTCTTATCCATTGGTATGAAGGCTTTGTTAGGAGGAAAACTAATGAGATAATATTATACAACAAATGAGTACAATATATAGGCATAAGCCTATATGATAAACATGACAAATGCCAATGAAACTGACAAGTGTCAAACTAAAGAGGCATAGTGCACTTTAATTCTAACATTCCCCCTTAAAGTGCATTATCCTAACTAAAGAAAAAAAACAAGTCAACATTAGGTAACATTCCCCCTTAATATTGACTTTTATAAAAGAAACCTATCAAACCTATATGATAAATGACAAGTGTCTTCATCTGTAGTATTCAGAAGTAGATCCAAAAAAACCTTGGATAGAGTCTAGGGTGTCTATGTATGTAGTCCCTATAATAAGTGTCCTTATGGTAGTCACACTCTCTCCATCTACTGCATGGGTAACCCGCATCCGCCAAGTAGAAAGAGGATAATACTTGATACTAGGTTCACTTACAAGTGCCCTTGGAGTGTCAAGTTCAACCGAGAGTGCACTCCAAGGTAGAAAAATTTGAGGCTTAAAAACTCAAATGAAACAACCTCAGAATTACAAATGGACACCACCAATGTGTCCGTCTCAAAAAAATATTTCCAACGACTATAAATACCCTATAGTCGAATACAAATTAATGCTTCAAACAAGAAAAAAACCATAGACCTTTTAAATGTGTGCAGCTTCGGGACCTCCCAAGTGGCCACCCATCCGAGTGCCACTCTACAACAAAATGCTTAATGTGAGAGTTTTTATGAGACTTGCTGCCATTAGGGCAGGCATCCCCATGATTATAAAGGAGGATTTTAAACAAAACAATAGCACTTAAGATTTTAATAAAACCCATATTAATATTTTTCCTCCATTCAACACTTCAACCAATTTATGATGCATATGCCAGGCTGGCAGACATCTCGGGAGTGCTTATCCTAGTTCCAATCGCTAGTGTCACCATGCTGTGGCACGTGGTCTGCCTATCGATCACCTAGGCAAACTCAAGATCCACCAACAACTTGCCAGATTAGGGTTCCTATCATAGGCCTTCTTGATCCGATCCAGGAAAAAATGCCCTCACCCGCCATTCCAAATCTGTGTAGAGCTTCGTATGTTCGTGTGCCATCGATCCTCAACAAGGCCATACCTCACCATATTCGGCGGGCCGGGGCGGGGGGCCCGGGGGGCGGGGGTATTGCCCCCCCCATTTTTTTTTGTTTTCTTTTTTTTTTTCTGGACGTGTGGGGGGGGTGTCTCTCCGCCCGGGCGGGGGGGGGGGGGTGGGGGGGGGGGGGCGCCCGGGGGGGGGGGGCGCCCCCCCCCCCCCCCCCCTTGCCCGGGGGGGGGGGGGGGGGGGGGGGCCCCGCGCGCGCGCCGCCGGGGGGGGGGGCGGGCCCCCCCCCGGGGGGGGGGGGGGGGGGCGGGGGGGGGGGGCGAAAAGAAAAAAAAAAAAAAAAAAAAAAAAAAAAAGAAAAAAGAAAAGAAAAAAAAAAAAAGGAGAAAAAAAAAAAAAAAAAAAAAAAAAAAAAAAAAAAAAAAAATCGCCGACGGAAGAGGAACAGTGAGAAGAAGAAGAAAACAGGAAGGAAGAAGAACACGCGCCCCGCCCAAGCAGGAGGGAAAAAGGGGAAGGAGAAAAACAAGAGAGAGAGAGAGAATAACAAGGAGGGAGAAAGGAGGAGAAAAAAAAAAAAAGGATCAAAAGAAAACAAAAAAAAAAAAAAAAAAAAAAAAAAAAAACAAAAAGAAAAAAAAAGAGGCCCGGGGCCCCAGACCCGGGGGGGGGGGGGGCCGGCGCGGGGGAGGGGGGGGGGGGCCCGGGGGGGGCGGGGGGGCACCCCGGAGGGGGGGGGGGCGTCGAGGGGGGGGGGGGGCGCCCCCCGCCCCCCCCCGGGGGCGGGGGGGGCGGCCGGCCCCCCCCCCGCGCCCGGGCCGCGCCCGGGGGGGCCGCCCCCCCCCCGGGCCGGCGGGGGGGCGCCGCGGGGGGGGCCGGCCGGGGGGGGGCCCCGGGCGGGGCCCCCGCCCCGCCCGCCCCCCCGGGCCGGGGGAAAGAAAGGAGGAGAAAGGAAAGGAAAGAAAAAAAAAAAAAAAAAAAAAAAAGTAATTTGTCAAGAAGGAATTGGAACGGCCCGCCGCGGCCCCCCCGCCCCCCAAAAAAAAAAAAAAAAAAAAGGAGAAGGGGAGGAAGGAGAGACAAAAAGACAAAAGAAAAAAGAGGAAAAAAAAAAAAAAAAAAAAAAAAAAAAAAAAAAAAAAAAAAAAAAAGACAAAAAAAGAAGGAAGGAAAGAAAAAAAAGTGAAGGGGGGGTGAGTTTGGGATTTGGGAGGGGAGGAACATTAAATTCCAATCGGTGCCCCCCCCCCCCCCCCCCAGAGCCCCCCCCCCCCCGGGGGGGCGGCCCCCCCCCCCAAAAACCCCTCCCCTCGCTCTCTCCTCCCCCAGCGGCCCCCCCCCCCCCCCCCCCCCCCCGCCCCCCCGCCGCCCCCCCCACAAAATACCTATACTTTTGTTTACCAAAACTAGGTAGTGCAATACCAAAATAAATTATTCACACCCTTGAAGGCACCACACTCCCATTTTCGTATTTTGCGACCTTAGTATCAATCTCACCCATTTTTTTGGACCTGATACCAAATGTTAGGAGGAAAACTAATGAGATAATATTATACAACAAATGAGTACAATATATAGGCATAAGCCTATATGATGAACATGACAAATGTCAATGAAACTGACAAGTGTCAAACTAAAGAGGCATAGTGCACTTTAATTCTAACGGCTTTTCACCTGAAAATGTTAATCTATCCCTAGTACCAGTCTAGGTTAGGATGTTTGGGTTACCCATTAAATTTTGGAAAATAGATACCTTAAAGGCAATAGGCAACACTCTAGGATAATTCCTTGAGATTTTAGATACAACAAAAGATGGATTTTTGGCTATTTATACTCGAATATTGGTCATGATTGATATAAGTAAAGCTTTACCAGAATCAATCATTCTTAAGTATGGGGATAAGATGTGGATCCAAACTATAGATTATGAAAATATATATTTTAGATGTAGAATATGTCATAAGGTGGGGCATATTGAAAGATCATACCCTAAGAAGAGCCCAGCAAAATCATTTGTAGAAAATATTAAGAGAAATTTACAAATGGTTATGGATAAAGATGGTTTTTAATTTCCAAAAAATAGATCTAGAAAAATAAAAGAAAATGAAAAATGGAGACCAATAAGAAAGAATACTGGAATAAATTCCAATTCTTTTGAGGCTTTAAGTGATGAAGAAAATGTAGATCAAAACTTAGAGCACACAATGCAACAATTTCAACATATTAGCAAGGAATCGTCTATTCAATTTGATCCTAATTTAAGGAAGATCATATTTTGAAGACTCTCTTGAAGTACCATGCACCATTCAGGAGAAAATAATTGGTAAATAAAATGCAATTTTAGAAGTTAATACCTCTGCCATTAATAAGGAAATACCAGAAAATGAGCAAGACAAGTCAAAAGCTTCTATAATAGAGCCAGGAGAGGATAAATATGTTGAAAAACAAAATTGTGAAAGAATATTAAGGAATAGAATAATAATACCTACTCCTAATATAGGCTAACCAAAAAGAGGAAAACCCTCAAATTATCAAGCAAGATCTAGGGAAGCAAGAGCTAACATAGAGAAAGGAACACAAACTAAGTTGTTTGAACTTCTCTTTACCAAACAACAAAATGATATTGGTAATACACAAGAGGGGACAAAAGCCCCTAATGATACATGATTATCATATCATGGAATATAAGGAGTGCTAATGCCCCCTCAAAGCATAGGTATATTAGGGACCTATGTTTAAGTAATAAACCTGATATTATTTGTATCCAGGAAACTAAAATGACAAAAGAAGAAGTTTCAACAACTATGAAAGCAGTTTGGGCAAGATGTGAATGGGATGCTATGGATTTTGAAGGATTAGTAGGGAGAATTCTAACTTGTTGGAATCCTTATAGAACCTCTTGTGTAACCATTCATAAAACTAGGCATTGGATAGCCTTTGTTGGACATTTTGAGTAAAATTTGGCATTGATGTCAAGGAATGAAGTTGTCATTGATGTCAAGGAATAAACTATCGTTGATGCCAAAAGGTCAAAAGGAGCAATGCAAAAGGTTGATGGCAAAAGAGCTTCATAATATTTATTTTTAATATTATGTGAAGTATAAGTAGAAGGGATTTTATTAAAACCATGGATTGGCAAAGTAAAAGGTTTTTTATTAAAACCATGGTTAGACAAAATAAAAGGTTTTTATTAAAACCCTAGTTGGCCAAAATAAAAGGTTTTTATTAAAAACCATAGTGGAAAAAATAAAAGGTTTTTATTAAAACCTAAGGAGGCTTTAATCTTTAATAAATCCAAAATATTTAAATATATTAATTTATATTTTTTAAATTCTAGTGAATTTAAAATTATAAATTAAAAAATTTAGAGTTAAAACATAAGCAATGATCCCCAATGAATTTATCTCCATGGACATGCATGGGAACAAGGGAATTTGTATTTATACCTTAGCCAAACCTTAGTTTGGGTGATTCGATTAATACATCCGTGATATTCGTGGAAGAGAGATCGTGTGAAATTGAAAGGCGTCTCCGAAGTGCAAGTGTGAGGTAGGCGTCATGTTGAATAAAAAGCAAAAGGCTCTAGAGCAGTGTGAAGTGGTCAAAGCACACATTGCACTTTAGAGCATCAAGGCAGCACATGGCTCACACAACATGGAAGCCATGGCCAAGGCGTTATTGAAGCATTTGGTGCAAGTTCAAATCTCATCGATTATAAAGTGGGTAATAAAGTTTTTGAATTATTTTGCATATGCTAAGGTTGTTAGAGGAATAAGGTGCAAGTAATTTTTGATATTAACCTAAGTGATGAAAGGTTAATTTTTGCTAAGGTAATTCTATTTTTACTTTAGGAAAGTGGAAATTGATTTATTGCATTAAGTTATAAAGTGAGTTATTTAAATTAAATGCAATATTGAGTGGGGAGTTATAAGTAGAGATTGAGTTATATTTTTGAAGGGATTTGATTAAATTTATGATGTTGAATATTATTGTTGAGATGGAGCAATAAGGTGTATTTGGGATTTAATTTATCTTTGTGATTAAGGTAAATTGTGAAAAGTGTTAGAGTGATAATTCTTGTCATCTAACCCTTTGTACTTGGCAAAGAAAGAGGTCATAATTGAGACAGGTTTTCCAAGGTCACTTCTACATCAAATAAAAGGTATGGGCATATTCTTCCTAGTGAGTGATTGTTGAAAGTTGTGAATGCAAATCTGGAGTGAAAAGGATTGTTTGGTAAACATTGTTGAGTGTGTGTTGAGTTAATGCTTCAAGGTTTTTTTGAATAAAGAGTTGTTGATAAAACCTTATTTTATAAGCATTGTTTTTGAAGTGAATGATTTACTGAATAACTTGAACAAGGGTTTGAAAAGAACATGAGTATCATTGTTATGTGAAGATTGTTTTATGAGCATTATTGTTGAAGTGAATGGTTGAGTGAAGAACTTGAACTAGGGTTTGAAAAGAACATGAGTATCATTGTTATGTGAGATTGTTTGATAAGCATTGTTGGAAATATTTGAGTGAGTTTTTATATTCTTGGACTAGGGTTTGTGAGCAAGGATTATTTCATTGAGTGATTGTTTGAGTAGAGTTGGTTGAGCCTAGTCAAGTGGATGTGTGAAGTGATTGTTCAAGTTCTATGAAACAAATTATTCTATATTCTAAATTGAGTTGAGAAAGTGATTGAGAGTTAGTGAGTATGAAGCATATTGAGTCTCTAATAATTCTCTATATGTTTTTGTTGTAAAAAGAGTGATTGAAAGTGATTGAGCATTGTGGTGAATGTGAAGCATATTGAGTCTCTAACAATTCTCTATATATTTCTAAAATATTTATTGAAATTAATTGAGCATTGTGATAAGTGTGAAGCATATTGAGTCTCTAAAAATTCTCTTTATATTTCTATGAGTTTGGACAAGTTCTAGTGAGGACTTGTTGAGCAGATTTGGACAAGTTCTAGTGAGGACTTATTGAGCAGATTTGAGACAAGCTCTAGAGATAACTTATAGAAAAATTTGTGTGAGCTTTTGTGGAAGCTTATAATACAGTTTGAGGACAGAGATTGTTGAGTAGATTTGGGCAAGTTCTAGTGAGGACTTGTTGAGCAGATTTGGACAAGTTCCAGAGAGGACTTGTGGATATATTAGTGTGATATTTTGAGGAAGCTTACAAGGCAGATTTGAGATAAGTCTTTAAGAAGACTTGAGATCAGAGTTGATTGATTTATTTCTTCAAATATTGAGTTAATGTTTGGGGTAGATCTAGCAGAGTTGATTTGATATTGAGTCAAGCTTTGTGTTAAGGCTTGAGGACAGATATTGAGGATAAATTTGTGCTACACCGAAGGACTATGTTTAGTGTAGATCAGAGGATAGAGATTGAGGATAGATTTGTGCTAGATCGAAGGACTATTTTTAGTGTATATAAGAGGATATATTTGTGCTAGACCAAAGGATAGTGTTTAGTGCAGATCAAAGGATGGATTTAAGGATAGATTTTGGTGCAGATTTGAGGACAGGTTTGTGCCAGACCAGAGATAGATATTGAGTAAATTTGTGCTAGACTTGGAGGATTGTGTTTAGTATAGTTTTGATACAGATATTTGAAGGTGATAAAGTATATAGGATGACATTCTCTATTGGATAGAGATCCATTAGCCAAGGTAGTGATGACAGGTGTCTTCAGTGGATAGATATCCATTAGCTAGAGCAGTGGGGGCAATAGTTCTTCTAGAAGATCACCAATCAAAGCTAAGGAGAAAGGATTTCTCCTATGGATAGAGATCCATGAACTTGATTAGGGGATTGGTGTCTCCTTTGGAAATAGGTCCATAAATATTGTAATAGGGAAAGTATTCCCAAGAGATTGATTGAGAAAATTTTAGTGAAATATTTTCTTCGTGGAGTAGCCCACATTAGGTGAACCACGTAAAATTAGTGTCTCTATTGTGTGTGGTTATTTGTGCATTGCTTTGAGTACTATTGTTGATATTACTATATATACATTGCATAATTATTTATTGGGAAAGAAAAGTAAAAAGTGATCTTATATTGTTCACCCCCCTCTCAATATAAGCTTGTGTTCTTTAGCCTCTTTATTTACTTACTACTTTGCAGATATTCACTTCATCCTTATAAATATATATGGACCTACAACTTGAAGAACACAAGCTTATACTAAGAGGAGGGGTGAACAATATAAGACCAACTTTTACTTTTATTTCCCAATCAATATTATGCAATGTATAGATAGCAATATCAATAGTGGTAATTAAAGCAATGCACAAATCACCACACACAATAGAGACACCAATTTAACATGGTTCACCCAATGTGGGCTACTCCACAAAGAAAATATTTCACTAAAATTTTTGCAATAAATATCTTGGGAATCCTTTCTCTATTACAATATTTATGGATCTCTATCCAAAGGAGACATCAATCCCCTAATCAAGTTCATGGATCTCTATCCATAGGAGAAATCATTTTTCCTTAGCTTTGAGTGGTGATCTTCTAGAAGAACTTTTACCCCCACTACTCTGTCTAATGGATCTCTATCCACTAAAGACACTTGTCCTCACTACCCTAGCTAATGGATCTCTATCCAATGGAGAATATCATCCTCTATACTCTATCACCTTCAAATATCTATCTCAAATATGCACTAAACACAATCCTTTGGTCTAGCACAAATCTACTCAATCTCTATCTCTAGTCTGGAACAAACCTGTCCTTAAATTTGCACCAAACTATGTCCTCAATATTTGTCCTCTGATCTGCACTAAACATAGTCCTTAGATCTAGCATAAATTTGTTCTCAATATTTGTCCTCTTATTTGTACTAAATACATTCCTTCGGTCTAGCACAAATATATCCTCAATCTATGTCCTCAAGCCTTAACACAAGTATTGACTTAATATCAAATCAACTCTACTAGATCTACCCCAAATATTAACCCAAGGTTTGAACAAATAAATCAATCAACTTTGCTCTCAAGTCTTCTCAAAGACTTATCTCAAATCTACCTTTTAAGCTTCCCAAAAGCTCACACTAAACTATCCACAAGTCCTCTCAAGAACTTGTTCAATCTGCTCTCAATTTGTATTGTAAGCTTCCATAAAATCTCACACAAGTCTTCTCAAATACTTATCTCAAATATGCTCAACAAGTCCACACTAGAACTTGTCCAATCTCATAGAAACATAAAGAGAATTGTTAGAGACTCAATATGCTTCACATTCATCACAATGCTCAATCACTTTCAATCACTCTTCTAGAAACATATAGAGAATTGTTAGAGACTCAATAAGCTTCACATTCATCACAATGCTCATTCACTTTCAATCACTCTTTTAGAAACATATAGAGAATTGTTAGAGACTCAATATGCTTTACTTTCATCCACACTCAAACTCTTTTTCAAATCTATTCAGAATATAGAACAATTTGTTTCATAGAAATTGAACTATCACTTTAACACATCCACTTGACTAGGCTCAACCAACTCTACTCAACCAATCACACAATGAAATAATCCTTTCTCACAAACCCTAGTCCAATCATATGAACACTCACTCAAATATTTCCAACAATGCTTATCAATCAATCTCACATAAAAATGATACTCATGTTCCTTGCAAACACTAGTTCAAGTTCATTCACCTTAATCACCTCAACAACAATGCTTATAAAACAAGGTTTTATCAACAACTCTTTATTCCAGAAAACCTTGAAGCATTAGTTCAAACCACACTCAACAATGTTTAACAAACAATACTTTTCACTCCAAATTTGCATTCACAACATTCAACAATCACTCACTAGGAATAATTTGCCCATACCTTTTATTTGATGTAGAACTGCCCTTAGAAAAACTTGTCTCAATCACAATTTTCTCTTTTTGCCAATCTCAGTAGTTAGATGATAAAATAGCACACTAACTCTCTTTCAAAACACACAAAAATAATCAATCCAAAATACACCTTATTACTCCTTGAAATTAGAAATCATCAAATTACACATAAAATTAATCACTCAAGATGCTCCTTATAATCTCCAATTTAATAAATAAAAAAATAACCCTTAAGAAATAATAATTGCCTACCTTTTTATCTCCCTCAAAACACTCAATAACCAATTTTAATTTTAGGCAAAAATTAAATCTTACAAACCCTCAAAAATTATTTTTCAACCTTAGGCACATAAAAAATATTTTTATTTCCTTCAACCTTAGCACATTCCAAACAAAGCGACAAACCCAACAATCATTAGTGCATACCTTTGTTTCAACCAACAAAAGGGCCTTGATGGGTTTTGAACCCGAAACTCTCCACTGAGTGCCTTACCAAGGTGCTAGCCCACCATGTGGGCTAGGCGCTCCCATGAGAAGGGGAAGGCGCTAGCCTCCCTTTTTTCCCTGTGCTAGGCACCATTCACAAAATTCAAACCTTCTTCCTTGCAAAACACGAACCCTGCAAGATTCAAACCTACATCCTTCCTACCAGCAAACACCTTAAAACCTACCGTCGTCGCCAGTTGCACTACACGGTGTGTATGCAAAGTAGAGGGAGCCTTGCTCCTCTTTCTTCCTCTATTTCCATCGAAGTCTTTTCAAACAATAATTGATGCTTTCTCTCTGCCCTCGTTTTCAAACTTAGGGGCATTCGAATCAATAATTGCATAGGGGACTAAGGCAAAGGTTTTGCCTTCATATATATACATAGTGCCTTGATGTTGTAATACGTCTGTGCTTCAAATAAATTTTTTAATTTGATTTATAACTTTGCTTTATAACCCTTTTAGGGTTTATTTAAATTAATAAAAATTAATTTATAATTAAATTAAAAATTAACTTATAATTAACTTAAGTAACATGAAAGTTAATTAAATTAATTAATAAATTAATTTATAATAAAATTATATTAATTAATTTATAATTAATTTAAATTTCCTTTTTAATATTATAATAAACTATTATAATATTATTTGGTTGGGCCTCTTCTTTACCCTTTGGACCTCATCTTATTTCCTGGAACCGGGTCTTGATCAACTAAATATGGACTATCTTTTTGCACTTATTGGAGAACCTAAAACTAATGTTGTCCACTGAAATTGCCATTGATTGGTGTTGAAAGCTTGACATCAATGACTACTCACTCTTGACATCAATGATAACTCATCTACTCAAAATTTCCAACAATCTCTCCCTTTGTCATTTATGGCAACCCAATTTCTTTTTACCAAAACTTGACCTTTTTCTTGTTCTGCTCCCTTGGTACATTACTCCCCTGACTCAATGCTCTCTCCTTAAACCAAATCTCTCCCTCTTTGACATAAATGGCAAAGGGTCACCTTTGGGGCTCGGGGCTAAGAATGAGTCTCTTAGCTTAGCCCCTCCCCCACCTCCTCTTGAGGTGGTTAATTCTGGGGTGGGAGTATTTCTACTCCCATCAAGCATTGTTCTTTACCTTTGTCCTCTTTCCTTCTCATCTGCCTCTTCTGATTCCTTTAAGTGTCCCTGTCCATATTCTTGTTCATGTCCATGTTCCTATTATTTTCCATACTCTTGTTCCTATTCTTGTCCATATTCTTGTTTTTTTTCATGTCCATATCCATATTTTTGTTCATGTTCTTGTTCCTGTTCTTGTTCATTCTGATTTTGGAATGTTTGTTCTATACCACTTTTTTTATGTCCATAATTATTGCACTTATAACACTTGATGTTATTATTCCTTGGAGGTACAAATATCTTGGGATTTCTCCTGGTGAAGCCATATATGTTCCTGTCATGAACCCTACAATTCATTGCCTTATGACCAAATTGATTACATGAGTAGCTATACCCATGGAAAAGCTGCTTGTTTCTAAAATTTCTATTTTTCTATCTTTCATGTGTCCTACACTATGAATCCATGTGCCCAAATCTATGACATGAGAAACATCATCCATTGAAATTTCCTTGCCTTGACCTCATTGGTCTCTTAGTCTCTTTTTCTCTATGTTGGTTCATGTTCCATATGTTTCTTCTTTGTGCACTATTCCTTTCCTTGTTGAATTTTTTGTTGTCCAACTCATCCTCATAAGTATCACTTTCTCTTATACTATCTTCTTTTGAAGTTTCTTCTTCTAAATTTTCTTCTTCTTCAGAACTTGAGGTTGACTCTTCTTCTTGTTTCTTTTGATCTTGTTCAAAATTAAGACCTATTTTGTTTTTTGACCTTATTTGTACTTTGATCATCTTATCTACAATATTTGAACTTTTTTCAAACTTGTGTAGCTTATCATTGGACTTTTCTAATTCTTCCCTTAATAGAGCTACTTCTTGTTCTAACCTTTCACATTCTAAGTCCTTTTCTTTTAGATTATCCTTTAACTTCTTTGTCTTAGCTATTGACTTGTTTAGATCCTCTATAATATTTCCTCTCTCTTCATCACATTCTTGAAACTGAAATTCAAGTTGGGAGTTTTGCTTTCTTACCTTCTTTAAAGTTTTAAGATCATAAACAAGTTCTACCTCAAGATCAACTCCTCCAATTTCTAATTCTTCCTCTATTTGTTTGCCTTTGTCAACATCTTCATTCTTTTCTAACTTGTCTTCTATAGGATCACCCCCTTATTCTTCTAGTGCCATTAGAATATTCTATTATGGTCCTTCAAGTGTATCTTCATATTCATCATCATCACCAAAACTAAAACCATTCCTTGTACAACTATCTTCAAAATGTCAAAAATCACCACATCTAAAAAACTTGATAATTATTGGTGACCTTTTCTTAACTTCCTCTTTTTCCTCAATCAGAAATAGAACTTGAAAAAACTATTATCACTATCACTTGAGTACTTACTTGCCTTGTATGCATAGTAGCTCCTATTTTGTATTTGAAAGAACTTCTTTCCTTATTTGCCTTGTCCATCCTTGTCTTTCTTTTTCTACCTGTATCTTTCTAATTCCCTATTCCTGTGATCCTATTTTTCTTCATCATTATTATTTTTAGCTTCTTTAAAATCGATTGCATAGTGACCATACTTTCCACAATTGAAACATCTAACTGATTTTACATCTTTAAATCTTCTTGAATCCTTATTTCTTCTGCCATAATTTGCTTCTTCATCACTGGATGATTCATTGATTGAATCTAACTTCTTGCCCTTTGTCTTCTTAGTATATTTGAATGATTCTTACTTTCAAATATTAGGTTCCTCTTTTTTTCTTAACTCAAAAGCTAAGAATACCAAGTAACATATATATTGTCAAAGAATCACCATCCTTTACTTCTTCTATAGCTAAAATATTTTCACTAAACCTTGTTGGGAGAGACCTTAAGATTTTATCACAAACATTCGATTCTTCAACATTAAGTCTGTTGGACATTTTGAGTCATTAAGTCAAGTTGTCATTGATGTCAAGGAATTTGTCAAGAAACAAAGTTGTCATTAATATCCAGGAAGAAGCTTCTAATGATGTCAAAAGTCAAGAGGAACAATGCAGAGGTTAAAGGCAAGGTTAAAGGCAAAAGGGCTCCATAATATTTTTAATATTATGTGGAAGCATAAGTTAAAAGGTTTTTCATAAAAACCCAAGAAATTTTATTGCAAAGCTAAAGGAAGGTTTAATATTTATTTGATAAATTATTTAAATTCAAAATGAATTTACATTTTATAAATAAATATTATTTAAACCAAGTTGCATAATAAAAGGTGGTCTTAATAAACAAAGGGTTTTAAATAAGTAATTTATAAAACTTAAATTCAAATGAATTTAAATATTTTATAAATTAATAATGTCAAAGGGATAAACAAGCACCAACGTCTAATACATTGGAGGAAATTCGAGCGCTGACATTTTGCATAAAGGAGGGAATCCATTATAAATACCAATGCCTAAAAGGCTTTAACACTTATCCTTTTGCTCAATTAATACATGCGTGCAATTGTGTTGACTCGTGCAGAATATACGAAGAGATTAATGTGTTTAGCACCAGCGAATAATGTTTAATATGAACAGTGTGGATTGACCAAGTGCCAATAGGGCAGCATGGTATAGAGGTAAAGAGGACAATATTAGAGTGTTGGGTGCAAGGAGACCTACGTTTGAAATGTGGTGGAAATATTTTGGTGGTTGCATTGGTGTTTGAGAGTTCCATAGGAAAGGAGCACGTTTTGTGCTGAGCATGGTGAGGAGTTTTTGGAGCATGTGGTGCCCTCTTCTCTCCAAGTGAGCACCTAGCTCATGTGACGGTTAGAGCTATGACTAGGGTGCTAGTTGAGGAAGCATTATGAGTTCAAATCCCTTCCAAGGCAATATTGGACAAGTTTTGTGTGGACTTATTGAGTATATTTGAGCAAGTTCTATGTGAATTTTTTGAGCATGGACTTGTTGAGCATATTGGACAAGTTCTGTGTGGACTTATTGGGCATATTTAAGAAAGTTTTGTGTGGACTTGTTGAGCAGAGTTGAGCAAGTTTTGTGTGGACTTGTTGAACATATTGGACAAGTTCTATGTGGACTTGTTGAGTAGAATAGACAAGTTTTGTGTGGACTTGTTGAACAGATTTGAACAAGTTTTTTGTGGACTTTTTGAGCATATTTAAGCAAGTTCTGTGTGGACTTGTTGAGTTGATTGGATAAGTTCTGTGTGGAATTGTTGAGCAGATTTGAGCAAGGTTTGTGTGGACTTGTTGAGCAGATTGGAAAAGTTCTTTGTGGATTTCTTGAGAAAATTTGAGCAAGTTCTATGTGGACTTGTTGAGCAGATTTGAGAAAGTTCTATGTGGACTTGTTGAGAAGATTTGAGGATAGATTTTGGTGCAGATTTGAGGATAAGTTTGTGCTAGACAAAAAATAGAGATTGAGAAGATTTGTGCTAGATCGAAGGACCGTGTTTAGTTCATATTTGAGACAGAGCTTTGGAGGTGACAGAGCAGAGAGGACATTAGTCTCTAGTGGATAGAGATCCATTATCCAAGGAAGTGAGGACAGGTCTTCTGAGTGGGGACAAGAGTCTTTAGTGGAGAGAGATCCACAAGCCAATGTAGTGGAGGTAGTAGTCTTCTATAGGATCACCAACCAGAGCAGAGGAGAAGGAGTTCTCCTGTGTATAGATATCCATGAACTTGATTTAGGATATTGGTATCTCCATTGGACAGAGGTTCAAAAACATTGTAATAGGGAAAGGATTTCCAAGAGATTGATTGAAAAAATTTAGTGAAAATATTGTCTCTGTGGATGTAACCCACATTGGGTGAACCACATTAAAATTGGTATCTCTATTGTGTGTGGTGATTTGTACATTGCTTTGATTACTTTTGTTGATATTCCTATCTATACATTGCATAATATTGAATTGAAAAGAAAAGTAAAAAGTGGTCTTATACTATTCACCCCCCTCTCAGTATAAGCTTGTGTTCTTCAATTGGTATCATAGCAGGTTCCTTCAGAAGATTTTAATAGCTTAAAGGAAAAGCTAACAAGAACATAATAGATTCTAAGAATGTGTCCTCAAATAATTTAGCACCAATATTTGATGGAAGTGACTATATATATTGGAGTATGAGAATGAATATCTACCTGATGGCACTTGTTAATGAATTTTGGGAAGTAGTTGATTTTGGATATGATCCATTAATTAATCCTCCTATAGATAAGGAAGGTAAGCTTCTACAACATTACAATTCAAAATCAATGAATGCACTTTTGAGAGGTTTGCATAGAACATAGTCTATGAAAGTTATGCATTGTCAAACTACAAAGAAATGTGGGATAAATTGAAAAATATATATGAAGGAGATAAATATGTCAAGAAAGAAAATATGTGAAATCTCAAAGGACAATTTGAAGAATTAAGAATGAAGGATGAGGAAAACATTAGTACTTATCTACTTCAAATTTATGAGGTTGTTAATGCTATGCAAGGACTTGGAATGAAGATTGATGAATCAGATGTTTGTGATAAAGTCTTAAGAACTCTTCCAAAAAGATTCAGTGAAAAGATCTCTACTATAGAAGTGTCAATGGATGGTGATACTTTGACAAGAGACATGTTACTTGGTATTCTTACAACACATGAGATAAGAACAAAAGAGGAACCAAATCCTCAGAAATAAGCAACATTCAAAGCAATCAAGAAGACAAAGGGTAAGAAGTAAGAATCAAGCAATGAGTCATCTAGTGATGAAGAAGCTAATTATGGTAGAAGAGATAAGGATTCTAGAAGATCCAGAGATCTAAAATCTGTTAAATATTTCAATTGTGGAAAGTATGGACATTTTGCAATAGATTGTCAAGAAGCTAAGAATAACAATGGTGAAGAAAAATAGGATCACAAGAATAGGGAATCAGAAATATACAGACGCCAAAAGAAAAACAAGGATGGAAAAAGAAGAAAAGTAAATAAGTTCTTTCAAAGGCAAAATAGGAGCTACTATGTGGATAAGGCAAGTAATTACTCAAGTGATAGTGATGCTAGTTTTTCATATAATGATAGATATGAAGTCCTATTTATGATTGAAGAAAAAGAACAAGTTAAGAAAAGGACTCTAGTTTTTCTCAAGTGTTTTAGATGTGGTAACTTTGGACATCTTGAAGATGATTGTACAAGGGATGGTTATAGTTTTAGTGATGATGAATATGAAGATACACTTGAAGGACCAGATGAAAACCTTCTAATGGCATTAGAAGAAGAAGTAGGTGATCCTATAGAAGACAAGCCAATAGAAAATAAAGATGTGGACAACGACAAACAAATAGAGGAATATTTGGAAAATGATGGATATGATCTCAAGGGAGAACTTATTTATACTCTTGACACGGTAAAGAAGGTAAGAAAGAAACACTCTAAACTTGAATTTTAGTTCCAAGAATATGATGAAGAAAGAAGATTGCTAATAGAGGATTTAGAAAAATCAAAGGCTAAGGCAAAAAGGTTCAAGGATAAGATAGAAGCAAAGATATTAGAATGTGAAAAGCTAACACAAGAAGTGGCACTACTAAGAGAATATTTAGAAGACTCCAAGGTCAATATGAAAGGTTTTAAAAATAGCTCAAATAACTTGGATAAGTTCATCAAGACATAAAATACTACATCAAGCAAAATAATTCTTGGATTTGAATAGAATAAAAAGAAATGGGAAGGAGAGTCAACCTCAATTTTTGGAGGAGAAAAAACTTCAGATGAAGATACTTCAGAAGAAGACAGTGTAAAATAAAGTGAGACATTTGAGGATGAGTTAGACAATAGAGAGTTCAACAAAAATAGGAACAATGCACAAAGAAGATGTAGATGGAACATCAATTAGAACAGGTCAAAAGATACTAAGAGACCAATAAGGTCAAGACAAGGAAACTTAAATGGAAGATGTTTTTCATGTCATATATTTGGGCACATGGCTTCACAATGCAGGACACATGAAAGACAATAATATGGGAACAAACAACTTTTTCATGGGTATTGCTACTCATGTAATCAGTTTGGTCACAAGGCAATGAATTACAGGGTTCATGATAGAAGAGGATATGGCTTCACTAGGAGAAATACCAAGACATTTGCACCTCCAAATAAATATAAAATTAAGTGTTATAAGTGCAATAATGATGGTCACACAACAAAGTGGTGTAGAGCAGACATTCTAGAAATAAGTATGAATAGGAAGAGGAACATGAACATGGATATGAACAGGAACAGGAACAAGAATAGGAACATGGATATGAACAGGAATAAGAACATGGATATGAACAAAAATAGAAACAAGAACATGAATGTAGACATGGACAGGAACATGGATATGGAAAGAAATAGTCAGAGGAATCAAACAGATCAGATAAGAAGGAAAGAGGATAAAGGTAAAGAAATGTGCTTTTTGGGAGTAGAAATACTCTCATCCCAGAATTAACCACTTCAATAGAAGGTGGAGGAGGTGCTAAGCTAAGAGTCTCATTATTAGCCCTGAGCCCCAAAGGTGACCCTTTACCATTGATGTGAAATGGGGGGAGATTTGAGTAAGGGGGGGATATTTGAGTAAGGGGAGAGATTTGGTATTTGAGAAGCATTGAGCCAGGGGGAGCAATGTCCCAGGGGAGAAAAAAAATAAAAATCAAGTTTTTAGTAAAAATAATTTGGATTGCCATCAATGACAAAGGGGGAGATTGTTGGACATTTTGAGTCATTAAGTCAAGTTGTCATTGATGTCAAGGAATTTTTCAAGAAACAAAGTTGTCATTAATATCCAGGAAGAAGCTTCTAATGATGTCAAAATTTAAAGGCAAGGTTAAAGGCAAAAGGGATCCATAATATTTTTAATATTATGTGGAAGCATAAGTTAAAAGTTTTTTTATAAAAACCCAAGAAAGTTTATTGCAAAGCTAAAGGAACGTTTAATATTTATTTGATAAATTATTTAAATTTTATAAATAAATATTATTTAGACCAAGTTGCACAATGAAAGGTGGTCTTAATAAAAGCCAAGGATTTTAAAGAAGTAAGTTATAAAATTTAAATTCAAATGAGTTTAAATATTTTATAAATTAATAAGTTCAAAGGGATAAACAAGCATCGACGTCTAACACAATGAAGGAAATTTGAGCTCTGACATTTTGCATAAAGGAGGGAAGCCATTATAAATACCAATGCCTAAAATGCATTAGCACTTATCATTTTTCTCTATTAATACATGTGTGCAATTATGTTGACTCGTGTAGAATATGCGAAGAGATTAATGTGTTTAGCACCAGCAAATAACGTTTAAGACTAACAGTGTGGATTTACCAAGCGCCAACAAGGCAATGTGGCCTAGTGGCAAAGAGGACATCGTTAGAGTGTTGGGAACCAAGAGACATACGTTTGAAATGTGGTGGAAGTATTTTGGTGGTTGAATTGGTGTTGGAGAGTGCCACATGAAAGGCACACATTTTACGCTAAGCAAGGCAGGGAGTTTTTGGAGCACATGGTGCCCTCTTCTCTCCAAGCGAGTGCCTAGCTTGCACAATGGTTGGAGTCATGGCTAGGGTGTTGGTTGAGGAAGTGCCATGAGTTCCAAATCCCTTCCAAGGCAAGATTGTACAAGTTTTGTGTGGAATTGTTGAGAATATTTGAGCAAGTTTTGCATGAACTTGTTGAGCATATTTGAACAATTTCTGTGTGGAATTGTTGAGTAGAGTTGAGCATGTTCTGTACGGATTTGTTGAGCAGATTAGACAAGTTCTTTGTGGAATTTTTGGGTATATTTGAGCAAGTTCTATGTGGACTTTTTGAGAATATTTGAGCAAGTTCTGTGTGGACTTTTTGAGCAAATTGGACAAGTTCTATGTGGACTTGTTGAGTAGATTTGAACAAGTTCTATGTGGACTTGTTGAGCAGATTTGAGCAAGTTTTGTGTGGACTTGTTGAGAAGATTGGACAATTTTTGTATGGACTTATTGAGAATATTTGAGCAAGTTCTATATGGACTTGTTGAGTAGATTGGACAAGTTATGTGTGGACTTGTTGAGCAGATTTGAGAAAGTTTTATGTGGACTTGTTGAGCAGATTTGAGCAAGTTCTATGTGGACTTCTTGAGCAGATTTGAGAATAGATTTTGGTGTAGATTTAAGGAAAGGTTTGTGCTATACCAGAGATATATATTTAGCAATTTTGTGCTAGATCTAAGTATTGTGTTTAGTGCATATTTGAGATAGAGCTTTGGAGGTGACAGAGTAGAGAGGACAGTAGTCTCTAGTGGATAGATATCCATTAGCTAGGGTAGTGAGGATAGGTCTTCTGAGTGGGTACAAGAGTCTTCAGTGGAGAGAGATCCATAAGCCAGTGTAGTGGAGGTAGTAGTCTTCTAGAGGATCACCAACCAGAGCAGAGGAGAAGGAGTTCTCCTGTGGATAGAGATCCATGAACTTGATTTAGGAGATTGGTATCTCCATTGGATAGAGGTCCATAAACATTGTAATAGGGAAAGGATTCCCAAGATATTGATTGAGAAAATTTAGTGAAAATATTTTATCTATGGATGTAACCCACATTGGGTGAACCACGTTAAAATTGGTGTCTCTATCATGTGTGGTTATTTATGCATTGCTTTGATTACTTATGTTGATATTGCTATCTATACATTGCATAATATTGAATTGAAAATAAAAGTAAAAAGTGGTCTTATACTATTCACCCCCCCTCTCAGTATAAGCTTGTGTTCTTCAAAGTCTAATTCCTTGCATAGCATTAACAACCTCATCAACCTAAAGTAGATAAGTACTAATATTTTCCTCATCCTTCATTCTTAACCCTTTAAATTGTCCTTTGAGATTTCATATCTTTACCTTTTTGATACTTTTATCTCCTTCATATATGCTTTGCAACTTATCCCAAATTCCTTTTGCATATTTACAATGCATAACTTTTATTTATTTTGTTCTATGCAAACCTCTTAAAATTGTATTCATTGCTTTTGAATTGTAATGTTGTAGAATCTTACCTTCCTTATTTGTAGGTGGATCAACTAGTGGTATGTATCCATTTTCAATTGCTTCCCAAATTTCATTGCCAAGTGCTATCAAGTGAATCTTCATTCTCATACTCTAAAATATATAATCACTTCCATCAAATATTGGTGTTGAATTATATGAGGACACATTCTTAGAATATGTTAGGATCCTCAATCCTAACATTATTAGTTAGTATTATTAATCATTTAATTATTATATTATTAACTTATAAAGTGAACCATCACAACCCTTCATAACGTTAACCATCACGTATCTTCATACATGAACCATCATGTCTCTTCACCAACATAGCTTTAGGGTAGAGATATATATATTAGGTTGGCCATCCATATCAAATCATCCAACAAGAAGAATATAATTATAGACCCATGGAGGGATTTCCAAACCAATGCAAAAGGCGATTCATATCTAAAAGTGATTCTTTAATTTAGATGCTATTTTAATTATTTCTTTATTAAAATTGTGCTAGAACCTTCAGGGTTATACCATTTGGTATTAGAGCCATGTGGGACCTAGTCATGTGGGAATTTCTCAAAGATCTTCATCAAATCACTTATGTGCATGAGTATCAAACTCAGTTTGAGGATATCACCAAACACAACACAATATTGGATGAACAATTCTCACAAGGCTTCATTAGGGGATTAAAAGAGGAAATTAGAATGGAGGTGACAAGGTTCAATCCCTATACCATGATGCAGACCTATGGATTGGCAAAATTAGTTGAAGATAAAATCAATGCACAACAACAATTAGGGAAACCACTTATGGAAAAATCATCGACCACTTACATCGCTCACAAAACTATGCATAATGTAAGGGAACAAAGCACTTACACAACCCCCAAATCTAACCGAACTTTATGAATTAAACATCTTAGCTTTGAGGAGATGAAGGAATGACGAACAAAAGGACTCTATGATAATTGTGATGAACAATTTGGACCCCACCATAAATGTGCTACACTAACATTGTATTTATTGAAGGAAGTTGATCCCTGTCTCTCCATAGAGAAATCAGATGAGGTAGTTCTACTCGAAGCGACCAGTGCACCTACTCACCACAATGAAGACAATGAGGTTGATGTGCGAGAAGTGATTGATGTACCAAGTAAGGATGAGGTAGAAATACCCAAAGTGATCAATCCTAGCCAAACATGCACTCTACAAGACCTACACATACCTTCCTTACCAATAGTGATTTCTTGCCATATGACCAAACCTATTCGGAACCAACGAGAGGACTACACACCCTCTCCGTTGGCTCTACCAAGGAACCAAAAAAGGATATGAAATCATTACCATCACGTTTGATGCATCAATCTAAAGTATTTGAGGAACCCCAAGGGTTGCCCTCCCATCGTCATCATGATTTTCCTAAGGAATATTTTACTATTGTTCTTGGAAACCCCTCGCTAATGCTTCATCCTTCTCGATATTCCTGCCTATGAAAGGATACCATTAAAAGAGTCCAAGAACTTACACAAATCCTTATTGGAAAACAAAGGATAAAGCTTCTCACTTTTAGCTTTGAGGAGAAAGCTCTTTTTAAGGAGGGTGGCATGTTAGGATCCTCAATCATAACATTATTAGTTAGTATTAGTTAGTATTAATAATCATTTAATTATTATATTATTAAATTATAAAGTGAACCATCACAACCCTTCATAACATGAACCATCACGTCTCTTCATATGTGAACCATCATGTCTCTTCACCAACGTAGCTTTAGGGTAGATATATCTATTAGGTTGGCCATCCATATCAAATCATCCAACAAGAAGAATATATATTATTTAGACCCATTAGAGGGATTTCCCAAACCAATGCAAAAGGTGATTCATATCTAAAAGAAATTATTTTAATTTAGATGATATTTTAATTATTTCTTTATTAAAATGGCAGACCGGGGCAGAATCCATTATGTTCTTGAAAGATTTTTCTTCAAGCTATTAAACTCTTCCAAAGGAACCCACTCTGATACCAATTGAAGAACACAAGCTTATACTGAGAGGGGTGGTGAATAGTATAAGACCACTTTTTACTTTTCTTTCCCAATCAATATTATGCAATGTATAGATAGCAATATCAATAGTAGTAATCAAAGCAATGCATAAATCACCACACATAATAGAGACATCAATTTAACGTGGTTCATCCAATGTGGGCTACTCCACGAAGAAAATATTTCACTAAAATTTTCTCAATCAATCTCTTGGGAATCCTTTCCCTATTACAATGTTTATGGATCTCTATCCAAAAGAGACACCAATCCCCTAATCAAGTTTGTGGATCTCTATCCACAGGAGAGATCCTTTCTCCTTAGCTCTAACTGGTGATCTTCTAGAAGAACTACTGCCCCCACTACTCTATCTAATGGATCTCTATCCACTAAAGACACCTATCCTCACTACCATGGCTAATGGATATCTATCCACTAGAGACTTTCATCCTCTATACTCTATCACCTTCAAAGCTCTATCTCAAATCTACACTAAACACAGTCCTTCGATCTAGCACAAATCTGCTCAATCTTTGTCTCTAGTCTGGCATAAACCTATCCTTAAATCTACACCAAAATCTATCCTCAATCTCTATCCTCTGATCTACACTAAACATAGTCCTTCGATCTAGCACAAATTTGTCCTTAATCTCTTTTCTATGATTTGTACTAAACATAGTCCTTCTGCCTAGCACAAATATATCCTCAATATCTATCCTCAAGCCTTATCACAAGGCTTGACTTAATCTCAAATCAAATCTACTAGATCTGCCCCAAACCTTAACCCAAGGTTTAAAAAAATCAATCAATCAACTCTGCTCTCAAGTCTTCTCAAAGACTTTTCTCAAATCTACCTTGTAAGCTTTCCAAAAGCTCACACTAAACTGTCCACAAGTCCTCTAAAGAACTTATACAATCTTCTCTCAATATGTATTGTAAGCTTCCATAAAAGCTCACACAAATCTGTCCACAAGTCTTCTCAAAGACTTACCTCAAATCTGCTCAACAAGTCCACACTAGAACTTGTCCAAACTCATAGAAACATAAAGAGAATTTTTAGAGACTCAATATGCTTCACATTCATCACAATGCTCAATTACTTTCAATCACTCTTTTAGAAACATATAGAGAATTGTTAGAGACTCAATATGCTTCACATTCATCACAATGCTCAATCACTTTCAATAACTCTTTTAGAAACATATAGAGAATTTTTAGAGACTCAATATGCTTCACTTTCATCCACACTCAAACTCTTTCTCAAATCAATTCAAAATATAGAACAATTTGTTTCATAGAAATTGAACTATCACTTTAACACATCCACTTGACTAGGCTCAACCAACTCTACTCAATCAATCACTCAATGAAATAATCCTTTCTCACAAACCCTAGTCCAAGCATATGAACACTCACTCAAATGTTTCCAACAATGCTTATCAATCAATCTCACATAACAATGATACTCATGTTCTTTGCAAACCCTAGTTCAAGTTCATTCAACTTAATCACCTCAACAACAATGCTTATAAAACAAGGTTTTATCAACTCTTTATTCTAGAAAACCTTGAAGCATTAATTCAAACCACACTCAACAATTTTTACCAAACAATCCTTTTTACTCAAACTTTGCATTCACAACATTCAACAATCACTCACTAGGAAGAATATGCCCATACCTTTTATTTGATGTAGAAGTGCCCTTAGAAAAAACTATCTCAATCACAATTTTCTCCTTTTTCCAATCTCAATAGTTAGATGATAAAATAGCACACTAACTCTATTTCAAACACACAAAAATAATTAATCCAAAATACACCTTATTACTCCTTGAAATTAGCAACCATCAAATTACACATAAAAGTAATCACTAAATATGCTCCTTATAGTCTCCAATTTAATAAATCAAAACCCTTCAAAAATAATAATTGCCTACCCTTTTATCTCCCTCAAAACACTCAATAACCAATTTTAATTTTAGGCAAAAATTAAATCTTACAAACCATTAAAAAAAAATTTCAACCTTAGGCACATAAAAAATATTTTTATTTCCTTCAACCTTAGCACATTCCAAACAAAGCGACAAACCCAACAATCATCAGTGCATACCTTTGTTTCAACCAACAAAAGGGCCTCGGTGGGTTTTGAACCCAAAACCTCTCCACCGAGTGCCTTACCAAGGTGCTAGCCCACCACATGGGCTAGGTGCTCCCACGAGAAGGGGAAGGCACTAGCCTCCCTTTGTTCCCTATGCTAGGCACCGTTCACAAAATGCAAACCTTCTTCCTTGCAAAACACGAACCCCATGAGATTCAAACCTACATCCTTCCTACCAGCAGACACCTTAACACCTACCGTCGTCGCCATCTCGCTCTTTGTTCCTCTATTTTCATCTAAGTCTTTTCAAACAATAATTGATGCTTTCTCTTTGTGCTCATTTTCAAACTTAGGGGCATTCGAATCAATAATCGCATAGGGGACTAAGGCAAAGGTTTTGCCTTCATATATATACATAGTGCCTTGATGTTGTAATACGTCGATGCTTCAAATAAAATTTTAAATTTGATTTATAACTTTGCTTTATAACCCTTTTAGGGTTTATTTAAATTAATAAAAATTAATTTATAATTAAATTAAAAATTAACTTATAATTAACTTAAGTAACATGAAAGTTAATTAAATTAATTAATAAATTAATTTATAATAAAATTATATTAATTAATTTAAATTTCCTTTTTAATATTATAATAAACTATTATAATATTATTTTTCTGGGCCTCTTCTTTGCCCTTTGGAACCGGGTCTTGATCAACTGAAGACGGACTATCCTTTTGCACTTATTGGAGAACCTGAAACTAATGTTGCCCACTAAAACTGCCACTGACTGGTGTTGAAAGCTTGACATCAATGACCACTCACTCTTGACATCAATGAAAACTCATCTACTCAAAATATCCAACAATCTCCCCCTTTATCATTGATGGCAACCCAAATTCTTTTTACCAAAACTTGACCTTTTTCCTATTCTACTCCCCCTGGGACATTGCTCCCCCTAACTCAATGCTCTCTCCTTAAACCAAATCTCTCCCCCTTACTCAAATATATCCCCATTTGAAATCAATGGCAAAGGGTCACCTTTGGGTCTCGGGGCTAAGAATTAGTCTCTTAGCTTAGCCTCTCCCCCACCTCCTCTTGAGGTGGTTAATTCTGGGGTGGGAGTATTTCTACTCCCATCAAGCACTGTACTTTACCTTTGTCCTTTTTCCTTATCATATGATCCTTATGATTCATTTAACTATTCCTATCCATATTCTTATTCATGTCCATGTTCCTATTCTTGTCCATACTCCTGTTCTTATCCATATTCCTGTTCTTTTTCATGTCCATGTCCATATTTTTGCTCCTGTTCCTATTCTCGTTCTTGTTCATGTTATTTTTCCTATTCTTCTTCTTGCTCATGCTTGATTCTTAAATGTCTATTCTATACCACATTTTTGTATGTCCATCATTATTGCACTTATAACACTTAATGTTATTATTCCTTGGAGGTGCAAATGTCTTGGGATTTCTCCTGGTGAAGCCATATCTGTTCCTGTCATGAACCCTGCAATTCATTGCCTTGTGACCAAACTGATTAAATGAGTAGCAATACCCATGGAAAAGCTGTCTATTTCTAAAATTTCTATTTTCCTATCTTTCATGTGTCCTGCACTATGAATCCATGTGCCCAAATCTATGACATGAGAAACATCGTCCATTGAAATTTTCTTTCCTTGACCTCATTGGTATCTTAGTCTCTTTTTATCTATGTTGGTTCATGTTCCATCTATTTCTTCTTTGTGCATTGTTCATTTCATTGTTGAACTTTCTGTTGTCCAACTCATCCTCAGAAGTCTCACTTTCACTTATACTATCTTCTTCTGAAGTTTCTTCTTTTGAAGTTTCTTCTTCTTAGAACTTGAGGTTGACTCTTCTTCTTGTTTCTTTTGAGCTTGTTCAAAACCAAGACCTATTTTTTTTGTTGTCCTTCTTTGTACTTCGATCATCTTATCTACAATTTTTGAAATTTTTCCAAACTTGTGTAGCTTGTCATTGGACTTTTCTAATTCTTCCCTTAATAGAGCTACTTCTTGTTCTAACCTTTCACATTCTAAGACCTTTGCTTCTAGCTTATCCTTGAACTTATTTGTATTAGCTATTGACTTGTTTAGATCCTCTATAAGCTTTCCTCTCTCTTCATCACATTCTTGAAACTAAAATTCAAGTTGAGAGTTTTGTTTTCTTACCTTATTTAAAGTTTTAATAGCATAAACAAGTTCTACCTCAAGATCAACTCCTCCAATTTCTTATTCTTCCTCTATTTGTTTGCCTTTGTCAACATCTTCATTATTTTTTGACTTGTCTTCTATAGGATCACCCCCTTCTTCTTCTAGTGCCATTAGAATATTCTCTTTTGGTCCTTCAAGTGTATCTTCATATTCATCATCATCACTAAAACTAAAACCATTCCTTGTACAACTATCTTCAAGATGTCAAAAATTACCACATCTAAAAAACTTGATAATTATTGGTGATATTTTTTTAACTTCCTCTTTTTCCTCAATCAGAAATAGAACTTCCTCTTTATCATTATCTGAAAAAATTATTATCACTATCACTTGAGTACTTACTTGCCTTGTTTGCATAGTAGCTCCTCTTTTTTCTTTGAAAGAACTTTTCTTATTTGCCTTATCCATCCTTGCCTTTCTTTTGGTACCTGTATCTTTTTGATTCCCTATTCCTGTGATCCTATTTTTCTTCATCATTATTATTTTTAGCTTCTTGAAAATCAGTTGCATAGTGACCATACTTTCCATAATTGAAACATCTAACTAATTTTGCATCTTTAAATCTTCTTGAATCCTTATTCCTTCTGCCATAATTTACTTCTTCATCACTGGATGATTCATTATTTGAATATGACTTCTTGCCCTTTGTCTTATTGGTAGTTTTGAATGATTCTTCCTTTCGAATAGTAGGTTCCTCTTTTGTTATTAACTCAAAATATGTAAGAATACCAAGTAACATATCTCTTGTCAAAGAATCACCATCCTTTGCTTCTTCTATAGCTGAAATATTTTCACTAAACCTTGTTGGGAGAGACCTTAATATTTTATCACAAACATCTGACTCTTCAACATTAAGTCCAATTCCTTGCATAGCATTAACAACCTCATCAACCCGAAGTAGATAAGTACTAATGTTTTCCTAATCCTTATTTCTTAACCATTCAAATTGTCCTTTGAGCTTTCATATATTTACCTTTTTGACACTTTTATATCCTTCATATATGCTTTGCAACATATCCCAAATTCCTTTTGCATCTTTACAATGCATAACTTTTATTGATTTTGTTCTATGCAAACCTCTCAAAATTGCATTCATTGATTTTAAATTGTAATGTTGTAGAAGCTTACCTTCCTTATTTGTAGGTGGATCAACTGGTGGTATGTATCCATTTTCAACTGCTTCCATCAAATATTGGTGTTGAATTATCTGAGGACACATTCTTAGAATCCATTGTGTTCTTGAAAGCTTTTCCTTCAAGCTATTAAACTCTTTCGAAGGAACCCACTCTAATACCAATTGAAGAACACAAGATTATACTTAGAGGGGGGTGAACAGTATAAGACCACTTTTTCATTTTCTTTCGTAATAAATATTATGCAATGTATAGATAGCAATATCAATAGCAATAATAAAAGCAATGCACAAATCACCACACACAATAGAGACACCAATTTAATGTGGTTCACCCAATGTGGGCTACTCCACGAAGAAAATATTTCACTAAAATTTTCTCAATCAATCTCTTGGGAATCCTTTCCCTATTACAATGTTTATGGATCTCTATCCAAAGGAGACACCAATCCCCTAATCAAGTTTGTGGATCTCTATCCACAGGAGAACTCCTTTCTCCTTAGCTCTGACTGGTGATCTTCTAGAAGAACTGTTGCCCCCACTGCTCTAGCTAATGGATCTCTATCCACTAAAGACACCTATCCTCACTGCCCTAGCTAATGGATCTCTATCCACTGGAGACTTTCATCCTCTATACTCTATCACCTTCAAAGATCTATCTCAAATCTACACTAAACATAGTCCTTCGATCTAGCACAAATCTGCTCAATCTCTATCTCTGGTCTAGCATAAACCTATCCTTAAATCTGCACCAAACTCTATCCTCAATATTTGTCCTCTGATCTAAACTAAACACAGTCCTTCGATCTAGCACAAATATTTCCTCAATATTTCTCCTCTAATTTGTACTAAACATAGTCCTTCATTCTAGCACAAATCTGTCCTCAATATTTGTCCTCAAGCCTTAACACAAAGCTTGACTTAATCTCAAATCAAATCTGCTAGATCTGCCCCAAACCTTAACCCAAGGTTTGAACAAATTAATCAATCAAATCTACTCTCAAGTCTTCTCAAAGACTTGTCTCATATCTGCCTTATAAGCTTCCCAAAGTCTCACACTAAACTATCCACAAGTCCTCTCAAGAACTTATCCAATCTGCTCTCAATCTGTATTGTAAGCTTCCATAAAAGCTCACACAAATCTGTCCACAAGTCTTCTCAAAGACTTACCTCAAATATGCTCAACAAGTCCACACTAGAACTTGTCCAATCTCATAGAAATATAAAGAGAATTGTTAGAGACTCAGTATGCTTCACATTCATCACAATGCTCAATCACTTTCAATCACTCTTCTAGAAACATGTAGAGAATTGTTAGAGACTCAATATGCTTCACATTCATCACAATGCTCAATCACTTTCAATCACTCTTTTAGAAACATATAGAGAATTTTTAGACACTCAATATGCTTCACTTTCATCCATACTCAAACTCTTTCTCAAATCAATTAAGAATATAGAACAATTTATTTCATAGAACTTGAACTATCACTTCAACACATCCACTTGACTAGGCTCAACCAACTCTACTCAACCAATCACTCAATAAAATAATCCTTGCTCACAAACCCTATTCCAAGCATATGAACACTCACTCAAATGTTTCAAACAATGCTTATCAATTAATCTCACATAACAATGATACTCATGTTCTTTGCAAACCCTAGTTCAAGTTCATTCAGTTTAATCACCTCAACAACAATGCTTATAAAATAAGGTTTTATCAACAACTCTTTATTCCATAAAACCTTGAAGCATTAATTCAAACCACACTCAACAATGTTTACCAAACAATCCTTTTCACTCCAACTTTGCATTCACAACATTCAACAATCACTCACTAGGAAGAATATGCCCATACCTTTTATTTTATGTAGAAGTGCCCTTAGAAAATCCTGTCTCAATCACAATTTTCTCATATTGCCAATCTCAATAGTTAGATGATAAAATAGCACACTAACTCTCTTTCAAACACACAAAAATAATCAATCCAAAATACACCTTATTACTCCTTGAAATTAGAAACCATCAAATTACACATAAAAGTAATCCCTCAAGATGCTCCTTATAATCTCCAATTTAATAAATCAAAAAATAACCCTTGAGAAATAATAATTGCCTACCCTTTTATCTCCCTCAAAACACTCAATAACCAATTTTAATTTTAGGCAAAAATTAAATCTTACAAACCCTCAAAAATTATTTTTCAACCTTAGGCACATAAAAAATATTTTTATTTCCTTCAACCTTAGCACATTCTGACAAACCCAACAATCATCAATGCATACCTTTGTTTCAACCAACAAAAGGGCCTCGATGGGTTTTGAACCCAAAACCTCTCCACCGAGCATCTTACCAAGGTGCTAGCCCACCACGTGGGCTAGGTGCTCCCACGATAAGGGGAATGCACTAGCCTCCCTTTGTTCCCCATGCTAGGCATTGTTCACAAAATGCAAACCTTCTTCCTTGCAAAACATGAACCTGACAAGATTCGAACCTATCTCCTTCCTACCAGCAAATGCCTTAACACCTATCATCGTCACCAGCTATGCTACGTAGTGAGTGTACAAAGTGGAGGGAGCCTTGCTCCTCTTTGTTCCTCTATTTTTGCTGAAGTCTTTTCAAACAATAATTGATGCTTTCTCTCTACGCTCATTTTCAAACTTTAGGACATTCGAATCAATAATCGCATAGGGAACTAAGGCAAAGGTTTTGCCTTCATATATATACATAGTGCCTTTATGTTGTAATATGTTGGTGCTTCAAATAAAATTTTAAATTTTATTTATAACTGTATCGCTCCAAATTTTTTGCATCCTTACCTTCAGGCTATAGGATCCGTGCCCGGAAGGGGGATGGGAAAAGGATGGCACGGTACCTCGGACTGAGAGGCCTTGCGAAGGTCCCGCCTCTCGGGGGAGGTGTATTATGGTGATTTTTTGATGGATGGTGGGTTCACCAGGAAACGTTTGAATGGCAGTTTCCACGCCTAGGTTGGGAATGTGTTTAATGTGTTCAGTTTTATCTTTAAACATTCGAGTCCTAGGTTTGGCCAAATGAATCTAAGTTGTACTATTATGAAAATGCAGGCTAAATGAAATACAGAAAACAGATTTTAAACAGAAAACAGAGGGAAAAAGCTAAATTACAGAGCCATACCTGATCCGGATGTCTGATGGAGATTCTGATTCTTGAAGCAGACAGGATCGTCTGGAATTTGACGAGATCGTCTCCGACCTGCAGGATCGTCTGAGATCTGACGAATTCGTCAGACGAATTCGTCAGAGACCTACAAACAGAGAAATAGACACAAAATACAAAAAATACAGCAATGCTAATAGAGGATAAAGATGTAAAATGACAATAAAGATGTTAACAGATAATCCTAAATAGGAATGCAAGCAAATTACAATGTTTTAATAATTAATCATGATTTCATTATGCAATTAAACTACATGGGTGAACTCCAAGATGCAGAATAGCAAAAAATAATAAATAAACTAACTAGATGCAGAATAAAATAGGAGATGAAAAGAGAAAAATGCAAACTCTAGGCATTGATTGCCCCCAATGATGGTTGCAGTCGAAATCGTCTCTGATTTGACGAGATCATCTCGAATTGAACAGGATCGTCTAAGACGATGTAAGCTTGCTCCGGCTGAAAAATACTAAGGTTCCTACAATAAAATTTGGATAGGACAAGTGTAGATGGTAATACAGATTATTCTAATGCGTGTGAAGGTCGATTTACAGGAAAATTCAGCCAGGGGTAGGTTAAGGGGAGGGCCTAAGTTTAAATAGGCTTAGGAGGGAGGTTAGGAGGTTGGAGATCATCCCAATTTGGGAGATCTCCAACGGGGAGGGTCTCTAACGGTGCAGACACGCTTCTGCCGGATTAGAGACGTCGTTGGAACAGAGGCTAATTGAGAAAAATTAGTTTTGGGACAAGATCGTCTGGACGTCCTAGTCCAGACGAAATCGTCCGATCCGAGGCGATATCGTCTGATCGGCGACGATATCATCAAACGGTCAAAACAAACTCTAAAAATGGCGCGGGAAAGGAGGAAACGGGTTAAACGACGGTTTGGGAGCGGTTTTGGGGGTTGAAATTTGAATTTGAATATTTACTAGAGTAATTGTAATTATTTAAGGTTTTACTGCGCCAATTTTAGGGTGCTACATTTTGCCCCCTCTTTAGCGAATTTTTCGAAGAAAATGCGTTAAAGATGAGTTCTTCTCGATCTACGAGAAAGCAAAAATTATTCCCATTTTTAGGCGACGATTCTTGGTCGAATCGTACGACAGCTTACTATGGTGCCCCCTCCGTGTTTTTACCCAAATCGAACGTTTGAGGTAAAAACACGAAAAAGCAAAATTTTTAAAAAAAGTTTTTAAGTGTTTTTGAATAAAATTAAGAAAAATAGGGTAAAACCCTAATTCATTTGTTACTGTTCATTTTCCTAGTTTTTAGAGCTCTGGAGACAAGATGGTCGAGACAGCGCACAGATCAACAGAGGTCCGACGCGGGCTACGGGTAAGGGTCTAAACTGAATTTAGAATGCTTTACTTAGAATTTTATGCTTTTTAGATTAGATTTGATTGATTTTTGAGCATCGCGGCCATTTTTGGGCCGTCGACGTCGTCGAGACGAAATCGTCTCGATTTCACCGAAATCGTCTCGATATCGTCGATTTCGTCCAGAGGCGAAATCGATGAAATGGGGACGATTTCGTCAAAAAGGGACGATTTCGTCTGGCAAAATCGGAGACGAATTTGCTCAAATTGGGGACGATATCGTCCAATTGTGGACGATATCATCATTTATGAAATTGAACTTATTTTGACTTGCATTTTTAATTAATGATTTATTAATGATTTTTATTGTTGATTTTGTTTATGTTGCGAGAGAGGATTACTAAAGAGCGAGAGAATGGAAATATGGCGGGTTGAGGGATGACTTGGCCGCCCTATCTCGAGCAGAGCGAGATCAGCTGGCTCGAGTCGGCTTACGGCATGTGGCGGAGATGCCACAAGTTTCTACAGATATGGGGCTATTGACAACCCTAGCAGAGAGGTGGTATCCGGGTTCTTCCTATTTTTGGTTACCGACAGGGGAGATGACTCCCACACTGGAGGATGTATGGAGGATTTTGAGGATCCCCATACAAGGACGGCTGATCACTCCCATGGCCAATCAGGGCCACGCGATGATGCGACTGTGTGGCGATCCGAGCTTCGCCCTGGAGAAGGGCGGAGTGAACATCGAGTCGCTACGCCAGATGCCTGGGGCATCTAGACTCACACGGGTTTTGGCTGGGGTGGTAGGTGGACTTCTGCTGTGCCACCAGAGTGGATGCAGGGTACCATGGGTACTGACAGATGTGGTCTGCGACATGAGAGACCACGGATATAGATTTTCTTGGGGGAGCTTTGTACTCTGTCGGTTGTATAGGATCCTTCATGGGGTCGTATACAAGGGCGGCCGATGTCTGGTTATGACATCACTACTATAGGTTTGGTGTTGGGAGCACATTGCGGTGCGGAGGCCGGTAGGGCTCCCACTGATAGGGATTGATGGGGAGAGGCCCCGAGTTTTCTACTGGTGGCTCCGGAGAGGGGCACAATGGCGGATAGATCTACCAGTGTCCCGGAGACTACTAGATGACCTCGTCTCCGACCAGATCACCTGGAGGCCTTGGAGAGATCATCCAGGGTGGGCCGAGGATGGACAGGAGCTGGCTCGCATCAGGCGAGTCTGTTGGCTGAGGATGGAGAGGGGAGAGGTGGAGCTCCACCGGTATGACCGAGTTTTGAGGCAGTTCGGTCTACAGCAGGGGATTCCATCTCTGAGAGACTACGAGTTTTCTCGGACTATCCGGGATAACACTACAGTTAGCGGGGCTCCAGATATGCAGCGATTCTGGAGTCAGGATGCAGATGATGCCCCCATTCAGCCGGTGGATGGGGATGACGTTGGGGTAGCCGACGGCTATGATGCCCGGTACACAGGCATCCGCCCTCCTCGGATGACGAGGGCTCAGGGTCCGATTCATGTAGTTGTGCATCGGATGGGGAGGCGGTGCCAGGCAGCCATTGAGGCAGCACAGGGTCACGGTGGGAGAGAGCAGAGGAGGCCACAGGCTCAGCAGAGGCCGCGACAGTGGGAGAGGAGGGAGGAGAGACCCCCTTCTCCACAGAGAGAGGCCACCATCGCCTGATAAGGGCAAGGGTGTGGACATAGGAGAGAGTAGTGAGATGGCTACTCTCCGGGCGGAGACTGTCCGTCTCCAGGCACAGGTGCAGACTTTGCAGGAGGAGGCTGCACGACATCGAGCGGAGGCTACACAGCTCAGAGATGAGGTTGCACGCCTCAGAGCACGGAGTGGAGGAGCGAGCACTCAGGAGCTGGCACGGTCGATTGCTCAGACCACGTTCTACCAGGGTATCTACTTCTAGATGGTGCCAGAGGGTCAGAGGGTACAGCTGCCAGTCGGCATTGCTGACCCGATCAGGATTGGGTCATCGAGGACTTCATCTCGATCGACAACTAGGACTCGCAGTACCACACATACTGCGATGGGGCCACCTCGTCCACCTCAGGGCGGGGGAGGAGATGAGGCTGAGAGCTCGAGGGGTTCTCGAGGCTAGGCTACTGCACTGTACAGACTGATTATATGATTTGAGAGGATTGAGTATGCCAAGATGTAGATTGTGGCATACCAATCTATTTTTGAGATGATGTACATATATTTGATATATATATATAGATGAGATATTTTTTGATCATATGACTTGTCTTATGTGTTTGTATAATGCTTTAATGTTTGAAGTGTGATTGATTTAATAATTCATGTAATTATGTCGTTGGAAATATTATGGTTTGAAATGTCATGCTTTAAAAATTTAAATGAAATAATCTGATGTAACAAATTGGTTGTTGGTGATGTGATAATTTGATAAAAATAAAAGGGACTTTTAACAATAATTTCAAAGGACATTGTCGCTATTATAGACCATTTCATGGAGTCGCCGCTCACTCGGTCGTCAAGCTAATCCCAGTATAGAAATATTGTTAAAAAGTAAAAGAGTGCTTAAGAGACTGTCTTAAGACTTTGGTGTGATGATGCAAATGATGATGATGATGATGATTTGTTTTCAGACTTTTCATGAAAATATTATGCATGAAATATTTTAAAATGATTTTTGCTAGGCATAAATTCCTAAGTGTGATAAAATTTTTGGATAATTCCCTAGGAATTATACCATCATTGCAAAATTGAAGGTTGACATAATGACATGAAATAGTGATAATGTGCATGCTTTTTTAAAAACATAATTGTATAACAGAATGATTTAAGTCATATGGTTTTTATGATTTTTAAATGAATGGGTAATAAAATTGGTACAATGGTTTGCGCTAGGCATAGAATATGTAGGTATAGACTTATACCATCATCGCGAAAATCAAAGAAGAAAATAGATTGTTTTATTGCATGGTTGATTTTTAATTTTTGAAAATAAACAGAAAATATGAAGAGGAGGACTTGCGCTAGGCATAAGACTCCTATTTAAGTTCTGGAAGTATACCATCGTCGCGAAAGTCGACAATATATAAATATGTGTTTTTATTGTATGGTTTGAAAGAAATTTTGAATTTTGATTATGCATGTAGTTGTCTTTATACTAAACAACTGTACTTTAAAGAAGAAAATGAATTTATTCCAAACAATTTGCAAAAATATTTCAAAGTATCTTAAAGACAAAAGTTAGATTTATAAGGAATCCCATGTGCATATGTGAGTTCATTTCCAATCTTGATTTATCATAATGATACACAAAATCTCTCAAATACAAAATGTGTGTGCAATTGCTATGTTCGTTTACCGGTTTTGAGCAAGATAATATGATACAAGTGATTTGAATGAACCAAATAAGTGTTCATTAACCATGATTTAGATGCATATAACCATACCGGACTACTATGTAAGTCGGATTATCTAGATCTAGCTAATCCATAAGCGAGACATAGGTCTGTACAAAAGAAGGTCGCTAATGTGACGGACATATCGCCACGCTAGGAGTTACCCAAGGCCAAGCAGGTTGGGCACAAACCACCTGTTATGGGGCTTACCTCACAATTTTCGAATAATTGAGAATTCCAGGGATTCAAGCTCATCAACCCTTCTTTTCTTTTCAAAGGGTAGGGAGAGGGATTTTATTGCTTTTGCTTTTGCTTTCTTTTGCTTTTCTTTTGTATTTCTTTTGTATTTTTGCTTGATTTTGAGATAATGCTTGAAACATTGTTGTAATGATATAAAATAACATTTTTCTTTTTCTCTTTTTCTTGAACTTTGCTTTTCTTCCTATGCTAGGGATACTTGCTCGGATTAGTTTGTAGAGCAAGGGATTTTTATTCCGGGTAGGGGTGAGCTTGTCCTTTTGCCAATTCTCAAAGATTCTAGACCATGTGCATGATAGGATAGCAGGGGAAACTTTTCGCTCAAGAAACCACTTCTACTATGTAGCATAGCAAGGATATTACAAATATAATCATTTTATTGTGAAAGGATGTGCTTGGTTTAAGTAAATAACAAGATCAATTCTCTGTGCTCAAACTTTATTTAATTGAATTTTGTGAACTTTTGATATAAGAGAGATTAGTAATCATGCCAGATAAAAATCAAGATATTTATTTTGTGTTTGTGAAAGTGAGGGATTCCAAATAAATGCTAATTTATCCAAAATAATTTGAAATATATAACTGCAACATTTGTAAGAAGAAATATATACAAATACTTTTTGAGAAGTTTGAGAATGTTGACTCTCTCTTTCTTCTTTATTTTGTTTTGGTTTCGAAAGAGTCAAGAATATTGTTGTTTTTATTTTTATTATTTTTGTTTGTTTTTGTTTTTGTGTAAACAATTTGATATATTTTTAAAATAAGAGAACATGCAAAATATGTACAAATGATGAAATGACTAATTTTTGTTACGCATAGTAACGTTTAAGATGCAAAATGTTCATGGGTTCTTTAAGTTCTTTACCATCTAAGGTAGATAATTTATATGCTCCTGATTCAAATTTAGCAGTGATAATGTATGGTCCAAGCCAGTTGGGCTCAAATTTACCTTTAAGGTCTTTAGTTGCATTAGTATTTTTTTGATTTTCTTTTAAAACAAGGTCGCCGATCTCAAAGGATCGATGACGAAACTTTTTAGCATATGATCTTTTAAGCTTGTTTTGGTAGGCACGGAGATGCTCCAAAGCATTGATGCATTTTTCATCTAGGAGTTCCAGTGACTGAGTCTGCCAGCTCGATATTCATCTCCTACTTCGGTATCTTGAAGTAGTAGAGCCAAAGAAGGAACTTCTAATTCAAAGGGAAAAATGGCTTCAGCACCATAAACCAAAACAAAAGGTGAAGTTCCAGTGGGAGTTCGAACACTAGTTCGATAGGCCCACAAGGCTGGATATAATTGAATGTGCCAGTCGCGGCCAGTTTTATTGACCAATATTTTGAGAATTTTGATTAAGGTTTTGTTAGATGCTTCTGCTTGACCATTACCCTGAGGATAATAGGGAGTGGACCAACGATGTTGAATCTTATATTTTTGGCATAATTTTTTGACATCTTTATTTTTGAAACAAGTTCCATTATCAGAGATGAGATTTGCAAGAATTTCGAACCTACAAATGATTTGATTAAAAATAAATTTAGAGACTTGTGTGCCAGTGCAGGAAGCTAAAGGCATAGCTTCAACCCACTTCGTGAAATACTCAGTGGCGGTTATGATGAATTTGTGTCCATCAGATGACACAGGATTGATTTTGCCAATAATGTCTAAGCCCCATTTTGAAAAGGGCCAAGGAGATGAAATAGCCTGCAGTTCTTGTGCAGGCGCATGGACAAGGTCAGCATGTTTTTGGCACTTGTCGCAATGGCGCACATACTCATGTGCATCATTCTCCATGGTAGGCCAAAAGTATCCTATCCTAAGGAGCTTTTTAGCAATGACACTACCACTGAAGTGTCCTCCACAAGATCCATCGTGGGCTTCACTCAAGGCTGATTTGGATTCTTCTAAATTCAAACATCTTAATAGGATACCTTCAAAAGATCTCCTATACAAAGTATTGCCAATTATTACAAATCGACTTGCTCGTCTACGTAATAACCGATGTTGGTTTCTATTAGAATTGGCAGGGAAAGTCCCATTTTGAAGAAAATCAAATATATCTGTATACCAAGGTTCAGGAGTAGTTTCATTGATTAGAAACACATCCAAAGGTTCTAAGCATGACTTATTTGAAGCGGGTTCCTGGAGTCGACGAATAATGATAGTGGCATATTCGTCATCTAACTCCAAGGGCAGGAGAGATGCAGCTGTGGCCATAGCATCAGCTGCACGGTTGCAAGTTCGAGGAATAGCTTCCAAGGTAACTTGATCAAATAGAGACATTAATTGTAAAACATAGGCTTTATATGGGCGCAGTTTATCATCTCTGGTCTGATAAACTTCATTAATTTGGTTTATGACAAGTTGAGAATCACCAAAAACTAGCAGATGTTTAATTTTTAGCGCCAAGGCAGCTCGTAATCCAAGGATTAGAGCTTCATATTCAATAGTATTGTTGGTGCAAGCAAATGTTAATTTGAAGGACAGAGGAATAAGATGTTTTTGCGGGGATATTAAAATAATACCCGCACTAGCCCCACTCATGCATCGGGCTCCATCAAAGTATAAGGACCATTGTTCAATATGGTCTGCCTCTAATTGAAGGCATTCATCGGGAAACTCAATGATGAGGGGATGGGTAGACTCTAAGGGTGCAGCAACTAATTGATCTGCTATGATTTGACCCTTAACAGACTTTTGTCCTATGAATGTGAGGTCAAACTCGCTTAGAGCGAGAACCCACTTGGCTGTGCGACCCGATAAATAAGGTCGACTCATGAGATACCTCAAGGGATCATATTTAGCAATGACATAAGTTTTCTGACTAAGCATATAATGGCATAATTTTTGCGTAGCAAAAATGACTGCTAGACATAGTTTTTCCAACGTTGTGTAGCGGGTTTCATAACTGATGAAGGTTCGGCTAATATAATAATTAGCACGTTCTCTCTTTGCATCATCAAGCTGAGCTAACATAGCTCCTAAGGCAGAATCTGAAGCTAAAATATACAGGAGAAATGGGCGATCAGGTCTAGGTGGTGAAAGCACAGGTGGGTTAAGGAGGTATTGTTTGAGAAGTTCAAAAGCTTCTTTACATTCGTCGTCCCAATTAAAAGGGACATCCTTCTTAAGGAGCTTAAGAAAGGGACCGGTTTTGTCCGCCAACTTATCGATGAAGCGACGGATAGCTTGAAGCTTACCTTGTAAACTTCGTAACTCAGATATATTGGTAGGTGCGGGCATATCAGTGATAGCCACAATCTTGAGAGGGTCAATTTTGATACCACGTAAAGAAACTATAACCCCTAATAGTTTATCGGACTTAACTCCAAATATGCATTTGGCTGGATTTAATCGAATAAGATATTCTCTTAATCGATTAAAAACTTTTCTCAAATCATCTAAATGATTATCTTCATTAATAGAGCGAGCTATAATATCATCTACATAATCATGTAGGATATCATGCATCATATCATGAAAAATATAAGTCATAGCTCGTTGATAGGTTGCACCTGCGTTCTTTAAGCCGAATGGCATCACTTTCCAACAAAAGGTACCCCAAGGGGTAATAAAGGCTGTTTTAGCCTGATCTTCAGGAGCTATCCTGATCTGATTATAACCGGAGAATCCATCCATTAAGGACATCATCCCACTCCCGGCAGTAAAGTCAATGATTTGATCCATGTTTGGAAGAGGAAAATCATCTTTAGGGCATGCAGCGTTAATATCTCTAAAATCTGTGCAAACCCTAACTTTGGTGGCTTCTTTCTTGGTGACTGGAACTACATTTGAGATCCATTCAGCATAATCAATAGCTTGTATAAAAACAACATTCAGGAGTTTTTCTAACTCCCCTTTGACTAGCAGGGCCACTTTGGGATGCATTTTTCTAAGTTTTTGTTTAACAGGTTTAGCATCCGGATGGACTACTAGATGATGCATGACTACGGAAGGGTCCAGACCTGGCATATCTTCGTATGTCCAAGCGAAGACATCTTCATATTCTTTAAGGAATGCAATGTATTGCTCTTGTTTTTCTTGACTTAATTCTGACCCAATATTGATTATGTGAGGATTATCCTCAGTTCCAATGTTAACTTTAATGACGTTTTCTACTTCCATGTGTAGATCTCTTTCAAAATTAGGTGGGGCGGGTGAGACGCCCAATTCTTGTAATTATTTTAAGGTTAAGTTGGATAATTCATCTTGAGGATTAGTGGTCTCAAGTTGGGCTATAGTTGGTATAGAACCATCAAAATAAAATCCATTGTGTAAAATCTCTTCAACGGAGACATCGTGGAAGATATCTCCTTCCAACTCATCATCGGATTCAACGATCATTTCAGGGTAAGCTATGGATAGCATGTTACATGTAAATGGCTGATTTTTTAGAGGCAAATCATCACGCCTATCCAAATAATCTTGATAACATATGAGTTGATCATCATCTTCAAAAGGAAAGGGTTGACCCTTACTAGGAAATAGGCCCACACCACGGCGGGCGAGGCCACGGTTCTACCTCGAAAGGTTCTTTCATGCCATTTTGGAAAGGTCCCAAGCCTTTCCCTTTATATCCCATTTTAAGCATTATGGGTTTAGCTTTAATATACTCATTAGTAAAATAACATCGAGCATATCCATCATGATGAGTTTTGATATTTCGAGGTATTCTTCCCTAGTCATATCCTTTATAAATGAAGGCACAACTCCCGACTTGGTAAGTACTTCCCATAGGTTGTGGGAGGCCCAAAGTACGAGGAGATGGCGGCAAGTTATTTAAAAGAATTGAATCTTGCATGAAAGCATTTGTTTTTTTGATATTAAGATTGTGGATAAATGCGGTAAAAGTTCATCAAAAAGAGCATAAGATGTAGAAGGATCATTCCCTATATCTTTAGATGTGGAAGGTATGATAGATGTTGATAATGTGGAAGTGTTAATAGATGGGTCTATAGGTTTTGAAATTATAGGGATAGAACATGAAGGATTGGTTGTGGATTGAAGATCTTTTTGAGGTTCTAGAGTGGTTTGTTTAGAAGATTGTTGATCTATATATGAGGGTGAAATTAATGGAGGAGAAATAGGTGAAGCTATGGGTGTGTGTTTCATAGTTTTAGATGAAAAATAAGAATTAGGATGTGTGGATGACAGAGCCAGGCAAAATTGAACTCCAACAGGTTCTGCCAAAGCACACATATCAAAGGGTCTAGGATCACCATGGATAGTGACCAACTGATTTTTAAATTTGAATTTAACACATTGGTGTAAAGTTGATGGGACAGACCCGCATTGCATTGATCCAAGGACGACCCAAGAGTATATTGTACGATGCGGGGCAATGTACAATAAACACGGTCGTATCTAAGGTTCTAGGACCAACTTGCAATGGGATGGTAATAACTCCACACGTTTCTTGTGTTTCGTCATTGAAATCTTTTATGATCATGTCAGTTTTCTTCATTTCATCACTTCTAAACCCAAATCGTTGGTAGAAATCAAAAGTGCAAATATTTAGAGATGAACCATTATCAATCAAGACTCTTTTAACAACTACATCTCCAATTAGAGTAGTAATATATAAGGGGTTATCCTTATGTAAACTGTGTTGTGGGATATCTTTATCCCGAAAGTCAATACAATCGACTTCTCTAGTGATGATAGTATTGGCCATGGCTTCAAGTTGAATGTTTTGAGGTACCATCATTTGGCTTAATGTAAGCATCAACTCATCCCTATGGGTAGGAGAAGATCTTAATAAATCCAAAAGGGAAATTATGGCTGTAGTATTGGATAATTGCTCATTAATATTGTAAGGGGGTTTAGGTTGAACATTGGAAGCATGATTCCCTTTATTGGGATTTTTCAAAACAAATGGAGCTGATCCATCATTCTGGTTTGGTTCTTGTTGAGAATTTTGAGCCTGTTTTCTGGTAACGACTCCGATGGTACCTACAATGTTGTATTGAGGATGTTGAATAGATCTTGGTCTAGCATTTATAGCTTTTTCATTAGAAAGGAATTGATCAGAAGAGGGTCGAGTAGTGACTCTTATAGGAAATGGTTCTTCTGGAATCATAGCATCTGTAATAGGTTGAATAGGATCTGATTCATTTTCAAAACTATTTGATTGGTTTGAAGTGATTTCCATGTCACTTTCAGTATCTAATTCTATATCACTAGGATCTGGAGTTTGAATATTATGTAGGGGCCTGGTTGTGACCATGGATAAAGTTGTGTCAAATTTTTGTAAATCATGATTAGGTAAATGTCCGCTAATAGTTCCTACATATCGAGTAGGAGGAGGAACATTATGATGCTCAATTTGATTGGCCACCTCTTTACCATGTCTTGGTAAAGGATGTTGAAATATGTCTAATGATTTATTAGCATTTTGATTTTGATTTTGGGGAATGTTCTTTTGAGCATTATTAGGAGCATTTTGTTTAGGTTGGAAGGCTTGCACCTCCATTTCATTATTATCAATCAGATCTTGTATTTTATGTTTCAAACTTTTACAAGCGTTGGTAGAGTGTCCAGGCCCTCTATGGAAATCATAGTGTAAGTCAGGTCTGTATCCGGGTATAGTTGGATCAGGTTCCCGGATAGCTGGTAATTGAATCAAACCTCTTTCGAGTAATTGAGGTAAAATAGTTGATTCAATCTAGTAAATTCTCGAGGAGGTTTATCAGGAGTTTTCAATATAAATTTTTCTATTGTTTTCGTTGCATTGATATTAGCGACATTTCTGCTGTCAGTGACTCCGTCACCTACGACTTGTTTGTTTTTATACTAATTTTTAGATGTTTTCTCATCATCTTTCTTCCTAATTTGGCCTCTCCTAATGAGGGCATCTTCTACTCTTCGAGCTAAATCTATAGCTTGATCGAAGGTAGTTAAAGTAGTGTTGATAAGCAACACACCCCCACTGAAAAATGAGATTCCATCCTTAGAAAATTCTGAACTTTCATTTTTTGCAGCAGGGACCCTCTTGATCTTTTCAGGTTTTAAATCCAAATTTGCTTGCCTCCTTTTTAAAGTTGTGCTTTTTCTTGCATTCTAGTTGTGTTATCCAAGAATTCACTTTTTACATGCTAGAATCATTCATGCACAAGCAAAATCTTGCACCGGTGCCGAGAAAATCCGGAAAACGAGTTGCATAAATTCATTGAAAAATCAAACTTTCCATTTTTGGTAGTGTCGCGATATCGCGACACTTCCATTTCGGAAATGTCGCGATATCGCGACGAGGTAAGTCAAAATGCGGCTAAGTGCCGAGAAGGTCGCGATTTCGCGACATGTCGCGAAATCGCGACGATTTTTGGAGAGAGAAGCAAGCTGTACGGAGGGCGCGATTTTGCGACATGTCGCGAAATCGCGACATGTCGCATTTTCGCGGTAGGAGAGAGAAAGTGGGCTGCGAGGATGAAAATCGGCTAAGTCGCAAACATGTTCCAAAATCGCGGTCCAGCGCGGTCCAGCGCATGCGGGTAAGGAGCGTCGCGATATCGCGACGTGTTCTAGAATCGCGGCTGAAAATCGGGATGGCTGTACGGAGGCCAGGAGGGTCGCGATTTCGCGACATGTCGCGAAATCGCGACATGTCGTGTTTTCGCGGCCGACGAGGGAGGAAGTTGCCGATGCGCTGGCGGGGTCGCGATTTCGCGACATGTCGCGAAATCGCGACATGTCGCGAGAATCGCGGTAGGAGAGAGAAAGTCATAGTTGACCCGAAAGTGCATTTCGGCGGGAAACGAGAAGGCTTCATGGGGTAGCGACACGTGTCAAAGCGTGAATGGGACAAACGGAAGCCGACATGCAAGCTTATTTTGCGGTTTTTAATCTGTTTTTAATGTTTTAAGCTTCGATTTAATTAAAATGCTAATCTAATGCATCTTTTTGTCTTTCATGCAGGATTCCACCTGGCACTTACGGGACAACCGGGAAAGACCATAAAGGCGAAGATAAAGTGCGGATTTAGTCAAGGACCGCCATGCTAGGAGAGAAGATGCCGGTGAGAGCATTCAACGACAAATTTATTGCAGACTTGATAGCATGAAGACCATTTCAACACGGGGATGGATTTGCGGAGATCGAATTGATGGAGAAGTGGTGACTCATCCGGCTCACCAGCAGAATTAATGGAGGCATTTATTTGCAGCTGCGGATGAATGCAAGTTGCATTTGATTTTATCTTCTCCATTTATGGCAATTGATTGCACTGATTTGCCGAAGGGTTAAGTTCTATCCGGACTTTGATTTTTAAATGGATTTTTATTGTAAAACCCGGGTCCTAGGGTTTAAGTGCGATAAGATTTAGGGTTTGAGCAAGATATTTTGGAAAAGATCAGGGTCTGTCATGAGTCTATAAATACAGATTCTAAATGTAATCGCGGGAGGCGGAGACTTAGAAATAAAAGGCTTATAAGCAATTTCTTGCAAATTTTGTGAAATCCTTTGTTTACGGACTTGGAGTTGATGTGCTTTAGCTTTTACGTGATAGCATGGCCGGGGAGCCTAATCTTTTGCGAGTGTGATAAGTGTATTTTCTTTTGTTATCCGTTCCATTTAAAGTTTGTTAGATATATCTTTGTAAATCTGCCATTGTCAAGATTAAATATCTTTGTTAGGCTTCGGTTGTTCTATTATGCTGCTAGGGGAAATTACAGATTTGGGGTTAAGTTTGTTCTAATTGCTCTGTCTTCCTTTGTGCGAGCTAGGCTGCCGGTGAAAGATACCGATTTTAACCAGTTGCCCTTGGATTTATAATTTTCTGCTAGATCTGTTTCACTCTGCCTTGTGCTCTTAGTTGAAAGTGATCTTAGGTATGTGGACACTTTCTTCTTGGATTTGTTACGTTGTGAAGGTGATAGCATAGATAAGATTGAGTAGTTTAGGGTTTACAGGTTAATGTTTGATAAGCTTCTCTTTTTTGCCTTACCCTACCCTCTCTTTGCTTTCAGTGAATGATCCATTTTTATTTTCTTTATTTGCCTTTTATTTAAATCTGCTGACCCATGAGAGCTAGATCAAAGAATTCAAGTCAAATCCGATTGTCAACAACTTTTGCAACTGCTGAACAAGTTCGAGGAACCCCCTGTAAGGTAACGAGAGCGATCCATATTGAAATCTATTCCAGAAGTGGAAAAGAGTGAATTGCCATTCGACCCAACTCTGTAACTCGCACCTTGGATAACCAGCTAGATCCTAAAGATGAGTGGGATCCGTCCCGTGGGTGTCTCCGGAGCTTTCCTTGCCTTCATCCTTTTCCGGGGTGTGCATGAAAGCCGGACCAACATCTAATTGGCGCTAGAAGGAGGGCTGAACTCAGTTCAAGTGTTGTAAGGGCATAACGACAACATTTGAAGGACCCACGGTGAACTCAGACACGTTTTTAAATTGTCGGTGCGATGTTGTCGGTGCGGTTGTCGGTCTGGTATTTCAACTTGCTAAAATACGGAACACATTGGAAGCTGAGAGTTTGTCGGTACTGTGGCTGGATTCTACATACGGGGTAACAAGGTCCCACCCAGAGTGGAGAGCTCCTTGTCCCTGAATTAGAAACTCCGAGAAGAAGTAGCCACGGAAGAGCCACATCTCTATCACGAGACAGTTTTATCACCATTGATAGTCACTCCAACCGAGCTCGAGAATATCCCTGTTAATCCATTAGCTATGGCAAATTGGTTGGGCTCCACGACTTTGAACATTTCGGGTATAGCCCATGACTTGCCCAGAAATCCAGAAAGATACCTCCCTAGGTATAAACATGATGGGACAAGAGTCTGCAGAGGAACACTTAATTGCATTCAAGAATGCACTGAAGTTATTAAATGTACGACATGAGGATGTTGCCTGCGAGACTCTTCCCGTTCACTCTCCGGGAGGGAGCCTATGATTGGTTTCTAAATCTTACCAATGATTCCATCACCGGTTGGAGTGACTTAGAAAAAGTCTTTGTGTCACAGTTCGGGGAAGTGATAGACCCCAGTATTTTATATCAGCAGTTTTCTAGCATCAAAAGAGAACTGAATGAGTCTATTAGATCCTATAATGTCAGATTCCAGAAAGCTTATGGTAGACTCACTGGCTATTATGTACCGAATGCTGACCTGGCATTAGAGATTTTTAGGAACTCTCTGGACCCAATGACCTCTGTCTTCTTGAAGAGGGATGCCACTGTTACCAACTTGACAGAAGCTTATAAAGAAGCTTTAATCCTGGAAAGACAGTTGGGACCCCAGCCTTTAAATATTCAACAAACTCCTCTGATCACTCAGCCTGCTCCTATACTCAATCCTATCCCACATCAGATGATCTTCCAGTTTGTCAGACTTTACCATCAGCGGCACCATTAGCTGCAGCACCTGTTGAGAATGTACAGAACCCCGTAAAAGAGGCTGAAAATGCTAGGATTGAAGAAGTTTCAAAGATTGTTCGGAAGGTGGCCAATGATTTTTTGAGTTTTAAAAGGCAAACTTCTCTGGAGACAATCCCAACAGATATTCATACCAACCAAACAGATTTAATAGGCCCCCATATGAGCCTAATAAAGATTACAAGGGTAAATCTCATGATGTGAACATATGTGATTTGGCTCTGCCCAACTGGTGCAGAATTCATGCCACTTCTCAACATGGGGAATTAGATTGTGTGGAATTTTGCAATGCATTTGAAGCTTTGTCGGGAGATTTGATCTCCCACTGAAAATCAAAGAAGCTGCTGAGGGCCCAAGTTCATCTGGACACAGTGCAGCTATGGTCTTGGATTCTTTTTCTTTCCCGGATGAATATGAGAATGTAGTTGAAATGCCCATGGATGAAGTACAGGCTTTCCAGCAGTACAGAAGAGATAGCTACAACCTGAGGAACAGGAATCCTGAGCCAAATACCACATCAACTCCTCTTGATAATTCTCACAATATTCCTCCTGACCCCTCTCCAAGCAATAATCCACCCCCACCAAAGGGAGGAGCTCAAAGAGTACCAGATGTTGCTATTCCTCCACTTAACAAAGGATATAACATAGTGGAGGATATGAAAAAGATTAAGGCTAACATTACTCTGCATGAGCTGGCACAGATTTCAAAGCAGAGAGACAATATGATAAAGACATACTCTGGCCCTGCTGCTAAACCTGTAGATAAAGGGAAGAAAATAGCCAATGCCAATCCGGCCATGTACAAGGAAAAGGCTGAAGTTCCCCCATTTTCTTGTTGTCAAAATTTTTGGGAAGAACTTACATAATTGTTTGGTGGATTCAGGTGCATCTGCTAATGTCATGCCATTGGCAATTTGTCAGCGATTGGGGCTGACCCCAATGAAGTCTGAGAGGAGAGTTGTCCAATTGGACAAGTCAGAAGTTAAGGTTGTGGGAGAGCTACAAAACATTCACATTCAATTGGCATCGAGCCAAGGGCTCAACATAAGATCGAAATCCAAGTTGTGGATATCCCGAGTGGGGTATGGAATGCTTGTTGAGTAGGGATTGGTCTAAGTCTACGAATGGATATACGGCAGCAGACTTTTCACACATGTGGTTGCCATGGAAGGGTGTGGCTAATCAATTGCGGGTTGACGAGAGAACCCGGTACAAGCACACCATTACAGAGTACAATGCTGCAAATGAGGCTGTCAATATTGCGAGAGGTAGACATTGGTGTCTACAATTTAACAAGCTGGGCACAATGATAAATTTAACAAAGCTCATCCTGTACATACTAATGAAGTTTGGACACTTCATGTGGATGGAGCCGGATGTAAGCGGGGTTAGGAGCAGGGGCGGTCCTCAAAGGGCCTCAAAGTCGGACATTTTTTATGTCTTACCGCTGCGATTCCCATGTACTAATAATTTAGCGAGTATGAAGCTACGATTTTAGGTTTAAAATTTGCATTGGATAAAAATGTGAAGAACATTCAAGTTTTCAGCGATTCGAGAATTAGTGGCAAGCCGGGTCGGGGGTAAGTTTCGGTGTAAAGCCTCTTATACGAAGGGATACAAGCACGAGCTTGGGATCTTGTGGAAGGCTTTGATGCATTTAACTTAACACATATACCCGGGGAACAAAATTCACATGCGAGATGTCTTGGCATCTTCGAGTTGCAAGTTTAAGGCCATTGGAAGATTTTAAGTGGGATAAGTTTTCAATTGAGCTAGTCCCCTGTCCTTCGAGTTCCAAACAATATTGACGGCTTTCAAGTTTTCTCGGATGATCAGCAGATTGTGAACTTTCTGCAAAGTACCAATACCTTTGAGAATGCTATAATTGATGAGGGCCAAAGGGACACCACTGATGGAACAGACTAGATGATGACGGGGGAATCATGAGATTGAAGGACAACAGAATCCCAAAGGGAATGGTAGAGCTGGAGAGGCTATTCGATGTTGACAAGATCAGGCAAAGGGTGAATTCTGAGGATTATGTGGGCACCACAAGCAATGATACTGAAAATTTGAATGTAGGAACTGAAGAGGATCCAAGGAACATCAAGTTGGCAAAAAGGTGTGATCCGAGAGATAAAGAGAAATATGATTGATTTCTGCACGGGTCTAAGGATGTAATGGCCTGGTCATACAAGGATTTAAAGGTATTTGATCCAAAAGTTTACACCCACATCATACCTTTGAAAGAATCTTGCAAGCCTTTCGGACAAAAACGAGAGGCATGTTAATGCTCTGTTAGAACCCCTTATTCGGAAAGAAGTGGAGAAGCTCTTGAGTGCGGCAATTATTTTTCCTATCGGGCATTCTACTTGGGTGGCAAATCTGGTGCCAGTAAGGAAGAAAAATGGGGAGATCCGCCTTTGTGTGGATTTTAGGAATCTGAACAAAGCATCTGAAAAGGACAACTATCCCCTGCCTTCTATGGATGAAGTACTACAGATTGTTAATGGCTCAGAGATGATGTCTTTTCTGGATGGTTTCTCAGGCTATAATCAGATTCTAGTTGAGAAGGAGGATAGAATGAAGACTGCTTTTACAACTAAGTGGGGTACTTTTGCTTACAAGAGGATGCCATTTGGTTTAATAAATGCGGGAGCAACATTTCGAGAGAGCAATGGACCATGCCTTCAAGGGGCTTATGGGCAAATGTATTGTAGTTTACATGGATGATCTAACGAGTCTTTTCCAAATCCAGATTTGACCATGTCAAGCATTTAGAGTCTGTATTTAACAAGTGCAGAGAGTTTGGCATCTCTTTGAATCCAAAGAAATGCATATTTGGTGTAACAGAAGGCAAATTGCTTGGGCATTTGGTCACAAAGGATGGCATTTCCATGGATCCGAGGCGAGTTGAGGCCATATCGGCATACCATTTCCCAACTCCAAGAAAGAGTTGAGATCATTCTTTGGAAAGATTAACTTTGTCAGAAAGTTTATCTCGGGCTTTGCGAGAGATAGTTAAACCAATGAATGATATGTTAAAGCAAACTGCCCAGATTACCTGGACCACTGAAGCTAAGACTGCTTTTCAAGAAATCAAGACGACCATTAAACAAGCACCGGTCTTAGTAAGCCCGGATTTCGGTGCAGATTTCTATCCGTACACTTTCTCTTACGAACATACACTTGCTGCGAGTCTTGACTCAACGGAGAGATACGGGAGAACATCCAATTGCTTTTAAGAGCACTAATTTGAAGGGAGCTGAACTGAAATATTCCAGATTAGACAAACGAGGCTTATGCTTTGGTAAGGGCGGTGAAGCGGTTCGGACATTATATACTCGGAAGCAAAACTCATGCCATAGTGCCGGACCAGTGTGAAGTACCTTCTAAGTCGAGAATGAGTTGGGTGAGCGAGGGGCAATTGGGTCACCGAGGCTGCAAGAATATGACTTGGAGATTAGGCATGCTAAAGCGATCGAGAGGACTTGGCTTGTCTAGACACATTCTTTGAAGTGCCTCCACGGCGGGAAGTTAATCAATTAAACTATGAATCTGATGATTGGTATGGGGATATCATTCATCTGCTATAGTTTGGAGTTTGCCCATCCCATTTGAACAGAACTCAAAGGAGAGCATTAAAGTTAAAAGCTTCTCACTATCTCCTCAAGGCGGGTACTGCGTACGGGGAGAATTATCCTTGGCATCTTCCTAAGGTGCATTTCTCCCGGTGAAGTCGGTGAAGTCATGGCTAGCTTTCATGAAAAACTAGGGGCGGGGGCATTCATCGGGATGCTGCTACGACACATAAAATATTAAGAGCGAGGCTATTGCTTGGCCTACACTTTTTAAGGATGCACATCAACATGTCGGAACACTGCCATCAGTGCCAGACATTTGCAGCCAAAGAGGCAAATCGAGCTCTGCCATTGCAACCAGTTGTGATAAACAAACCTTTCATGCAGTGGGGACTTGATTTTGTGGGAGTCATTAACCCGAATTCCTCGGCAGGGCATAAATATGTGCTGACAGCTACTGACTATTGCACAAGGTGGGTTGAAGCAGCGACCACTACAAGAAGTACAGCCCGGGAAGTTATTGATTTTCTTGAATCAAATGTCATAACTAGATTTGGGGTTCCCCTGAATTTGGTCTGTGATAATGGGCCCGCCTTCCAATCATTGGAGTTTGCAGATTGGGCATACCGGATGGGGATAGTTATCGGATTTTCATCCAACTATTATCCCCAAGGCAATGGGTAGGTGAGTCAACAAACAAGAACTTAATGAATGCCATCAAAAAGTCTGCGACGAGACAAACCCGAGCGGTGGCATACATTGTTGAAATATGCATTGTGGGCTAACCGGATAACACACAAAGTGGCTCTTAAGACCTCTCCCTTTGTTTTCTTTGTATGGTACTCGGCCAATTGTCCCCATCTCCTTGAAATTGCCTACCTATAAGTTTGCCTTAGATTATTTTGAAGGTCATGATGATGTTGAAGCCCGTGTTTTAGACCTCACTAACTTGCGGGATGAAAGACTCCAAGCCCTGGAGCACTTCGAGCGAGACACCAAGAAAGCTGTCAAGCGGTGGTTTGACAAGAGAGCCAAGGTGAAGGCTTTCAGGCTGGCAGACTTAGTGCTTCTGTGGGACAAGGCCCATGAGAAGAAGGGTAAGCACACAAAGTTGCAGCCACTGTGGATAGGCCCCTACCAAATTGCTGAAATATTGGGTAACAATGCTTTCCGCTTGCAAGACCTGGATGGTAATTTTCTGGACCTCCCTGTTAATGGCCAGTACTTGAAGCATTATTTCTCTGCTGTTCCATCCAATGTATCATTTGAGTAAGCTATAAAGAAGTTGTAACATGTGTACATATTGTAAATAGCTCCGTAAGTTTTATTTTGTTCTAGTTTAGTTCTTTTAATAGCTCTGTACAGTTGCTTTAGTTGCTTCTTTTTAGTTTTAATTGGGTTTTGTACGTACGGGTTTGTTTGTTAGATTAATCCTTGTTCTCAGTGCAGTTTTATTTTTTATTTTTATTTTATTTTTTTATTTTTTTAATATGTCTGTGCAGTTGCATTTTAGTTTATTTCAGTTGCTTTAAGTTATTTTCAGGTCTAGGCAGTTTTAATTGCTTTTCTTTTGTTTTAGCTTATTTTTGCTGCCTGTACAGTTGTGCTTTGCATCCTTTGTAAATAGCCTTGCGGTTTGTTTTATTCCTTTGTCTGTACTGTCGATTTCGATTGCTTTAGTTTATTGTCTTTGTTGCGATTTAGCTTTCTCGATTTAGCTGATTTTAGTTACTTTGCTTCAGTTCTTTTAGTTTGTTTCTTTTATTGCTGTACAGTTTTTATTTTCTTCCCTGCATTTCTTTTTCTTTGCTATCTGTAGGTCTTCAGTTTTAGTTTTAGTCTTAGTTGCTTGTGCAGTTTTATTTACGATCTATGCGATTTTATTTATCTTGCTTTAGAAGCTTGTGCTGTCTTTGGAAGTCTGTACAAAGTCCTTTGGCTTCTAAAATTCTATATTTTAACCTTTGCCTGAGCAATCAATGAAAAGTCAGCCTGCTGAAAATTGTTTTATTCCTAGCTGATAAATCCTCAATCCAGTTTCCATCCAATGCCCATGCTGTTCACCATTCTAATTGAGATAGTCTACTTGCACTGAACTGTGGAACTATTTTGTTATCCAGGATGAAGGTAGAGAGATGATTGGATCTTGTGTCTTACTTGCCATAGTTGTTTTAATGATAGAAAAGCTGCTATCTTTGTTTAGTTGGAGGAACTCCTAGGGAATCCAAGAAAAGCTGGTTATAAGAGGGGACTATGGTTCATGCAATTATTTGGGTGTCACCGAGAGGCTATCAATGCCTAGGCTGAAGCGAGTTCCATATTGATCAAATGATAAAATAAAATTGTAATTTCTCTAAGGTCTTCCAGATATTGATATATTTCAGAGGGAGAGATATAAAAAAAAGAGAGGAAGAAAAAAAAAAGAGAAAAAAAGAGTTATATATTAAAAGAGGCAGCCAATATTAGATTCTGCCCTACAGTTGTAAATTGGGTCGTGTAAATCTAAAGGGTAACTCTGTCTAGAGTTTGTAAAAAGCTAAACTAGTAAACGGAGCTCTACTCGGTTTCCCCATTTACAATCTAGAAAAGTTGATTAATCCAAGTTTATCATTCAATTCAGTCATCCTTGAAGAAAGTTCTATACCCTTTGTAATTGCACATCGAAATCTTCCTTGAAGTAATCCGACCTAGTATGTCCTTGGGAAATTTTAACGAGTTGGCGGTTAGTGGTCAATTTATTGTGAAGAATGTCTGTGGCAAGGCATGATGCATGGTCTTTTTGTTTTGAAACCGGAGTCTTGGGTTCTAAAATAGTGTTACTATTTTACCCGTAGATATCGCCATTTGTTGATAAGCAACACACCCCCATTGAAAAATGAGATTCCATCCTTAGAAAATTCTGAACTTTCATTTTTTGCAGCAGGGACCCTCTTGATCTTTTCAGGTTTTAAATCCAAATTTGCTTGCCTCCTTTTTAAAGTTGTGCTTTTTCTTGCATTCTAGTTGTGTTATCCAAGAATTCACTTTTTACATGCTAGAATCATTCATGCACAAGCAAAATCTTGCACCGATACCGAGAAAATCCAGAAAACAGTTGCATAAATTCATTGAAAAATCAAACTTTCCATTTTTGGTAGTGTCGCGATATCGCGACACTTCCATTTTCGGAAATGTCGCGATATCGCGACGGGTAAGTCAAAATGCGGCTAAGTGCCAGAAAGGTCGCGATTTCGCGACATGTCGCGAAATCGCGACGATTTTTGGAGAGAGAAGCAAGCTGTACGGAGGGCGCGATTTTGCGACATGTCGCGAAATCGCGACATGTCGCATTTTCGCGGTAGGAGAGAGAAAGTGGGCTGCGAGGATGAAAAATCGGTTAAGTCGCAAACATGTTCCAAAATCGCGGTCCAGCGCGGTCAGCGCATGCGGGTAAGGAGCTGTCGCGATATCGCGACGTGTTCTAGAATCGCGGCTGAAAATCGGGAGGGCTGTACGGAGGCCGGGAGGGTCGCGATTTCGCGACATGTCGCGAAATCGCGACATGTCGTGTTTTCGCGGCCGACGAGGGAGGAAGTTGCCGATGCTGCTGGCGAGGTCGCGATTTCGCGACATGTCGCGAAATCGCGACATGTCGCGAGAATCGCGGCGGAGAGAGAAAGTCATAGTTGACCGAAAGTGCATTTCGGCGGGAAACGAGAAGGCTTCACTGGGGTAGCGACACGTGTCAAAGCGTGAATGGGACAAACGGAAGCCGACATGCAAGCTTATTTTGCGGATTTTAATCTGTTTTTAATGTTTTAAGCTTCGATTTAATTAAAATGCTAATCTAATGCATCTTTTTGTCTTTCATGCAGGATTCCACCTGGCACTTACGGGACAACCGGGAAAGACCATAAAGGCGAAGATAAAGTGCGGATTTAGTCAAGGACCGCCATGCTAGGAGAGAAGATGCCGGTGAGAGCATTCAACGACAAATTTATTGCAGACTTGATAGCATGAAGACCATTTCAACCCGGGGATGGATTTGCGGAGATCGAATTGATGGAGAAGTGGTGACTCATCCGGCTCACCAGCAGAATTAATGGAGGCATTTATTTGCAGTTGCGGATGAATGCAAGTTGCATTTGATTTTATCTTCTCCACTTATGGCGAGTTGACTGCATAGATTTGCCGAAGGGTTAAGTTCTATCCGGACTTTGATTTTTAAATGGATTTTTATTGTAAAACCCGGGTCCTAGGGTTTAAGTGCGATAGGATTTAGGGTTTGAGCAAGATATTTTGGAAAAGATCAGGGTCTGTCACGAGTCTATAAATACAAATTCTAAATGTAATCGCGGGAGGCGGAGACTTAGAAATAAAAGGCTTATAAGCAATTTCTTGCAAATTTAGTGAAATCCTTTGTTTATGGACTTGGAGTTGATGTGCTTTAGCTTTTACGTGATAGCATGGCCGGGAGCCTAATCTTTTGCGAGTGTGATAAGTGTATTTTCTTTTGTTATCCGTTCCATTTAAAGTTTGTTAGATATATCTTTGTAAATACTGCCATTGTCAAGATTAAATATCTTTGTTAGGCTTCAGTTGTTCTATTGTCCGCTAGGGGAAATTACAGATTTCAGGTGTAAGTTTGTTCTAATTGCTCTGTCTTCATTGTGCGAGCTAGGCTGCCGGTGAAAGATACCGATTTTAACCAGCTGCCCTTGGATTTATAATTTTACGCTAGATCTGTTTCACTCTGCCTTGTGCTCTTAGTTGAAAGTGATCTTAGGTGAGTGGACACTTTCTTCTTTGATTTGTTCTGTTGTGAAGCTGATAGCATAGATAAGATTGGTAGTTTTAAGTTTTACAGTTGATGTTTGATAAGCTTCTCTTTTACTGCCTTACCCTACCCTCTCTTTGCTTTCCGTGAATGATCCATTTTTATTTTCTTTATTTGCCTTTTATTTAAATCTGTTGACCCATGAGAGCTAGATCAAAGAATTCAAGTCAAATCTGATTGTCAACAACTTTTGCAACTACTGAACAAGTTCAGGAACCCCCTGTAAGGTAACAGAGCAGTCCATATTGAAATCTATTCCAGAAGTGGAAAAGAGTGAATTGCCATTCGACCCAACTACGTAACTCGCACCTTGGATAACCAGCTAGATCCTAAAGATGAGTGGGATCCGTCCCGTGGGTGTCTCCGGAGCTTTCCTTGCCTTCATCCTTTTCTCGGGGTGTGCATGAAAGCCGGACCAACAAGTAGTAGTTGATAACTCATAAGATATTTGTTCTTGCAAATTATTGATAAAAATGTCCAACATTTCCCTATAAGGTAGCACAAAGTGCAGTTTTCTTGTCAACTGCCTCCATCTGGCTAATAAATCAGCAAAACATTCATCATTGTCTTGTTTTAAGTTGTATAAATCTTTAATGGTTACATGCCTCTCGATGTAGGCACTAAATTGATGGACAAAATATTCAGCTATTTCTTCAAAATTTCTCAAAGAATGAGTGGGTAGTTGATAGTACCACTCTAATGCCATTCCACCTAAACTTTTTGGGAACATTTTTAGTAATAGCAAGTCATCATGTGATATATCATGACATGATATCCTAAACATGCGAAGATGCTCTATGGGATCTTCGGTTCCTTTATATATAGGCGGGATGGGCATGGGAAAATGCTTAGGGTACGGTTGTGCTACAACTATGGGATCCAAAGGTTGACTACATATCTCTTGATAATTGTAGGAGGGACGGTAGGGATCTATCTGGTCCATACGCGAAGCTAACTGTTTCACCATGGCTTCCAGATTACTAGTTTGCCCACCATATTGGTTTAGTAGGGCATTAATATGAGATTTGTGAACATATGGAGGGACATGAAGATTAGATGCTATGTTGCTATTGTGTAAATTGTTGGTAGGAAAGGTGTTATGAAGAAATTTTGAAGTTGTATTATGCTGTATTCTAGATTGTTGAAAATTGGTGTTTGGCTTCATTTTAGGTTTTTGTTTACTTGAAGCATATTGATCAATAGTTTGGTGAAGTAAGGCAGTGAAGGAAGTTTTCTTTTGTGTGGGAATGATTTTAGACTCAATAATAGGTTCCTTAGGAGGTTGGGTAACTTGTTGTTTTGGCATGTTTTAAATCATAGTGACCATATCTCTATTGGATGGTCCAGCCTTATCACTTTCTTGATCAATAAAAGACAAGGGATTAGTGTGCACATCAAACATATGTTCCATGGCTGCTTGAGTGTCACTAATTTTCCCTTTATCAATACGAACTGCCATATTAAGAGCACCAATGTTATTATTGAAAAATTTCCAAAAATGATCTAAGTTATCAAAAGCAATAATTCCATCTGGAGCTACTCTAGGGGATGAGGATCCATCCTCTTTAACATTTTCTTCTTGTTCATCTACAGCAAGCTCATCGTATTGCTGGTCTAGATTTTCTTCTTCCGGGATTGGATCCTCAGGAAGGACATTTGGGTTTCTTGTTTTGTCTCCTAACCAATCTTCTTCTTCTCCTTCAGTTTGTTTACCATTCCTAAGTTTAGGCATTGTGCTTAACTTAGATTTCAGCAAATATATATATATATATATATATATATATATATATATATATATATATATATATGCAACAAGCTTAAGATGTATATATTAATTATATACCTACTACAATATTTAAAATGAAATGTTTTGGTTTTTATTATGTTTTTTTTTTGTTTTTGTAATAATATTGTAAAGATAACAAACAACACAATAAATGCAAGAAATAATAATGAAAGCAATGATCTAGTTTTCTATAAATAATTTATAAATGTCATTAATGGGCTCGAGTTCTTCAGGAGTCATGAAGTGTTCTTCTTCAAATTGAAAATTTTCTTTCAAGAATTTAATGAAAAGGGCTATAGAAATACCATGTATTTCAGATTTTGGTTGATAATAATAATTCTCACGACAATATTCATGATACAACATAGCTCTAGGAGTTCTGTTCCATATTCTTCTAATCATAAGATTAGTTTCTTGGGATTCTATATGAACTAGAAATTTGCGTACCACAGCTACGTTCTTGAGGTATTCCTTGAAGGTGAAAATTTTTGAAGACACAAGAGCTCTCCTATAAGATAACCATCTATGGTAGGCTCTCTGAAGTTCATGATAAAAGAAAAGTTGATGAGGATCCAGGATTCTATCTAGGACAAGCCTCTTGATTTGTTTAAGTTTTGTTGACCTAGATGAAATGACACCTAGTCTTCTATCAAGTTCATCCCACAAAAGTTGATTTCTATCTGTTTCGAGCACACTAAGCACAGAATTGATTTCTATGGCTGCTAATTGGTTTTCAACATTTATAGTAACTGCTAGTCTTTTCTTAGGAGCTACCATCTAAACATGATATGCAACTTATTAGTTTTAAATGATTTGCAATGCATCTATATATATATTTTTTGTTTTTGTTTTCAACAGGTTTTAAATGCATTCACGTCGGGTTCACCAAAATGTATCGCTCCAAATTTTTCACACCCTTACCTTCAGGCTATAGGATCCATGCCCGGAAGGGGGATGTGAAAAGGATGGTGCGGTACCTCGGACTGAGAGGCCTTGTGAAGATCCCGCCTCTCGGGGGAGGTGTATTATGGTGATTTTTGATGGATGGTGGGTTCACCAAGAAATGTTTGAATGGCAGTTTCCACGCCTAGGTTGGGAATGTGTTTAATGTATTCAGTTTTAGCTTTAAACATTTGGGTCCTAGGTTTGGCCAAATGAATTTAAGTTGATCTATTATGAAAATGCAGACTAGATGAAATACAGTAAACAAATATGAACAGAAACAGAGAGAAAGAGCTAAATTATAGTGCCATACCTGATCCGGATGTCTGATGAAGGTTATGATTCTTGAAGCAGAAAGGATCGTCTAGAATTTGATGAAATTGTCTCCGACCTGCAGGATCGTTTGAGATTTGACGAATTCATTAGACGAATTCGTTAGAGACCTGCAAACAGAGAAATAGACACGAAATACAAAAAATGCAGTAATGCTAATAGAGGATAATGATGTAAAATGACAATAAGGATGTTAACAAATAATCCTGAATAGAAATGTGAGTGAATTGCAATACTTTAATAGCTAATCATGACCTTATTATGCAATTAAGCTATATGGGTGAACTCCAAGATGCAGAATAGCAAAAAATAATAAATAAACTAGCTAGTTGCAAAATAAAATAGTAGATGAGAAGAGAAAAATGCAAACTCTGGGCACTGATTGCCCCCAATGATGGTTGCAGTCGAAATCGTCTCTAATTTGACAGGATCATCTCCGATCTGAACAGGATCGTCTGTGATGATGTAAGCTTGCTCCAGCTAAAAAATAACAAGGTTCCTACAAGAAAATTGGATGCAAAAAATGTAGATGGTAATACAGATTATTCTAATGCGTGTGAAGGTCGATTTACAGGAAAATTCAGCCAGGGGTAGGTTAAGGGGAGGGCCTAAGTTTAAATAGGCTGAGGAGGAAGGTTAGGAGGTTGGAGATCATCCCAATTTTTGGAGATCTCCAATGGGGAGGATCTCTAACGATGCAGACACGCTTCTACATGGATTAGAGACGTCGTTGGAATAGAGGCTAATTGAGAAAAATTAGTTTTGGAACAAGATCGTCTGGACGTCCTAGTCCAGACAAAATCGTCCGATCTGAGGCGATATCGTCTGATCGACGACGATATCATCAAACGGTCAAAAAAAACTCTAAAAATGGCACGAGAAAGGAGGAAACGGGTTAAATGGCGGTTTGGGAGTGGTTTTGGGGGTTGAAATTTGAATTTGAATATTTACTAGAGTAATTGTAATTATTTAAGGTTTTACTGCGCCAATTTTAGGGTGCTACAATAACTTTGCTTTATAACCCTTTTAGGCTTTATTTAAATTAATAAAAATTAATTTATAAATTAAAAATTAACTTATAAATAACTTAAGTAACATGAAAGTTAATTAAATTAATTAATAAATTAATTTATAATAAAATTATATTAATTAATTTATAATTAATTTACATTTCCTTTTTAATACTATAATAAAATATTATAATATTATTTTTTTGGCCTCTTCTTTGTCCTTTGGACCTCATATGATTTCCTGGATCCAGGTCTTGATCAACTAAAGACAGACTATCCTTTTGCACTTATTGGAGAACCTGAAACTGATGTTGCCCACTGAAACTGCCACTAAATGATGTGAAATCTTGACATCAATGACCACTCACTCTTGACATCAATGACAAATCATCTACTTAAAATTTCCAACACAACTCAATCAGGTAGATTAGAATTTTGGAGTGGTATTGAAGGTTTTATGAGAAGTAACTACCAAGTAACCCGATTCATGATCATCGAAGATTTTAATTTCATAACCAAGCTAAATGAAAAATTTGAGGGAATTAGAAAATTGACCCAAAGTATAAAATATTTCTCAGCTTTTATTCAAAACAACAACATATGGGAAGTTGATTTTGAAGAAGACAATAATACTTGGATAAATAATAGGAGAGGCCAGAACCTAATAGTAGAAAAATTGGATAGATGCATTCTCTAAGATCATTGGCTAGATGAAGGAATATGTGCTAAAATTAATACCTTAACAAGAATTGGTTTAGATCATTGGCCAATAAGAGTTAAAATGGTGGTAAGTGAATTCAAAAAAATATCATATTTTAAAGGAAGACCATCCTCAATTTGTTGATATGATAGCTCAAACGTGGATTTTTTTAGGTAATGGTGGGTTGTATGCTCTTCCAAATCAAATTAAAGCTATGACATCTAGATTAAAAGAATGGAACAAGAACACCTTTGGAAACATTTTTGAGAAAAATGAAGAACTAAAAGATAAAATTTCAAAATTCCAAAAATGTGATGAAAATAATACAATCTCAGAGGAAAGGGGGTTGCTTAGTGAATATCATAATATTTTGAGTAAGAAAGAGAAATTATGGAGATTAAAATCAAGACAGACTTGGTTAAAAGGAGATAAGAATACAATTTTTTTTCATAGGATGGCTATAGTACATAGAGCATCTTCTAGAATTAATATAATTAAATCAATAGAAGGGATTTGGATTGAAGAACGGAGTGAAATTAGAATAGAGGAAAAGTTGTTTTATCAAAATATTCTAGGTTTAGAGGAGACAAAAGTTCTTAATGATAAAATTCTTCAAGATGTTCCTTCGATTATAACAAATGAAGATAATAGGAAATTGATGGGGCCTATTACTCTAGAAGAAGTTCATTTTGAATAACACAAGCTTATACTGAGAGGGGGGTGAACAATATAAGACCACTTTTTACTTTTCTTTTCAAATCAATATTATGCAGTGTATAGATAGCAGTATCAATAGCAGTAATCAAAGCAATGCACAAAACACCATACACAATAGAGACACAAATTTAACGTGGTTCACCCAATGTGGGCTACCTCCACAGAGAAAATATTTCTTCTAAATATTTCTCAAATAATATTTTGGGAATCCTTCCCAATTACAATGTTTATGGACCTCTATCCAAAGGAGATGTTGATCCCCTAAATCTGGTTTGTGGATCTCTATCCATAGGAGAACTCCTTCTCCTCTGCTCTAGCTGGTGATCCTCTAGAAGACACTGCCTCCACTGCACTGACTATGGATCTCTCTCCACTTGAAGACTCTTGTCCTCACTCAGAAGACCTATCCTCAATGTCCTAGCTGATGGATCTCTATCCACTAGAGACTCTGTCCTCTCTACTCTATCACCTCCAAAGCTCTGCTCAATAGGTTCACTCAGAACCTGCTCAAATCTGCTCAATAGGTCCACTCAGAACCTGCTCAAATATGCTCAATAGGTCCACTTAGAACCTGCTCAAATCTGCTCAACAGGTCCACTCAGAACCTGCTCAAATCTTCTCAATAGGTCCACTCAGAACCTGCTCAAATATGCTCAATAGGTCCACTCAAAACTTGCTCAAATATTCTCAACAAGCTCACTCATAACTTATCCAAATTTCTCAACAAGCTCACTCAGAACTTGCTCAAATATTCTCAACAAGCTCACTCATAACTTGTCCAAATCTTCTCAACAAGATCACTCAGAACTTGTCCAAATATACTCAACAAGCTCACTCAGAACTTGTCCAAATATTCTCAACAAGCTCACACAGAACTTGTCCAAATATTCTCAATAAGTCCTCTCTAGGACTTACTCAAATCTGCATTGCAAGCTTCCACAAAATCTCACACAAAATCAGTCCACAAGCCTTCTCAAAGACTTACCTCAAATCAGCTTAACAAGTCCACACAAAACTTGTCCAATCTCATAGAAGCATAAAAAGAATTGTTAGAGACTCAATATGTTCTATACTCAATGCTCAATCACTTTCTCAACTCAATCTCATAGAAGCATAAAGAGAATTGTTAGAGACTCAATATGTTCTATACTCAAAACTCAATCTCAACTCAAATCAATCTCATAGAAGCATAAAGAGAATTGTTAAAGACTCAATATGTTCTATTCTCAAAGCTCAATCTCAACTCAAATCAATCTCATAGAAGCATAAAGAGAATTGTTAGAGACTCAATATGTTCTATTCTCAAAACTCAATCTCAACTCAAATCAGAATATAGAATAGTTTGTTTCATGGAACTTGAACAACCACTTCACACAATCACTTGACTAGGCTCAATCAACTCTACTCAACCAATCACTTCAAGGAACAACCCTTTCTCACAAACCCTAGTCCAAGCATGTATCATCCAACTCAAAATATTTCCAACAATGCCCAACACAAATCTCACATAACAATGATACTCATGTTCTTTTCTAACTCAAGTTCAAGTTCTTTGCATAACCAATTGGCTTCAACAACAATGCTAATAAAACATTCTTCATCTAACAATGATACTCATGTTTTTCTCAAACCCTAACTCAGGTTTTTCATACAACCAATGGTTTCAACAACAATGCTTATAAAACAAGGTTTTAATCACAACTCTCAAATCAGAAAACCTTGAAGCATTAAACCAACCACTTTCGAAAAGGAAACCCTAATCAATTCCTTTTCACTCCAAACTTAATTTTCAATCAAGCCAATCACCTAACTCAACAAAGAAGAATTTTGCCCATACCTTTTCTTGAAGAGTAGTTGTCTTTGCAAATCTGCCACACTCACAATTACTTCTTTGACAAACTCAATAAGGGTTAGAGGATATTTATTTTCTCAATAAATCACAACACAAAAATAATATCAACCAAAATACACCTTATCACTCCATCTATAAAACAATGCTCAATATCTTTCAAAAATAATCTCCTTGGCAAATATCTCTTTCACAATAAAATCAACTCTATTAAAGTCTTACTTCTCAAATATCCAAAATTTATTATTTAAGACTTTAATTAAAATAATACCTAAACTCCTTATGCCTCCTAACTTTATTTCCAATCAATAATTCTCACCTAGCAATTTTCCAAATAATAAAAACCTTTTAACTCCCACTTTGCTAAAAGTAATTAATCATCAACCTAGGCAATATTATTAAAATGCTCAACAAAAATATTACCTCTTGCCTTGGAGGGGATTCGAACCCCTAACTCTGCCCATGACCTGCGCCTTAGCCGTGGCTCTATTGCCACGCGAGCTAAGCGCTCGCTTGGAGCATTGAGAGCACCACGTGCTCTAAGTTCCTTATGCTATTGACGAAAACAAAAATGTGCACAGCACTTTGGTGTTCCCAACACCAACCAAAATGCATCTTGCCAGGATTCGAACGTAGCTCAACGTTGCCACAAAAACTTAACCAATGTCTCCTTGCCACTACGCCATGCTTCCTAGCTGGCTTGAGGATTTCAATGCACTTTCCTTTATTTCGATCGTCGTCCTTCAAATCTGTTCGTTGTTTCTCATGAGCTCAACCACCAATTCGTATGCCTTTTCTTATTTTGAGCAAGGATAAATTAATCAATGTCTTTTAGGGTATTATATATAGTGCCCTTTGTCTTCCATGCAATCACGTCGGTGCATCGATTTAATTCGACGTTGGCTTGGTTGATTAGGTTATAAGGTATTTAAATTTAATTAAAATTAAATTTAAATATTATAAATTAAATCAAACCAACCTTAGGCTTTAACTTAATTAAACCTTGGAGCCTTGTCTTATTGCACAACCTTGTAACGAATATTTATTTATAAAATTTAAATTCCTTGTGAATTTAAATAATTTATAAAATAAATATTGGACCTCCTTTTTAACCTTTGCAATAACCCTTCTTGGGTTTTTATGAACCAATCACTTAACATGTGCTCCCAATAATATTAAAATATTATGGAGCCTTTTTGCCTTTAACTTTTGCACTATTGAAGCTTTTTCCTGGATGATAGTGACAACCTTTGACGACTTTATTTCTTGCTGAATTCCTTGATATGAGTGATAACTCTATCAGGTGACATCAATGACAACTTTGACTTAGAGGACTCAAAATGTCCAACAATCTCCCCTTTGTCATTGATGGCAACCCAAATCATTTTTTACTAAAAACTTGACCTTTCTGTAATTCTGCTCCCCCTGGGACATTGCTCCCCCTAGCTCAATGCTTTCTCAAATATCAAATCTCTCCCCAATACACAAATCTCTCCCCCTTTGACATCAATGGCAAAGGGTCACCTTTGGGGCTCGGGGCTAAGAATGAGCCTCTTAGCTTAGCCCCTCCCCCACCTCCACATGAGGTGGTTAATTCTGAGGTGGGAGTATTTCTACTCCTCGAAAGCACTATTCTTTACCTTTATATTTTTCTCTTCTTTTCTGAGTTTTTTGAATCCTCTTTCCCAAGTCATCATCCATGTTCCTGTCATCACTTATGTTCATGTTCTTGTTCTCATCCATGTTCATGTTCCTATTCCTGTTCTCATCCATGTTCCTATTCCTATTCCTATTCCTGTTCATATTTCTATTTTTGTTCATATTCCTATTTTTGTTCATGCCTGTTTTTGGAATATTTGCTCTACACCATCTTGTTGTGTGACCATCATTATTGCACTTATAACACTTAATGTTATTATTCCTTGGAGGTGCAACTATCTTAGGATTTCTCCTAGTGAAGCCATATCCTCTTCTATCATGAATCTTGCAATTCATTGCCTTGTGACCAAACTCATTACATGAGTAGCAATACCCTTGGAAAAGTTGTCCTTTTCCATATTCCTGTCTTTCATGTGTCTTGCACTGTGAAGCCATGTGCCCAAACCTGTGACATGAAAAACATCTTCCATTGAAGCTTCCTTGTCTTGACCTCATTGGTCTCCTATTCTGATTGTTGTTCCATATGTATCTTCTCTGTGCATTGTTCCTATCTTTGTTGAACTCTTTGTTGTCCAACTCATCCTCTGATGTCTCACTCCCGCTTACACTATCTTCTTCTGATGTATCTTCTTCTAAAGTTTCTTCTTCTTCAAGACTTGAAGTAGACTCTTCTTCCCTTTTCTTTTGAACCTGTTTAGAACCAAGACCTGTCTTGTTTGTTGCTCTTCTTTGTATCTTGACTATTTTATCCACACTCTTTGCACTTGTTTACATACTTGTATAGCTTATTCTTGGAATCCTCTAAATCTTCCTTTAGTAGGGCCACTTCTTGTGTTAACTTTTCACATTCCAGAATCTTTGCTTCTAACTTATCTTTGAACTTGCTTGCCTTAGCCTTTGACTTTTCTAAATCCTCTATGAGCAATAATATTTCTTCATCACATTCTTGAAACTGACTTTCAAGCTTAGAGTGTTGCTTTCTTACCTTCTTTACTGTGTCAAGGGCATAGATAAGTTCTCCCTTGAGATCATAACCATTCTCTACTGAATAATCCTCTATTTTTTTACCTTTGTCCATATCATTTCTTTCTTTTGGCTTGTCTTCTATAGGATCACTCACTTCTTCTTCTAATGCCATTAGAATATTTTCATCTGGTCTTTCAAGTGCATCTTCAAAATCATCATCACTGAAACTATAACCATCCCTTGTACAATCATCTTCAAGATGTCCAAATTTACCACATCTAAAACACTTGAGAATAACTGGAGTCCTTTTCTTAACTGGATCTTTCTCTTCAACCATAAATAGGACTTCATCTCTATCATTGTTTGAAAAACTAGCATCACTATCATTTGAGTACTTACTTGCATTATCCGCATAGTAGCTTCTCTTTTGCCTTTGGAAGAACTTATTTCCTTGTCTGCTTTGTCCATCCTTGCTTTTCTTTTGGTGCTTGTATCTTTTGATTCCCTGTACCTGTGGTCCTATTTTTCTTCATCATTGTTGCTCTTTGGCTCTTTGCACTCTGTTGCATAATGTCCATACTTTCCACAATTAAAACACTTAACAGATCTTAGATCTATGGGTCTTCTGGAACCTTTATCTCTTCTACCATAATTTGCTTCTTCATCACTAGATGACTCACTGCTTGATTCTATCTTCTTACCCTTTTTCTTTTTGTCCACTTTGAATGCAGCTTCTTTCGGAGGAATAGGATCTTTTGTTCTTATCTCAAAAGTAGTAAGCATGCCAAGCAAAGAATTCCTTGTCAGAGAATCACTATCAATTGATGTTTCTATAACAGAAACCTTTTCACTATACCTTTTTGGAAGAGTTCTCAAGATCTTATCACAAGCATCGATTCATCAACCTTCATTCCAAGACCTTTCATCTCATGTATAAGTTCATCAACCTTGTTGAGATAGTCATGAATATTTTCATCATCCCGCATTCTTAGGTTCTCAAATTCTCCTTTGAGATTTTTGATCTTAGCTTTCCTGACACTTTTATCTCCTTCATATATGGTATGCAATAGTTCCCACATATCTTTTGTCATTGTACACTCCATAACCTTCATAGATTCTGATCTACGCAACCCTTTTATAATTGCATTCATAGCTCTTGAATTTGCATGCATTAGAAGCTTACCTTCCTTATCTATAGGAGGATTGGTTGTTGAATCATATCCAAGTTCCACTGCATCCCAAACTTCATTGCCAAGTGCCATCAGGTGAAATCTCATCAACACACACCAATACAAGAAGTCACTTCCATCAAATACTGGTACTACATTATTGATGGACCTTGATCCCTTTGATCCATTGTGTTCTTAGACCACTTTTCCTTCAAGATGTCAAACTCTTCTGAAGGAACCCACTCTGATACCAATTGAAGAACACAAGCTTATACTAAGAGGGGGGTGAACAATATAAGACCACTTTTTACTTTTCTTTTCAAATCAATATTATGCAGTGTATAGATAGTAGTATCAATAGCAGTAATCAAAGCAATGCACAAAACACCATACACAATAGAGACACAGATTTAATGTGGTTCACCCAATGTGGGCTACCTCCACAGAGAAAATATTTCTTCTAAATATTTCTCAAATAATATTTTGGGAATCCTTCCCAATTACAATGTTTATGGACCTCTATCCAAAGGAGATGCTGATCCCCTAAATCTGGTTTGTGGATCTCTATCCACAAGAGAACTCCTCCTCTGCTTTGGCTGGTGATCCTCTAGAAGACACTACCTCCACTGCACTGACTATGGATCTCTCTCCACTTGAAGACTCTTGTCCTCACTCAGAAGACCTATCCTCAATGTCCTGGCTGATGGATCTCTATCCACTAGAGACTCTATCCTCTCTACTCTATCACCTCCAAAGCTCTGCTCAATAGGTTCACTCAGAACCTTCTCAAATATGCTCAACAGGTCCACTCAGAACCTCTCAAATCTACTCAATAGGTCCACTCAGAACCTGCTCAAATCTACTCAATAGGTCCACTCAGAACCTGCTCAAATCTCTCAATAGGTCCACTCAAAACTTGCTCAAATATGCTCCAAAAGTCCACTTAGAACCTGCTCAAATCTTCTCAACAAGCTCACTCAGAACTTGTCCAAATATTCTCAACAAGCTCACTTAGAACTTGTCCAAATATGCTCAACAAGCTCACTCAGAACTTGTCCAAATCTGCTCAACAAGCTCACTTAGAACTTGTCCAAATATTCTCAACAAGCTCACTCAGAACTTGTCCAAATATTCTCAACAAGCTCACTCAGAACTTGTCCAAATATGCTCAATAAGTCCTCTCTAGGACTTGCTCAAATATTTATTGTAAGCTTCCACAAAATCTCACACAAAATCAGTCCACAAGTCTTCTCAAAGACTTACCTCAAATCAGCTTAACAAGTCCACACATAACTTGTCCAATCTCATAGAAGCATAAAGATAATTGTTAGAGACTCAATATGTTCTATACTCAATGCTCAATCACTTTCTCAACTCAATCTCATAGAAGCATAAAGAGAATTGTTAGAGACTCAATATGTTCTATACTCAAAACTCAATCTCAACTCAAATCAATCTCATAGAAGCATAAAGAGAATTGTTAGAGACTCAATATGTTCTATTCTCAAAACTCAATATCAACTCAAATCAATCTCATAGAAGCATAAAGAGAATTTTTAGAGACTCAATATGTTCTATTCTCAAAACTCAATCTCAACTCAAATCAGAATATAGAATAGTTTGTTTCATGGAACTTGAACAACCACTTCACACAATCACTTGACTAGGCTCAATCAACTCTACTCAACCAATCACTTCAAGGAACAACCCTTTCTCACAAACCCTAGTCCAAGCATGTATCAACCAACTCAAAATATTTCCAACAATGCCCAACACAAATCTCACATAACAATGATACTCATGTTATTTTCTAACTCAAGTTCAAGTTCTTTGCATAACCAATTGGCTTCAACAACAATGCTAATAAAACATTCTTCATCTAACAATGATACTCATGTTTTTCTCAAACCCTAACTCAGGTTTTTCATACAACCAATGGTTTCAACAACAATGCTTATAAAACAAGGTTTTAATCACAACTCTCAAATCAGAAAACCTTGAAGCATTAAACCAACCACTTTCGAAAAGGAAACCCTAATCAATTCCTTTTCACTCCAAACTTAATTTTCAATCAAGCCAATCACCTAACTCAACAAAGAAGAATTTTGCCCATACCTTTTCTTGAAGAGTAGTTGTCTTTGCAAATCTGCCACACTCACAATTACTTCTTTGACAAACTCAATAAGGGTTAGAGGATATTTATTTTCTCAATAAATCACAACACAAAAATAATATCAACCAAAATACACCTTATCACTCCATCTATAAAATAATGCTCAATATCTTTCAAAAATAATCTCCTTGGCAAATATCTCTTTCACAATAAAATCAACTCTATTAAAGTCTTACTTCTCAAATATCCAAAATTTATTATTTAAGACTTTAATTAAAATAATACCTAAACTCCTTATGCCTCCTAACTTTATTTCCAATCAATAATTCTCAACTAGCAATTTTCCAAATAATAAAAACCTTTTAACTCCCACTTTGCTAAAAGTAATTAATCATCAACATAGGCAATATTATTCAAATGCTCAACAAAAATATTACCTCTGCCTTGGAGGGGATTCGAACCCCTAACTCTGCCCATGACCTGCGCCTTAGCCGTGGCTCTATTGCCACATGAGCTAAGCGCTCGCTTGGAGCATTGAGAGCACCACGTGCTCTAAGTTCCTTATGTTGTCGGTGAAAACAAAAATGTGCGCAACGCTTTGGTGTTCCCAACACCAACCGAAATGCGTCTTGCCAGGATTCGAACGCAGCTCAACGTTGCCACAAAAACTTAACCAATGTCTCCTTGCCACTACGCCACGCTTCCCAGCTGGCTTGAGGATTTCAATGCACTTTCCTTTATTTCGATCGTCATCCTTCAAATATGTTCGTTGTTTCTCACGAGCTCAACCACCAATTCGTATGCCTTTTCTTATTTCGAGCAAGGATAAATTAATCAATGTCTTTTAGGCATTATATATAGTGCCCTTTGTCTTCCATGCAATCACGTCGGTGCATCGATTTAATTCGACGTTGGCTTGGTTGATTAGGTTATAAGGTATTTAAATTTAATTAAAATTAAATTTAAATATTATAAATTAAATCAAACCAACCTTAGGCTTTAACTTAATTAAACCTTGGAGCCTTGTCTTATTGCACAACCTTGTAATGAATATTTATTTATAAAATTTAAATTCCTTGTGAATTTAAATAATTTATAAAATAAATATTGGACCTCCTTTTTAACCTTTGCAATAACCCTTCTTGGGTTTTTATGAACCAATCACTTAACCTGTGCTCCCAATAATATTAAAATATTATGGAGCCTTTTTGCCTTTAACTTTTGCACTGTTGAAGCTTTTTCCTGGATGATAGTGACAACCTTTGACGACTTTATTTCTTGCCGAATTCCTTGATATGAGTGATAACTCTATCAGGTGACATCAATGACAAATTTGACTTAGAGGACTCAAAATGTCCAAAAATCTCCCCCTTTGTCATTGATGGTAACCCAAATCTTTTTTACTGAAAACTTGACCTTTCTGTAATTCTGCTCCCCCTAGGACATTGCTCCCCCTGGCTCAATGCTTTCTCAAATATCAAATATCTCCCCAATACACAAATATCTCCCCCTTTGACATCAATTGAAAAGGGTCTAAGAATGAGCCTCTTAGCTTAGCCCCTCCTCCACCTCCACATGAGGTGGTTAATTCTGGGGTGGGAGTATTTCTACTCCCCAAAAGCACCGTTCTTTACCTTTATATTTTTCTCTTCTTTTTTGAGTTTTCTGAATCCTCTTTCCCAAGTCATCATCTTTGTTCCTGTCATCACTTATGTTCTTGTTCTTGTTCTCATCCATGTTCCTATTCCTGTTCTTGTTCTTCTTCCTATTTTTGTTCTCATCCATGTTCATGTTCTCATTCATGTTCCTATTTCTGTTCTTGTTCCTGTTCATATTTTTATTTTTGTTCATGTTCCTATTCTTGTTCATGCCTGTTTTTGGAATATTTTCTCTACACCATCTTGTTGTGTGACCATCATTATTGCACTTATAACACTTAATGTTATTATTCCTTGGAGGTGCAACTATCTTAGGATTTCTCCTAGTGAAGCCATATCCTCTTCTATCATGAATCTTGCAATTCATTGCCTTGTGACCAAACTCATTACATGAGTAGCAATACCCTTGGAAAAGTTATCCTTTTCCATATTCCTATCTTTCATGTGTCCTGCAATGTGAAGCCATGTGCCCAAACCTGTGACATGAAAAACATCTTCCATTGAAGCTTCCTTGTCTTGACCTCATTGGTCTCCTATTCTGATTGTTGTTCCATATGTATCTTCTCTGTGCATTGTTCCTATCTTTGTTGAACTCTTTGTTGTCCAACTCATCCTCTGATGTCTCACTCCCACTTACATTGTCTTCTTTTGATGTATCTTCTTCTAAAGTTTCTTCTTCTTCAAGACTTGAAGTAGACTCTTCTTCCCATTTCTTTTGAACCTATTTAGAACCAAGACCTATCTTGTTTGTTGCTCCTCTTTGTATCTTGACTATTTTATCCACACTCTTTGCATTGTTTACATACTTGTATAGCTTATTCTTGGAATCCTCTAAATATTCCTTTAGTAGGGCCACTTCTTGTGTTAACTTTTCACATTCCAGAATATTTGCTTCTAACTTATCTTTGAACTTGCTTGCCTTAGCCTTTGACTTTTCTAAATCCTCTATGAGCAATAATCTTTCTTCATCACATTCTTGAAACTAATTTTCAAGCTTAGAGTGTTGCTTTCTTACCTTCTTTACTGTGTCAAGGGCATAGATAAGTTCTCCCTTGAGATCATAACCATTCTCTACTGAATAATCCTCTATTTTTTTACCTTTATCCATATCATTTCTTTCTTTTGGCTTATTTTCTATAGGATCACTTACTTCTTCTTCTAATTCCATTAGAATATTTTCATCTGGTCTTTCAAGTGCATCTTCAAAATCATCATCACTGAAACTATAACCATCCTGTTGAGTGGCATTTTCACTCGGCTGTGAAAGTACACTCTCCTTTAGGATTTGGGTTCCAAATCCCCTCTTGCAAAGAAGTTAAACAAACAACTTCTCCAAGGTCTCCGTTGTATTAGCATTTGCATATGTGTATTAGTAATCTCAAATAAAGATATTCAATTTAAATGCTTGGAACACCTTAGTGATTGCAAGTAACTGTAAACAAGGGGCAATGTTGGTTTATTTCACCATGAAACTTTAGTGATTGTTCATTGGTTTTTTTTGGATTTTGAATTTTTTAAATTTTTATTTTAATGCCTAAATAAAATGCAGAAAATGAAAATGAAATGCAAAAAGCTGAACATAAAATGCATTCAGTATGATGCTATCCTATTTCGACAAAACCGAAGATGTGAGGTCTCCTTGCATGCAACCTAACCTATTGGACCTCCAAACAAGCACAATCCGGATAAGCTAAGTGCTAGTTCCTAGGGTATGAAATAAAATTTATATTTCAAATATTCGCCTAACGTAACCCAAAGAAATGGCATCAACATTATCTATAAATTCAAAATCTGAAAAGATGAAACAATAAACATTAAATCCATAGCATGCAAAGAAAATCTCCTTCTTTCTTGCCCACAAGATGAAAATTTCTGAACACTTCTGCAATAAAAATGTGTCATTTTACAATAGCAGAATTTTTGGTTTTCCCAAACCAATCTGTGGAAGAAAAACAACTCAAACAAGTCCAGAATGGCCTTTTCGCCTTCAGCTCTACAACTCTGCTCGCAGCAGTTTCCAACCCTTTCTGTGGAAGAAGAAAAACCAGTCCAATGTGGAAGAAAATATCTAGAGAAACCCAGTGCCAAGGCCTTGCCTTTATTACTACAATCTTCTCTGAAGAGTTCCTCCCCCCTTCTGGCCTCTTTGAATGGCGTATTTAAACTTGTGAAAATATTGTTTCCTTCCCTGATGGTTCTTTCATTTGTCGATGGATGTTCGCTTCACCTTCCCTGACTATTCATTTCACCTTCTCTGAATGTGTGTGCTTTGCTTTCCATTTTGTGGCCCTTCACTGCATTTTCTCCACATGGGCTCGTGTTCGTTTCCCTCTATGTGTAACGACCATCTTAAATGATTTCAAATCATTAAAGATTCCTTATGTAACACTTTGTCTTATTCATTGGATTTTGTCCTTATGTCCACGTCACTATGCAGGTCTGTTACCTTGGAGAAAATGGAATATGTCACGATATCGCGATGCTTCTTGTTTCTCTATTTGCCTGCCCATTTTGAATCGCGAAAATGTAACATGTCACGATATCGTGACACTTTTGGCCCCTCCCGTATTTTGTTTCTTCTAGCTGCAAAAATGCAACATGTCGCGATATCGTGACACTTTTTGTCTTTGGCCACGAAAATGCAACATGTCGCGATATCGCGACACTTTTTGTCTTTGGCCGCGAAAATGCAACATGTCACGATATCGCAACACTTTTCTTTCTTCTTCTTTCTTTTCTTGTTTGGTCACAAAAATGCAACATATCGCGATATCACGACACTTTTTGTCTTTGGTCGTGAAAACGCAACATGTCGTGATATCGCGACACTTTTCTTTCTTCT